>NC_069453.1:35598632-35624928 GCF_026875155.1 Cherax quadricarinatus | reverse complement strand
GCCAATGTACAAATTAAAAAATAGCTAAGAATTACATTTCGACCATTTATTGTCTAATATTTGTTGTCTTTTCCTTTCACCATAAATTCTTATTTTCCCTTTTGTGCGATGCTGTAATTTGAAAAGTAAACAAACAAGCAGGAAAAAATGTAGTGGCTTAACTGAAAAAAATTTAAGTATTGGGTAGAGAACTTTTCCCTTCTAAGTTTTTTTTAAAAAATGAAAGAAAATTTACCAATTTTCAATTGATATTTTTTTGTAAACTTAAAATTGTTTTTATATAAAAAAGGCACTCCCCCACATTAGTCTTAAAAAGTGGTACAAATGCTCATCCTTGGTACTCTGGCATTTAAACGGAAAGCCTTTACATTAATTACTGAAGAATGAGCATTTGGAACTTTTGGGGAATCTTTATGGGGAAAATTTTTTGCCAGTCAGGGGCTTCTTCATTTTCAATATGGAAAAAAACTGTGAAGATGAGGGGGTTTGAGGTAGTCGTCCCTCAGCCGGAGTAAAGGGACTGAACACATCGACTCCAATGGGGACTGATACTTCAAACTTTCATTTCAAAGGCTTCTCTGCACTGAACTGAAAAAACACGGCTGGTAAAAAAATTCCTCAGTAAGATTAAAAATGAATCTGAAATTAATAAAACCTTAAAAAAACAAACCATACCATGGGTGGGTTTTAGAACCCCCAAAATAAAAGGAGCTCAAAACTCCAGACCGCGCGTTAGCCATGGGCCAGCTGGCCCATGGCTAAGAGTCGTCTGGAGTTTAGAGAAATCTGACCAGGGGATTAAAAACCCCACCAGGGTATGATTTATTTCAAAATGTTTCACAAGTTCACTTTCTTCAAATTTTTGGGTTTTTCTAAACCTTTTACATCACATTAATTTACTTCACAACTACAGGCTTTTTCTTTCAAAGGGAAAAATTTCAAATAACAAGTCAATAAAATACTGAGGGGAAAAAATGGCTCTAAATCATAATAAAATTAACTGATTTTGTTACACAAAACTAATGAACCCATTATAAAAATTTTTAAAAAATTTTAAAACATACTCAGATAAAGTCAAAGGGAAAATAAACAAACAGAAAAAAAGTTTAAGCAGAGGGAAAGGGGCACATATAGCTAAATTTATGGGGTTTAACCCATGACAACGCTCCAAAACTGGCGGGTTTATGGTAAAATGTGATAGTTGTGGCTACACCGGGGCCAGCTGGGTGGCACGGCAGGGACTTGGGAGTGGCCCAACCCTGTGAAATTAACATTCACTGATAACCAAACCTGACTCGAGACACATTTTGGTTTAAAAAATACACTACTAAAATAACAATAATCCAATTAAAAATTATAAAATTTTATTGCAAAACACTATTTACCTTATGTACTTTAATAAATAATAACTTATAAATATAATCTTTTTGGGTAAAAAAAATGTGTAAAAAAGAGGCCAACTTTGGGACATTCCAAAAACACTCCCGATTCAAAAGTAAACATGTAACTTTATTGTAAATAACTTTCACGTTTTTGCTTCAATGCGGGTTTTCATTCATTTTCACAAATATGGGGACTTAAAGGCCCTCAACGTCGCCCCTTGGTTGCTCAGCAAACATCGATGCAAAAAGCCCTTTTTGGGCCCAGACGCTCTACGCTATCGGTGCTATCGTGCGAACTGTTTTCGTGATCAAAATTTTTTAGCTCCTCCAGTGGTGTACATTACTGTGTCTTCATGTACCCCCAAAAAAAGAAGTCACAAAACTTTTGGCCCGGGGGCCTCCAGGCCATTGCAGAGGTAAATGTGCCTAACTGTTTGTGACTTTTTTCTCTGGGGGTACATAAGACACAGTTTATGTACCACCCAACCTCAATCCTGGGAGCTGAAAATTTCAATCATGGCAGTTTGCCGAAACACCAATTGCTGCAAGTGTTGGGCGAAAAGGACTAAACGCAAGATGTTTGCGACAACCAAGGGGGCACATCGGGCCTTTAATCACCCTAACCAATAAACAATAAATCCTGATCCCGAAACTACTAACTGTGAAAGATTATTTCAATAAAGTTACAGTTTACCGTTTTAAATCAGGAAACTTTTTTTGGGCAAACCCTTTTATATTCATAAATATTTGCGTTGCAAGAGGAGAGATAATTTCATGTTTTCCCATTCTTCAAATTCAGCATAAAGAATAATGACCATGGACACAGCTTTTAAACCTGCAATCATTTTCTTTTGTTAGGGAAAAAAAAAAATCACTTCCTTGTATCAAGACCCCCACCAAGCTCAAAAACCTCCTTGAAGGGTTCTGTGTGGGGAAAAAAGGGGCTAAAACCCCAAAAAATGGTAGTAGAAAGACTTTTATAGCTAATATCCCTAGCCACTAAACCCTTGCTATAAGAATAAATATCAAATCGCTTTTTGAAAAAAGGAAAAAACCATAGGTAAATTATACTTTTAATACATTTTTCTTTAAATTTGCAACTACGTAACTGAAATTGTGTTACAGTCCCATAGCAAGATACGGGAGACGTGTGCTTTTTTTTTTTTTTGCAGATATTGTCAAAAAAATATGCGGGGTGGAAGGCACCTGGAATACTGAAGTTCTATTAGTAGTATAGTAATAATAAAAAAAGAAGCACTAAACATCAAGGGTATACAGCGCCCCGGGCAGTGAAGGTGCAGGGGTTTTGGGGTAAAAAGGGGGAAAAAGGATGGGGTAAATTCTGTGTGCTGTTGATTATGGCAGTCCAACAGAATTGGCTAACAGAAAATGCCCTGATATTCTCCAGAGTGGAACGGGGTGCCTCTCCAGAGATCCCCGTGATAAGAGGGTTTTGGGGCCCCGATGGAAGGGAGAGAGAAGTCCCCCAATCTCCACATGATAAAAGACAGCCAAAAACCATACTGGGTTTTTAATAGATGTAGTTTTTTTGGACAGATCAGCCATCTTTGTTGCCAAAAGGCGAAGGTGGGTAGCAATTACAGCAAAAAAATTTAGTGAATGGAACCCCCACATATGAAACTGGGGGGGTCATTACGCTGTGGGCAATGTCTCCTGTTCATTGTCCTGTAGTCACACGACCAGCGCCCCAAACAAAAAACATCATCTTTGTGCTTGCTAGATATAGGGCGAAACCAATGTTGGTTACGAAGCAGGGGATGGGGCAATAAAATTTTTGTATACCCTGTAAAGCACTAAGGGAGTCTGAAACAACCACAAAGGGTGAACAGGATAGATGCAATACAGATAAGTGCTCAAATGCATAAAATTTTCAGCCTAAAAAGCTACCCGGGGATAATACACCCCTTGCACGACGCTCGGGAAAACATGCTGCAAACCAACGCCATCAAAACTAGGAACCATTGATGTACACGTGGCGATGAGAATGAGATCGGAAGGGGGTTAAGAAAGAAAGCAAGAAGCCACTGTGGGCATTTAGGCCTCACACAGGGCTGGGAAAGAACGACACAAACCATCGGAATTCCCCAAGGGGGTAGGGAAAAAGTGAGATGCACTTAAACATAGAAAGGTGGTAACTAAAGAGAAGACAAAACGAATGTGGGCAAAGAGAAAGGTGGCAAAAAAACAGGGGGGGGACGAAAAAATAAAGAACGTCTAAAATATCATGACTATCCATATATTTTATGAAAGGGATTGCGGAAGTCATGGGGGCGAAATAAAATGGCGAAGTCAAAGGCATCATGGCAATCAGAAAAGGGTGGAATATTCACCTTGCATAGAGGCTCCAACCCTGTGAAGAGCAAAAAGCACTGAGGCATAAACAAATCCCTGAGATAGATGGGATTAAGGCTAGAGAGAGTTCAGGAGAGGCACCCCGAATATATCTGGTCGCTGTAATAGAGTTTCGATAAAATTAGGGCTGAATGTAGGTGAAGGAGAGTTCTATGTTAGCCCCCCCTGAAATATGAGAAGGGGTTTTAAGGGGTTCAGCCCGGGTATGCAAAATAGCCTTTTGAGAGGTAATGTGAAGTTTTTCCCGGGTAACCCAAGGTCCCAAAAAGAAGGCCTAGAAACCTGACGTATACGTTCTGGGATACCAACCAAAGGTACAATGGGTGATGAGAAAAAGGGCGTCGAGTGAAAGTAATTTTGGCGAGTTTTAGTATAGAAAATTTAACCCATGAGTGGGGCCCAAGGGGGGGGGCGGTTTTTCACATGCGGAGAAAACTTTTTAAAAACAGTCAGCACCGCACAAGCTATAGGGGAAGTCATCAAATAAAATGGAAACCCAAAAATTGGATGGAAAAACAAGGCCAGATCATTTATAGCAAGGGGAAAAAATGTTTTGTCAGAACAAACCCCCCGGAGGAACCTTCAGTTGCACAAATCAGGGGAAAACATAAATTAACCGAAAAACAGAAAAATCTTTCGTTAAGAAGTTAAAGGAAAAAGGAAAAATTGGGGTTGGCCTCCAAATAGTGTCATAGCCCTTTCAAAGGGAAAAAAAGATAGCAATAACTGTAGTTATTGGCAAAGGCATTCAGACATACGTATGTAGGAGTAAGGGGGGCAATGGTAAACGGCCCCCCAAAAAACCCATACTGCAGTGGGACGTGGGGTGCTCTCTAAACACCACACAATCTCTATTTACCAGACGTTCCATCACCTTGCAAACTGCACTGTAAGAGCAATGAGAGGGGATGGGAGGCATCATCCCCGTGTCCCCTGGTTTGCGGAAAGGGGGAACACGGCATTTTTCCCACAGCTGGGAAAAAAACTCCTTGTGACCAAAAAAAAATTAAAAAAAGTCTTAAGAGGGACTGCATTCATATTCGGATGCTGTAGATCCAAAAGAATGCCGTCAGGCCAGGGCCGATGATTGGCAAGCCCCGTTTACCTCCAGTTCCAGAAATGTAAAAAGGCAAATTACAAGATTCTTTTTGATAGAAGAAAAGTTAAGGGCTCTAACTCTTTGGGAGACTTTGAGGAACAAAAGAGGGGGCATAGAGAAGCCCCCTAAGATACGACAAGATGATTCCCAAATTTTGGGGCAAATCAAAGGGTTTGCATTAAACCGGGAACCCAAAGAACAGGTGCTGTTTACCGGAGTTTTCCCGGAAGGTTTCGGGGGGCAACGCCCCCCCCCGGTCGTGACCCGGCCCCCTGGTGGGTCCGCCTGATCAAAACCCGGCTGTTTTCTGCGGCTGCACGCAAACCAACGTTCGACCACAGCCCGGTGATAGGAACTGACTTTAGGTGCTTGTCCATGCCACTTGAAGATGCCAGGGGTCTGTTGGTAATCCCCCTTATGGTGCGGGGGGCATTTAAAAAAACATCTCGGGCCCCGACACTTATTGTAGGGGTCTCTTAAGTGTTGGGAGAGTATTTACCACCAGTTCCATATTTTTTTTCCAGACTGCACTCATAAGGAAGCAGGGGGTGATGGGGAAACAATCTCGCCACAAGTGCGTTTTGCTTTTGGGATACACAGTGATGACCACTTGTTTCTGTTTAAAAACAAAGTGTCTTTGGGGTTTTTCTGTACCGGTACCTGCCCCATGCAGCATGGTAAATTGTACTCCCCAAGCAAAAGAGGGACCACCAAGGCATGCACTTCTGAGAATGCCGGGCTGAATTTGGGGTATAGAATATGAAGCTGCTTTAAAAACTGAGGTCGTAAGAGATGAAAAAGTCATAAAGGGGACGAAAAAGGGAAAAACCCCTTTAAAAAGCATTTAGATCGAGAAAAGCCCCAATTTGCTTGGTCAAACTGCCAGAAAGGGCTCAGGAATGGTGAAAGGGAAAAAGAAAAAAATGATTGGAAAGATTTTGTCATGCAAGTCCGAGAAGACAGACCAGGGGAATCTAGTCAGTGGAAAAAGCAGACCAAGAATCAATGCAAGAGAATGAGTATGAGGTCAAAATGGGTTTTAGAAAACCCGTATTTAAAAATGGAGGGGGAGAAACAGAAAACCTCCAACTGAATGCCCTGGGGCACAGTAACCCCTCCCCCCCTTGGCATTAAAAAATGCCAAGTAAAAAAAATGGGGGCAGTAAGGAAGAAACCAGAAATGCAAATCTGGGGTAGATAAGACCTGAGAAGGAAGAGATACAAGAACAGACTGTATACCACTTTTTCAAGTGGACAAAAAAGGCAGAAAGAGTTTTTTCATAATGGGGGGAAATCAGAATGGGGGGACATCACAACGGGGTTCCCCAGGGGGGTGTTGGGCCCTTATTGTTCAAATTTACATAAAAGACATGATGAGGGAATAAAAAGTGCATAAGTAAATTTGCAATGACACCAAAATAGCACCAAATTTATTCTAATGAGGGCATTAAGCACTTAGGATGATTTTAATAGATGATGCAATGGTCGGAGAAGTGGCAGATCAGTTTAAATGACAAATGCAAAGTTCTAATTTTTGGAAAGGAAATAACCATGCCACATTAAATTAAAAAATGTATATTTATATATGATTGCAAAAAGGATTTAGGAGTTTGGTAGGTAATCTGAAACCAAGACAACAGTGCATAAATGTTCAAATAAAGCTGACAGAATCCCTTGGTTTCATACAAGAAGCATAAATAATGAAACCTCAGTTTTCTTCAACTCTACAATCCCTTTAGGCCTCATTTAGATTATGCTGCACAGTTCTGGTCGCCGTATTACAGAATAAATACAGTGGACCCCCCGGTTAACGATATTTTTTCACTCCAGAAGTATGTTCAGGTGCCAGTACTGACCGAATTTGTTCCCATAAGAAATATTGTGAAGTAGATTAGTCCATTTCAGACCCCCAAACATACAAGTACAAACGCACTTACTTTAAATACACTTACAAAATTGGTCGCATTCCGGAGGTAATCATTATGCGGGGGGCCACTGTATAAGTGCACTGGAAAACGTTAAGAGGAGGATGACAAAGTTGATCCCATGTATCAGAAATTTCCCTATGAGGATAGGCTGGGGGCCCCTGAATCTGCACTCTCTAAAAAGGGCGTAGAATTAGGGGGGATATGATTGAGGTGTATAAATGGAAAAAAAGGGAAAGAATAAAAGGGATGTAAATAGCGTGCTAAAAAATATCTTGCTAGACAGGAAATCGCAGCAATGATTTTAAGCTGGAAAAATTCGATTCAGGAAGATATAGGAAAGCACTGGTTTGGTAATAGAGTTGTGGATGATTGGAACAAATTCCCGAGTACTGTTATAGAAGCTAAGATGTTGTGTAGTTTTTAAAAATAGGTTAGATAAATACATGAGTGGTTGTGGGTGGGTGTGGATGAACCTAACTAGCTGGTGCTAAATGGGTCAGATGCTGTGCTCCTTCCTTAAGTGGAGGTGACCTGACTGGATGGGCCATTGGTCTAAGTCAGGGTTGACATGGACCTGACCCACATGGGCCAGTAGGCCTGCTGCAATGTTTTTTCCCTTCTTGTTTTTCTTATGTTCTTATACGGGCTGCAGTGTAATGCAGCGAAGTATGAACAAAGAGCTGACGGTATGGAATACTGGTGCATATAAGTAGTGCACTGTCATTAAAGGTTCCATTGGGAAAAAGGATACGATGAATATATCATAGCCCAAGATGGGTTTGGATAACAGCTGAGCATAATTTGGGTTCTTGTAAACAAACACAAAGGGAAAACTGGGAGAGCAACACCTGGAACTCCCCTGGTACCTCTGAGGCCGGGGATATTCCACTGTAAAAAAGCCATGATTTGCAAAGAGAAAGATACAAGAAATCTGAAGGTAAAGGAATCTACGGATAGTAGGGTTAGAAAAATCCACATGTGGAGGTAACTTTAAGCAGCGAAGGATTTGGATGCTGCAAAGAAAGGAGTTGTGCAGACGGAGAAGAGTAGGAACGGGAGGTGGATCTGTGTCCGTCAATAGTCTAGTCTCATAAATATATTCTAAAGATAGCTTCAAGCATTTTGAGGACAAGGATGTGTATGTGGTACAATTTTGGGGAATGGAAGAAGGAAGGTGAGTAAAGATCAGGGAGACGTGGGCTGTACCAAAGTACGGGGGGACGAAAGGGTAAGGGAACTAGAAGAAGCTTGGGAGGGACATTTGGAGGGGAAGGACCTGGGAGGGGGGCAGAAGAGGAAGAAATTTGGGAGAGGACAAGGGAAGAAGGTACTGTATGAGGAGAAGGATGAACCTCCACACTCGTAACAGAGCCAGTTAGAGTTGAAGAACTGGGTACAGAGACTGGGGAAAGGGAAAAATGAGCAGGTTGCAAAGGAAAGGAGGGTGGGAAAAAAGATTTTAACAATGGGGTTTTTTGAACTTCGGGGAAGGAGAGGGGTGATGGGAGTAGGTGTTGTACAAGGTCTCGCAGACACACAAACATGCGAGTGAAAAAGAGGAAAAGGTGAGAACAGAATCAAGTGCAGAGGTTTGGGACTGCTGAGTCCAGGACAGCAAAAGAATTAGAAGAGGGGTGACTGTGGAAGGGGTGACTACAGAGGAGGCTGCAAAATTTGGGACCCCAGGAGGAGGGGGAATGTTTAGTAACTCGAGAATAAGAAATATGGGAAGTTCCCTTGGAGGCGTAGATTAGAGACTGCCATGCATATGGGAGGCCTTCTGCCTCTTTGAAACAACGGATTTCACGCTCATTTAAGTAAACTGGCAACGGCGAGAGTAAGATGGGTGAGCCTCATGACAATTAAGGCAAGGGGGAGGTAGATTTAAAAAGACGTATTGGTATGGCTGTCGGCACCACAGACTGGGCATTCACCGATTGACCTGCAATTTTTTGCTGGATTGACCAAAATGCCAGCAATTTCTACACTGTTGTGATGTAGGGATCACCTTTTGAACTAGTAAACGTTGTCCCGTATATGTACAGAGGACAGAAGCTCAGGGCAGTCCAAACGTTAAGCGAGCTACATTGCAAGGGTATCATCTCTGCCTGCAGGCAGGAGGACGTAAGTGTCTATTTGAGAACTGGGAGGTCTTGGACCTCTAAACTGTTCCAGAATGTCATTGCCACATGTCTGGAAATTCTGTTGGACAATGGTATGGGCAGAATGACAGTACCACTACAAGAATTGAGGAATGATGTTTTAAATAGTTACAGGAATAGTATCGATAGTTGTAAGGAGAGAAAGATCATGAGCTTGGTTAGCATTCTGGACAGTGATGGGGCGTGTACCGCTCTTGAGAACATGAAAGGATATATCTCTACCAACATGGCACAGGAGTGCCTTGCCAATACTGTACTTGGTTGGACAGGAAGGCAGAAGAGGAAGTCAGTCGTAGAGAAAAAAATTTAATCTTTTGTGTTTTTCAAAACAGCTTTTTAAAGGGGATTGTTGATGTGCAGGTTTTCTCTCAGCGAATGAAAGGGAAAGCAAAGGGGTATCATAGTAAGGCTTGGGGTGTTAAGGTGTGGGACCAGGTTGGCCCCAACAGGGGATGGGCGGGAAATCCAAAAATTGCCAAACCATCAGGGAAAGCGGAAGCATAGCCAAAAAAAGGGGGAGGTCGCGTATCAAGGATCATTAAAAAACCCTGGTCCCTGGAGGGGGCAAAACACACCAGCAGGGGTACGGGGGCAACAGAAATCCCGAAGAGTGTCAGATAACAAGGCAGGGCCAGAACAGGGGGCGGTTCGGGAAGGGCCCCCTGAGGGAGCGGGTTTTCAGGGTTGGGAATCCATGGTTAGGTCACTCTTTTCTTTTTGTTTTTTAGAGAAAAAAAAAAAAAAAGGGAAAGAAAAAAAATAAAAAAGGGAAGAATGTGGGGAATAGCTCCTGGGAAGAATGAAAGGGCCGTAATCTCCCCCGGGCCCCCAAGAGGACCTTTAAACTGCAAGTAGTGCGGGTTGCGGCATGGAACCTGTGCCAACCCACCCTTCATGCCGGAAAACCCAAAATCCAGGTAGCAACTTCAATCGCCGACCCACTTTGGGGACAAAGAGGGGGCCCCCGCCGGACACCCCCACCACAAAGCATACCTTGGGCCACCCCCCCCCGGAATCCAAAAGGTCCCATTCATCCCCAAAGCCACCCCCGGGAATCAGAGGGAGGGGACACCCCGGTGACCAGATTACACACAAACTACCCCCAACTGCCAAGGCCCTAAAACAAAAAGGGAGGCCCGGGCCCTTTTCCCCCCCTACCTAGGAACTAGAGTCCCTGTGGGATGAACCCCAAAGGCAGAAAATAGAAGGGAATAGGGGGGGATGGGGGGGAAAAAAGGAAAAATGGGAGAGGGGGGAGGCGGGATGGGGAAAGGGGGAGGGGGGGAAATTAGGCGGTCTGAGAAAGGAGACCGAAGGTCAAATTCCCAGACCAAGATCTTTCACCACGCCAAGGACCCCCCCTTTGAAGAGGGCTTTCTGGAGTTTACCGGGAGAGAGTTGGGGGGTCAACGCCCCGCGGCCCGGTCTGTGCCCAGGCCCCCTGGGATCATTTTTTTATTATTATAATAAAAAAGAAGCGCTAACCACAAGGACTATCACGCTGCGGGGGCAGGAAGGAGCGGGGATCAGGGGGCAAAAGGGAGATGGATGAGCAAAGGTTACGGATAACAGCGGGAAAGTGGATTTTTAAAAGGGAAAAAGGGCACAAGAGACGAACCGGGGGGCTGGGGGGAGTGCGAAAAGTATCATAGAGTTTGGGGGTAAATCAGTCGGTCAAAAGTCAATGAGAGAGTCAGGATTAAAGGAGGGCCCCCATCAGCAAGAAGGAAGGTAAAGGAGAGTGGAGAGAAACGCTTTGGAGGTAAATTCTGCGTGCTTTTTGAAGGAGGGCAGTCAACAAAAATGTGCAATCGTACGGGAACTTGACACTGCCACAAGAGGAACAGGGTGCCTCTCAGGGAGAAAACCCAGGGTAAGACTTGGGGCCCAATGCGAAGGCGGGGAAGGGGGCCCCAAACCTCGGCACTGAGACAAGAAGAGGGCCAGTAACCTAGCTGGTTTAATAAAATAAAGTTTGTTCCCGGGAGCGAGTGCCCAAACGTTGTTGCCAACGGGGGCAAAGGTGGGAGCTTTGCACAAAATATCCAGAAAGGGAAACCTCGATGGGAAAATTTGGGTAGGTCTTTTAAACTGCTGACCGGGCAGCAGTGTCTGCCTGTTCTTGCCCTGTACGTCGCATAAACCGGGGCCCCAACAAAAAAAAATATTTTTATTTTTTAAGATAGGCGTAGCCAAATTTTGGAATCGGGGAACTAGGGGTAATGTATCAAATTTTCGTATAGCCTGTAAGCACAAGGGGTCGAGACTACTCAAATGATGACACGGGCATAGATGGATACAAAATAAGTGCTCAAGAATGGCATACTTTCACAGTAAAAATGCTAGCTGAAAAAGTAAATCCCCTCGTAACGACGCTGTCCGGAAACACGCTGCGAATCCGACGCCTTGAAGACTTAACCATCTGTGTACACAGCGGGGCATGAGAATGAGAGTGGAAGTGATCAAGAAAAGAGAGGGGGAAGCCACCGTGGGCTTTGAGTTTTCGAGAAAGGATGAGAAAGAACAGACCCAAACCCCTGGAACTTCCCAGGGGGGAAGGGAAAAGTGAGATGCTACATAACTAAAAAAGGGGGTAACGAAGGGAAGACAAGGGAAAGTGCGAGAAAAAAGGGGGGGGCAAACAGGGCGGCAAACGAATAAAGAATTCTAAAATCGGTGACCTTTCTAAAAAATGGAAGGATTGTGTAATCTGAGAGCAACATAGTAAGAAGGCAATGGCACCCGGCGACAGACAAGGTGGAAACTTTTGTTTCTTATAAGGCCTCAACAGGGGAAAGCGAAAAGCCCAAGGCACAAACGTAACCTTGGTGATGGATAGAGTTAAGGCAGAGAGAGTACGGGAGGGGCCCCGGAATAAACTGGTCACCATAATCGAGTTTCGAAAAAAACGAGGGCTGAATGTAGGCGAAGCAGGGTCGACACCCCCCCAGGAAAATGGCAAGGGTTTTAAAAAAGGGTTTGCCGGCGGGACAAGTTGCCTTCAAGGGGTAAGTGAGTTTTCCGGGTTAACCGACGGTCAAAGAGAAGGGCCAGAAACCGACTTAAACACGTTCGGGGATGGGGGACCCATAGAGAAAAAAGGGATATCGAGATAACAGACGTCAGTGAAAGTAATTTGGTGAGTTTTGGTACTTAAAAAAT
This sequence comes from Cherax quadricarinatus, assembly GCF_026875155.1. Lineage (NCBI taxonomy): Eukaryota > Metazoa > Arthropoda > Malacostraca > Decapoda > Parastacidae > Cherax > Cherax quadricarinatus. Next base: position 35,612,822 of record NC_069453.1, on the reverse strand, counting down.
TTAAACCCATGTGTGGTGGCCCAATGGAAACACGTCGACCGCATGCGGGAGAAAACGCAAAAAGGTGCGTCAGGGCCTGCACAAGAAATAGCGAAGTCATAAAACAAGAGTGATGCCCAAAATATTGGGTGAAGAACAGAGGCCAAATTTTTATAGCAAGGAAAAAAGTTTTTGTGCTTAGAACACACCCTGAGGGACACCTTCATTTGGGAACGAAGCCCGGGGAAAGAACTTATTGACTCGAACACGGAAATGTCTTCAGTTAAAAATTTCTTGGGGAAGGATGGTAGATTGCCTCGGAGGCCTAAGGAAGGGGCCTGGGCAAAATTATACCCCAAGTTGTGTCATATCCCTTCTCAAGGTCAAAAAATGGCATAACTGAGTATTATTCGCAAAGGCATTACGAACTACGTACCAACGTAGTAAGGGTCTATGGTAGAACGCCCCTTACAAAACCATTTTGACTAGGGGAAAGAGACTGTTGTGATCTCTAAATACACATTAAACGTCGATTTACGGGCTTTCCATCACTTTCAAACTGCACTTGTAAGAGCGATGGGGCGAAGGGGGGAGGCATCATGCCTGTGTACCCTTTTTGGGGGAAAGGGAGAACAAGGGCAATTTCCCAGCGGGGGAAGAATCCTTGTGCCCAAAAAAATTGAAGGGTGTAAGGGGACTACAAGGGCTGACCGAAAAATGTTGTAACATACGAATATAATTCATCGGGCCCAGCGCCGATGAGGGCAAGTGAGAGCGTTGCCCCAGTTCTTGAAGGTAAAAGGCAATTATACGTTTTTCTCCGAGGAAGAAAAGTCCGGGGTACTAACTCTCGGGCGACTTGAGGAAAAAACGGGGGGCATAGATGGAGCCTCGGGAAATAGGGACCAGTGTGTGCCAAGTTCAATGGCAACGCGAGAGGTTTGCTTTTTCAACACCATGACCCGTAGAACGGGACCCCGGTCAGGAGAGTTTTTACCATAAATTTTCCTCACTTTTTTCCAGACGCCTCTAAAGAAGCGAGGTGAGGTGGAAACATGTCTCGCCAACAAGTGCGTTTGCTTCACCGAAAGGCGAGCGATCGCACGCTTTGTTTAAAAACAAAAGTCTCTCAGCGGTTTATTGTCCCGGTACCTCCCCATGCAGCACGTTTCAAACTACTGCAACCAAGCAGGAGACCACCAGGCCGCATTTCTGAAAAGCCTGCTGAGGTTTTGGGGGTTAGAAGAAAGCTGGGGTATAAACTGAGCGAGAAGTGTGTAGGAGCTCATCAATGGGGATGAAGAAGGGGAAACCCCACAAAGCGTGAGGTTTTTGGGAAAGATCCCCAATTTTCCCATCAAATTGCCAGGAGGGGTACGGGAAGGGGGTGAATAGGAAGGAGAAGTAAAAAAGACGGAAAAAGATCGTGTCTGTAAGTTGGAGAACAGACCAGGTGAAGTCTAGTGCAGTGGGGGAAGGCAACGATAGATCGATGCAAAAGAGGATGGTAGAGGAACAAAATGGGGGGGAGTACCCGTATTTAAAAAATGGAGGGGGGGAGGGGGAAAAAAAAGCCTCCAACGATGCCACGTGGTCACAATGAGACCCCCCCCAAAGGGAAAATTTTGGGGATTAAAATCCCAATAACAGAAGTGGGGGTAAAGGATGAAAAAAGAAAAGGCAAAGTCGGGATAGAAAAGCCGAGAAAGGGGGAGTATAAAAAAATATTGTAAACCATTATTTAAGTGGATACGGCTGCAGTGTAATGCAGCGAGGTTGGGGAAAATGTTGACGTACGGAATATCTTTCGTAGAAAAAGGGGACTTTCATTTTGGTCCCCTCTGAGAAAGGATCCGAAGAATCAATAAATTATAGCCTGAGAAGGTTGGAAAAAACCGGTGTAAATTTTTGGTTCTTGTAAGCAAGCACCCAAAGGGGGAAAAACCCGGAAACAAAATTTGAAGCTCACCCCCCATTACCCCCAGGCCGCGGATATTCCCTGTAAATAGGCCCTGATTGGCGATGAAGGAAATTTTCAGGGAAACTGTAGGTAAAGGCACCTACGGCTAAGGGGTTAGAAAAGTCAAAAGTGTGGGGCATTGGAAGATGTTCAAGAGCGAAGGGCCGGAGCGTTGCGAAGAATGGGGTTGTTAAATAGGGAAAGGGAAAAGAAGGAAAAGGAAATGAATCAGTGTCCATTGAAGGTTTTTGTTCCCCGCAATATATTCTGAAAAGGCTTCAAATGTTTCTGAATTCAAAGATGTATGGGAAACCCAATTGGAGATAGGAGGAGGAGGGTGATAAATTGGGGCATAATGGACAACCAAAGTAGAGGGGAGGGAAAAGTGTAAGGACTGGGGATGAAGTGGGGGGGGGACAGAAAAGGGTAAAACCTGGGGGGGGACAAAAGAGGGAGAAACGGGGGGGGCGGGGGTGGGAAAGGGATAGTACGAGAAGGGTGAATCTCCCCACTTGTAAAGAGCCAAGGAGGGGGAAGAACAGGTACAGAGATGGGGAAGGGAAGTGTGGAGGTGGAAGAAAGGGGAAGGAAGGGGGAAAGAAGATTTGGCAGTGGGTTTTTTTATTCTGAGTAGGGGCGATTGGGGATTAGGTGTCGTCCAGGTCTTGTCATACTGGGCTTGTGAGGAAGGACGCGAGAATGGGAACAACTGAGTTTTAGTCGGACGTCCCAAACCAAAGGGCAGCAAAAGGGTTAGTCCGAATGGTATGGGGGGTAAAACAGAGGAGGTGCAGAGATGGACCCCAGAAAATGGGGGGGGGTTTGGAAACACGAGATAAGAAACACGGGGGAGTCCCCTGGAGGCGGAAGATAACTGCCCTGCATAAGGAGACCTTTTGCCTTTTGGGCAACGGTTTCACGTCATTTAAGTGACCCGGGAAAAGGCGGGGTACGAAGGGTGAGTTCATTACAATTAAAGGGAAGGAGGTTGACTGCAAAGTTTAGAAGGTTTCGCACCAAACTGGGCATTCGGCCAAAATCTGCAATATTCGCTGGGTGACCAAAACGCCAGCAATTTCTACTTGTTTCGGTTAGGTATCACCTTTTGAACTTGTAACCGATGTCCCCGGACAAACAGAGGGGCGGGGGTTCTCGGCTTTCAAAAATTAAACGAGCCCCATTGCAAGGGTAAAGTCTCCGCCCCCGGGGAGGAAGCTAAGTGTCTCTTGGGTTGGGGGATCCGGGGTTCCAACTGTTCAAAAAAGTCTTGCCACATGACTGGAAAATTTTGTTTGACTATGGATGGGGCGAATGACAGTACCCCTACAAAAATTGAGAGAAAGATGTTTTTCAATAGTGATAGGAGAGTTCGATATTCGAAGGGAGAAAAATCATGGCTTTGGGGGACATTCTGGACGTGAAGATGCGCTTTCCGCCTTTAAGGGGTGAAAAGAAATATCCCTGCCAACATGACGCGGAGCGCTTTTGGCAAACTATGGTCAGAAAGGTAGGGGAGAAGAAAAGTTGGTCTTAAAGTAAAGAATTTAGTCCATTGTGTGGTCCAAAATGAGCGGGAAGGGGGGGTGCTTGATGTCGGTCGTTTCCGGAGAAGGGAAGGTAACGACGGAGCTCATCAGGAGATTGACGTTGGCGTTAGGGTAGGACCGGGTTTGGTCCGGGATAAAAGGGTGGCATTCGAAAAAAATTTTTCCGTACCGTAAGGGGGAAGCCGGGAAACATAGTCAAAAGGGGGCGGGGTTCAACAAATCGAAGGAGTCAGCAAACCCCCCTCCAAAAACACCCCCAGCAAAAGGGGACAGGGGGATCAGGAGTGTGAAATGGTCTAAACACAAGGCAGGGTCAGAATGGGGTCGTATCAAAAAGGGGCCCGGGGGGAGTGGTTTCATGGACTAGGGGTGCCAGGTTTGGTTCTCCTTTGCTTTTTGTTTTTAAAAAAAAAAAAAAAAGAAAGAAAAAAGAAAAAAAAACAAAAAAAAAAAAATAAAAAAAAGGGGGGGCGGGGAGGTAGTTTCCCAGGAGGAATGAAAGGGCCGGAAATCTCCCTCCCGCCCAAGAGGGCCGACCCGCTAGTACGCAGAGCAGCATGGAACCCGTGCCATACCCTACCCTTATCCAGAAAAACCCGCATCCGGGATAGCAAACTCACATCGCCGAGCTACCCCGGGGACAAAAGAGAGGCGGCCGGATATCCGCCCCAAAGCTACCCCCTTCAGCCACCACCCCCCGGGAATCCGAAAGGTGGGTTCCAGAGTACACCGTGCCCAAAAAACACCCAAAGCCTCCGGGGTACCGGAGGGGATGGGACTCCCTAGGCAATCCCAAATTCCCCCGGCAAACTACGCCACCCAAGAAACCCAAGGAATGGGGTCGACCCCGGGCCTTTCCCCACCAGGAACTACGCGCCTGGGGAGAAAACACGAAGGCTAAAAAGAGGAAAGGGGAAAAGGAGGGGTGAGGGGGGAGGAGGAATGGGAAAAAGGGGGGGATGGGGGGGATGGGATAGGGGAGGGGAAAAGGGGGGAATTAGGTTTTGGGCTGAGGAAAAAACCGACAGGGGTAATTCCTCAACCAAGACCTCTTCCCACGCCAAGGAGCCCCCCTTGAAGAGGTCTGGTGGATCGACCTGACAACCAGGCTTTTGCTGCGGGTGCACGCAAACCAACGTACGAGCCACAGCCCGGTGGAAGAACCGACTTTAGGGGCCCTCCCGTCCCTTGAAGATGCCAGGGGGCTGTTGGTAATCCCCCTTATGTATGCTGGGAGGCAGTTTTAACATCTCGGGCCCTGACACTTATTTATGGTCTCTTTAAAGGCAGGACACCCCCGCTTTATTGGGGGGATGTTGCACGAATCCAAGTCTTTTGTTTAGTATGATGTTTTTGTGTCAAGTTGGTACTAGTCCTCTGGGATTTTCCGGGTGTATATAATCATGTACCCCCCCGCCTGCGTTCCGGGAATACAGGTTCGGGAAACCTCACGCCCCCCAGTAATTGAGGTTTTTTTTCTCCTTAGCGCGCCGTGAAGGTTCTCTGTACATTTTCTAGGTCAGAAATTTTTCACCTCCCTTTGAAAGGTGCTGTTAGTGTGCAGCAATATTCACCCTAGATAAACAAGGACCTAAAAGAGTGTCATAGGGGCTTGGCCCCCTAGTTTTGAAGGGTTCTTTTTATCCATCTGTCTTTTTTTCTACAGATGCGTTTGTTTTAAATGTTAGGGTCCTTAAAAGGTGAGACCCTCCGACATGATCACCCCCCCAAGTCTTTGACGTTGGTGTTTCGCTCTTTTTTGTGGCCAGAATTTTTTTGTACTCTGATAAAATTTTAATTTCCTCTGTTTCCTATATGGAAATTGAAATTTCTCATCGTTGAACTTCATATTTTTTTTGCAGCCCACTAAAAGTTTTGGGTTTGTGTCCGCCTGGACCCTTTGCGTGTCTGCAAGGAAGACACTGTCATGCAGTTTTGGGGTGTCACCCGAAAAGGAAGACACTGTGCTGGGGCTGACTCCTTGTCTATGTGGATATAGGTTAAAAAAAGGGGGAGCGAATACGTGCCTTGTGGAACAGAGCTTTTCACCGTAGCTGCCTCGGACTTTACTCTGTGAGACTACTCTCTGTGTTCTGTTAGTGAGGAAATATAGATCCATCGACCGACTTTCCTGTTATCCCTTTAGCACGCATTTTGTGCGCTATTACGCCATGGTCACACTTATCGAAGGCTTTTGCAAAATCTGTATATATTACATCTGCATTCTTTTTATCTTCTAGTGCATTTAGGACCTTGTCGTAGTGATCCAATAGTTGAGACAAACAGGAGCGACCTGTTCTAAAACCCATGTTGCCCTGGGTTTGTGTAACTGATGGGTTTCTAGATGGGTGGTGATCTTGCTTCTTAGGACCCTTTTGAAGATTTTTATGATATGGGATGTTAGTGCTATCGGTCTGTAGTTCTTTGCTGTTGCTTTACTGCCCCCTTTGTGGAGTGGGGCTATGTCTGTTGTTTTTAGTAACTGTGGGACGACCCCCGTGTCCATGCTCCCTCTCCATAGGATGGAAAAGGCTCGTGATAGGGGCTTCTTGCAGTTCTTGATGAACACGGAGTTCCATGAGTCTGGGCCCTGGGGCAGAGTGCATGGGCATGTCATTTATCGCCTGTTCGAAGTCATTTGGTGTCAGGATAACATTGGATAGGCTTGTGTTAACCAAATTTTGTGGCTCTCTCATAAAAAATTCGTTTTGATCTTCAACTCTCAGTCTGGTTAGCGGCTTGCTAAAAACTGAGTCATATTGGGACTTGAGTAGCTCACTCATTTCCTTGCTGTCATCTGTGTAGGACCCATCTTGTTTAAGTAGGGGCCCAATACTGGATGTTGTTCTCGACTTTGATTTGGCATAGGAGAAGAAATACTTTGGGTTTCTTTCGATTTCATTTATGGCTTTTAGTTCTTCCCGCGATTCCTGACTCCTATAAGACTCCTTTAGCTTGAGTTCGATGCTTGCTATTTCTCTGACCAGTGTCTCCCTATGCATTTCAGATATATTGACCTCTTTTAGCCGCTCTGTTATTCTTTTCCGTCGCCTGTAAAGGGAGTGTCCAAAGTAATATTCTATCCTGGCAGGTTTTTGGGCAAGACAATCAAGTCATGGTGGATTGGCAACTGGAAGCAGGATGTCTCAGGATTCCTTAACCCTTTCAGGGTCAACAGGCCCTCTCCCAGACTTGTTCTCAGGGTCGCAAAATTTTCAAAAAAAAAACAAAAAAAAATTTAGCGGTCTCGACGATGTTTACGCATCGGCAATTTTGCCCACTTTAAGCCCTATTTTCGGCCAATTCCAGTGTACTAGTCGACAAAAATCATAACTATTTCGCTAGAACTCCATTTTTTATATCGAAAGAGTACAAGAAACCACCCATTTACCGATTTCAACTATCCAATAAAGTGGTCAGAATTTAGCAATTTTACCAATTTCACACAAATTTCAAAAGATGCCAGTTTCCAAATAGGCTTTCCACTTTGAATTTTTATTCTCACAAAAACAGAAGATTTACTGTTATGCAGACTACTGTATTAGTGTAGAAATGGTATAAATAATATCAGCGCAATTGTGAAAGAATATTAGATTCACCAGTTGATGTGTATTGGATGTGTGGCATGATTTGTTTACTTTTGAACTTTGGCAAAAATCGAACATTTCTGCTAATTTGAGCTCAATTTCAAGGTACTTTTCATTGTGAAACCAATCAAAATCATCTCAATTTCTGTAACATATCTTCCATTCTATAAAATAAGACCAGGAAAACTAGAATACAACAATAAATACCATACAAAATACAGTGCAAAGTCGCTGTTTTAAACCAAAAACGCGGTCAAGGTTTTTTTTTTCTCATTACGCACTGTGTGCTGCAGGATTTCTTTTATACTGCGCACACTGACCACATAGACCCATTCTTTCATATGTAGACCTACCAGCTTTCTCTTGTTAGATTTGAGGGCGCTAGAATTTATGCGTACAGTGGACCCCCGCTTTACGATCAGCTCCCAATGCGACCAATTATGTAAGTGTATTTATGTAAGTGTGTTTGTATGTGTATGTTTGGGGGTCTGAAATGGACTAATCTAATTCACAATATTCCTTATGGGAACAAATTCATTCAGTAATGGCACCTGAACATACTTCTGGAATGAAATAATATCGTAAACTGGGGGTCCACTGTATTCGTATGTCAAAAACCCTGGCGCATAAGCCGTACTAGTACGTTGGAAACCCTGAAAGGGTTAAGGCTACTGGCTGCATCTTAAGTGCCTTCTAGGCATGTACGGTAGACAGTTTTGTGTTCATGGTCCCCCTGCACCTTGAGAGCCTAGTTTGTCAGACATTTTTGATTACTGATGAAGTAATACGAGCAGGAGTAAATCACTGATATGAGACAATTGCATAGACCACTAGATTACAAAAGGCAGACCATCAAACAAAGGAAATAGTAGAAGCCATCGATGTATGTGAGCACTCAGTGGGACCTGGTTGCATTGGTTCCTTGAGAACAGTGTTGATGACATGCCCACATCAAAAGCATTTCCGCAGACGCCTAAGAAAACACTCACTAATGTGAACTGTAATAATGTACCTAGAATATCTGTTATCATTTGCCCAAACCTTTCACAAAGTATGGTTCAGTGACTTTTATGCAAGACAGTGCTTCTTGACACACTACAAAATCTGTTGTTCAATGGCTTCATGACCGAGGTACTCTTCAATGGCTGGCCAGGAAACTCCCCAGACTTGAACCTCATTGAGAACCTCTAGGCTGTAAGAGAGATATAACAGGGAAAGGATATCAGCAGACTCCCATGGCTGGAGACATCTGCAAGTCGTGGGAAAATAACCCTATGAAACCCTGAAGAATGTGTGAATCACTTCCTGGATGGCTGAAGGATATCCTAAAGTGCAATGGTCCTGGTTATAGTGTGCTGTATTTTTCAATGTTATTCTGATTTAAGTGATACTCAAAACAGTCCACCCTTTAGTGCGTTAAATTAAAGGTTTACTTTTCGCCCACTGGGAACTTTATCAAGAACATACGACACACTAAACCGACAATATGTAAAGCACAGAAGACTGGGTGTAGATCAAGCAATAACAAGTGAAGGCAAAGTATGGATCTGAGGGTCAATTCGCAAGTTTGTATTTTTCTATACTGATCCAAGATTATGCGTGCAATTGATTTTGATAAAATATACATCCTCCATTTTGCTTTATGGCATCTATATGATGAACAGTTGCAGCCTCTGCATGGACTTGTCATTTTTTTGGTAAAATATGCCAGATTACAATCACACACATCTTGGATCAACATAGAAAACACACAATACAGTGACCTGACCTCAAGGTCCCACATCTCGCCTGGCTTTAAACCCGACCTCAAGATCCACACTTAAACTTGACTGGGTGCCACCGACCTTCACCTGACACTCTGTGCCTTGTATACTGCTGATCTTGGGTGTCCCTTGTACATGATAAAGTCAAAGATGTATCAAAGTTTATTACCACATGCTACAATGTTTATACAGAAATAGGTGACATTTGCCTGCGTGCAGAAAGCCCATGGGTATGCAAAGCATTTCAGGCAATCTTAAGTGGATGAAACATTCTATAAATAAAAAGTTTTTTTCTATAAGCATAATTCTACTACCATTTTCTACCTCCTTGCACAACTCATTCATTTTTCAAACCACTTTTTGAAAAGAACTTTCTAGTATTTCTCAGTACTCTACTTTTACCGATGTTTAGGGTACCCCATCTTCAGTCCCTAGCATATTTTTTCCCAAAAATATTTCCAGTGGCAGCACTTACTACCTCTCTTTGGATCTTATCCCACTGTTTTACCAATGTGAAGAAAACTGCTCATTTATACTTTACCACTTTTACTGTTTACAAAAAGTGACCTCTTGTCCTTTTAGATGAAGGACTATTTTCTGATATTATTTTATATGTAGACATTAAGTCTACTCCTTTTTTCCTCATCCACTAGGAAATTTTTACTGTTACCAATTTTTCTTCATAATTCACATTTTACATCTCTGAGAGCCATCGGGATGCTTGTCTTTGAATTTTCTTTACATTAATTTTAGGTGGAGACGTCACTTCACTGATGCAAATATCAATTTTTGCTCTCGCCACACTGATCTGTCATATGTTAAATTCTATCATTTATCTAAACTAAAGTCTTCTTGTAAGCATATATAACCAATTTTATTACTGTATTCTTAAGAGGTCGCTCAACAATATACAAGTCCTTGAATACAATGGACAAAGTCTTTTGATCACCGAATTGTTCATTATTGTTACAATCACAGCAAAACATTTTCTCTTTCCACCACAAGTGCCATTACTGGCCACCCACTTCCCAATTAGTCCATTAAATAGAGGGTTTACTCATCAAGTCCTATGATTAACAGACTAACAAAGAAAGGGCAAATACAGTGGACCCCCGCATACCGTTGGCATCACATAACGTTAAATCCGCATACCGCTACATTTTATCGCCAAGATTTTGCCTCGCATACCGCTAAAAAACCCGCTCAATGCTGTTCGTCCGAGACGCGTCTAATGTGCGCCCTTAGCCAGCCTCACATGTTCCGCCGGTGGCACTGTTTACCAGCCAGCCTCCGCGGTAACATCCAAGCATACAATCGGAACATTTCGTATTATTACAGTGTTTCTGGTGATTTTATCTGCAAAATAAGTGCCCCATGGGCCCAAGAAAGCTTCTAGTGCCAACCCTACAGAAATAAGGGGTGAGAATTACTATAGAGATGAAGAAAGAGATCATTGATAAGTATGAAAGGGGGAGTGCGTATCTCCGAGCTGGCCGGGTTTGTATAGTAAACCCCAATCAACCATCGCTACTATTGTGGGCAACAAAAAGGCAATAAAGGAAGCTGTTCTTGCCCCAAAAGGGTTTTAAATGTGTTTTCGAAAAAAGATCGCAAGTGATGGAAGATGTTGAGAGACTCTTATTGGTGTGGATAAATGAGAAACAGATAGCAGGAGATAGCATCTCTCAAGTGATCATAAGTGAAAAGGCTAGAAAGTTGCATCAGGATTTTAAATTAAAAAATGCCTGCAACTAGTGATGATGTGAGTGAATTTAAGGCCAGCAAAGGTTGGGTTTTAGAGATTTAAAGGCGTAGTGGCATACTTATGTGATAAGGCATGGTGAGGCTGCCAGTTGGGACCAAAAAGCAGCTGAAAAATATGTGGGAGGAATTCAAGGAGTACATAGAAACTGAAGGGCTGAAACCCGAACAAGTGTTTTTAAATTTTGATGAAACAGGCCCGTTTTGGAAGAAAATGCCAAGCAGGACCTAATTTCTCAGGAGGAAAAGGCACTCCCAGGACATAAGCCTATGAAAGACAGGCTTACTCTGTTGATGTGTTCCAATGCTACTGGTGATTGCAAAGTGAAGCCCTTTTTTAGTGTATCACTCTGAAACTCCCAGACCGTTCAGGCAAAGAATGTCCTCAAGGAAAATTTGTGTGTGCTGTGGAGGGCAACAGTAAGGCATGGGTCACTAGGGACTTTTTCTATGACTGGTTACACCATGCATTTGCCCCCAATGTGAAAGATTACCTAACTGAAAAGAAATTAGAATTTAAAGTGCCTCCTGGTGTTAGATAATCCCCCTGGTCATCCTACAGCTGGAAAGAGCGACTTTATGGGGACATGAAATTCATTAAGGTGAAGTTTTTTGCCTCCTAAAAACCACCCTCTCCTGCAGCCCATGGACCAGCAGGTTTTTGCAAACTTCAAAAAACTGTACACAAAAGCTCTGTTTTGAAAGGTGCTTCGTAGTGACCTCAGAAACTCAACTGACTCTAAGAGAGTTTTGGAGAGATCACTTTAATATCCTCAATTGTGTAAACCTTATGGGTAAGGCTTGGGAGGGAGTGACAAGAGGACCTTGAACTCTGCTTGGAAGAAACTGTGGCCAGAATGTGTAGACCAAAGGGATTTTGAAGGTTTTCAGGCTAACCCTGAGAATCCTATGCCAGTTGAGGAATCCATTAGGGCATTGGGAAAGTCCTTTGGGGGTTGGAGGTTAGTGGGGATGATGGGGAAGAGTTGGTGGAGGGGACAATGAAAAAAACTAACCACTGATGAGCTGATAGATCAACTTCAACAGCAAGAGGCCAGCCCTGAGGAAACGGGTTTCGAAGGAGGGGAGAGAGAAATTGAAAAAATTGCCTACTACAAAGATTAAGGAAAAATCTGTGCAAAGTGGCTTGAAGTGCAAACCTTCATGGATGAAAATCACCCTCACACAGCTATTGCAAGCCGTGCGGTGACTATTACACTGACAATGTTGTGAAACACTTTGGGGAAGTCATAAAGGAACGAGAGGTACAGGCCACTATGGACAGATATGTTGTGCGACAGAACTCCAGTGACTCTGAAGCTGGTCCTAGTGGCATTAAAAGAAGGGAAGAAACCCCAGAAAAGGACTTGACACCTCAAGTCTTAATGGAAGGGGATTCCCCTTCTAAACACTAACACTCTCTCCTCCTCCCATCCCATCAACCATCACCAGATCTTCAATAAAAGTAAGTGTCATGTAATTGTGCATGCCTTTTTCAGTTTGTGTGTTTTAAAATTAATATTTCATGTGGTAAATTTTTTTTTTCATACTTTGGGGTGTCTTATTATTATTATAATCAAAAAAGAAGCGCTAAGCCACAAGGACTATACAGCGCTGCAGGGCAGGAAGGAAGCGAGGGCATCAGGTGGCAAAAGGGAGATGGATGAGCAACAGGTTACGGATAACAGCGGGGCAGTGGATGGTGAAAGGGTAAAGGGCAGCAAGAGACTGAACCAGAAAGGGCTGAGGGGAGTGCGAAAAGTATCATCAGAGTTTGTGGAGTAAATCAGTCGTTGTCAAGAAGTCAATGAGAGAGTCAGGATTAAAGGAGGGTCCATCAGCAAGAAGGGAAGGTAAAGAGAGAGTAGGAGAACGAAGACGACGTTGGAGGTAAATTCTGCGTGCTCGTTGATAGAGAGGGCAGTCTAACAGAATGTGGCTAATCGATACTGGAACTTGACACTGCTCACAGAGAGGAACAGGGTGCCTCTCCATGAGATACCCATGAGTAAGACGAGTGTGGCCAATGCGAAGGCGGGAGAGAGTGGTCTCCCAACCTCGGCACTGATGACAAGAAGACGGCCAGTAACCTATGCTCGGTTTTTGGGGTGTCTTGCACGGATTAATTTGATTTCCATTATTTCTTATGGGGAAAATTCATTCGCATAACGATAATTTCGCATAACAATGAGCTCTCTTGCACGGATTAATATCGCTATGCGGGGGTCCACTGTATGTCTTACTAAGAGCTTAACAATGATGGACAATGCTGTAACCAATGAACTTTGTCTGTTGTTTCAAAACCAATGAAACAATTGACCCAGCAGATTTTGTCTGTTATGCTGAGGGTTCATGTATGCGACACAAACCCATCAAAGGGTAAAGACAATTTGAAAATGCTGCTTTTTTTTTTTTTTTTTTACCACATCAGTCATTTTCCCATCTTGTTCGCACTCCAACAGTATACCAAATATCAATAGAAAATTCAAATATCTTGTTTGCAACTTTCAATAATGTAATTCTTAGTTTTTGCAACTTCCACTTCATAATGATTTTGTGATACCCACACAAACAACATACGAATTTGTGTATCTAACATTTCCTAGTACTGCAATGTATTTATTTGCAAAATAAGAGTAATATACATGTACATCCCCATGACAAGTGACTAAGTATCTGTGATCCAAATGACAATGACTTTGAAGAATAAGTTACAATACTGTTGCTGGAACAATTCACAAATAACCTGCACTTAAAAGAGGAACCTCATAACAAGATTTCAGTCCAGAGCCGGACTGAAACATTGTCATAACTTTAATCTCCTAAGTGCGAGTTACTTGTGAATGGATACTGACTTTCTCTAGTACGTTAATACAATGTTCTATACAGTTTGTGTCTTGCTATGCGATATTTTGGATTTACTGCACTTCTTCTTTCAACACACCAGCCATATCCCACCACTGTAATTTTTACCACTGAACATATCATTGCTTAGTTAATCTTAAGTTAATTTTAAGCCTGGCCATAATGCTCTGCATACAAGGGGCTTTTGGCATGTGCACCCAATCACTGCATTTCTTTGTACAACTATTTATCATGTCCAAATAATAAAATAAATAAAGCAGGGGGGCCTAAAAAGAAAAACGAAAGTCTCGCTCTAGAAATTTAGTAATGCATACAAGAAGAGGAGTTACTAGCCCCTTGCTCCCGGCATTTTAGTCACCTCTCACAACACTGTAGTTATTGTCATGAATTCTTGAGATGTGATATGCTATACACAATGTGTATCTATAGTGCACTACATTTATGTTCCTTACATCTGGGGTCGAGTGTCTGGAAACTTATATTGGGAATAACACTGATGCAACATGCTTATACTACATCCATATTTGCAGTACAGAACACAAATAGTAGTAGTACACAGAGCAAGATCCAGCATCAGTGAGGTCAAAAGCTCAGCCCCAAGGCACTGTCCTGGTACCCCTGCTGTTTCTCATTCTCATAGCAGACATAGATAAAAACACCAGTCACTAAAATAAGCATGAAAGTCACTGCGATAGAGGCCGAAAAATTTCAGGAAGACAAACAGGGTT
>NC_069453.1:35560839-35598132 GCF_026875155.1 Cherax quadricarinatus | reverse complement strand
GATTGATGGGTAAACCCTCTATTTAATGGATAATTTGGGGAAGGGGGGTGGCCAAAATGGCACTTGGTGGAAAGAAAAATTTTTTTGCTGTGATTGAACAATAATGAACAATTCGGTGATCAAAAGACTTTGTCCATTGTATTCAAGGACTTGTATATTGTTGAGCGACCTCTTAAGAATACAGTAATAAAATTGGTTATATATGCTTACAAGAAGACTTTAGTTTAGATAAATGATAGAATTTAACATATGACAGATCAGTGTGGCGAGAGCAAAAATTGATATTTGCATCAGTGAAGTGACGTCTCCACCTAAAATTAATGTAAAGAAAATTCAAAGACAAGCATCCCGATGGCTCTCAGAGATGTAAAATGTGAATTATGAAGAAAAATTGGTAACAGTAAAAATTTCCTAGTTGGATGAGGAAGAAAGGAGTAGACTTAATGTCTACATATAAAATAATATCAGAAAATAGTCCTTCATCTAAAAGGACAAGAGGTCACATTTGTAAACAGTAAAAAGTGGTAAATGTATAAATGAGCAGTTTTCTTCACATTGGTAAAACAGTGGGATAAGATCCAAAGAGAGGTAGTAAGTGCTGCCACTGGAAATATTTTGGAAAATGTATGCTAGGTACTGAAGATGGGGTACCATAAACATCGGTAAAAGTAGAGGTACTGAGAAGATACTAGAAAGTTCTTTTCAAACAGTGGTAGAAATATGGAATGAGTTGTGCAAGGAGGTAGAAAATGGTAGTAGAATTATGCTTATAGAAAAGAACTTTTTATTTATAGAATGTTTCATCCACTTAAGATTGCCTGAAATGCTTTGCATACCCATGGGCTTTCTGCACGCAGGCAAATGTCACCTATTTCTGTATAAACATTGTAGCATGTGGTAATAAACTTTGATACATCTTTGACTTTATCATGTACAAGGGACACCCAAGATCAGCAGTATACAAGGCACAGAGTGTCAGGTGAAGGTCAGGTGGCACCCAGTCAAGTTGAAGTGTGGATCTTGAGGTCGGGTAATGCCAGGCGAGATGTGGACCTTGAGGTCAGGTCACTGTATTGTGTGTTTTCTATGTTGATCCAAGATGTGTGTGATTGTAATCTGGCATATTTTACCAAAAAAATGACAAGTCCATGCAGAGGCTGCAACTGTTCATCATATAGATGCCATAAAGCAAAATGGAGGATGTATATTTTATCAAAATCAATTGCACGCATAATCTTGGATCAGTATAGAAAAATACAAACTTGCGAATTGACCCTCAGATCCATACTTTGCCTTCACTTGTTATTGCTTGATCTACACCCAGTCTTCTGTGCTTTACATATTGTCGGTTTAGTGTGTCGTATGTTCTTGATAAAGTTCCCAGTGGGCGAAAAGTAAACCTTTAATTTAACGCCACTAAAGGGTGGACTGTTTTGAGTATCATTTAAATCAGAATAACATTGAAAAATAACAGCACACTATAACCAGGACCATTGCACTTTAGGATATCCTTCAGCCATCCAGGAAGTGATTCACACATTCTTCAGGTTTCATAGGTTATTTTCCCACGACTTGCAGATGTCTCCAGCCATGGGAGTCTGCTGATAATCCTTTCCCTGTTATATCTCTCTTACAGCCTAGAGGTTCTCAATGAGGTTCAAGTCTGGGGAGTTTCCTGGCCAGCCATTGAAGAGTACCTCGGTCATGAAGCCATTGAACAACAGATTTTGTAGTGTGTCAAGAAGCACTGTCTTGCATAAAAGTCACTAAAACCATACTTTGTGAAAGGTTTGGGCAAATGATAACAGATATTCTAGGTACATTATTACAGTTCACATTAGTGAGTGTTTTCTTAGGCGTCTGCGGAAATGCTTTTGATGTGGGCATGTCATCAACACTGTTCTCAAGGAACCAATGCAACCAGGTCCCACTGAGTGCTCACATACATCGATGGCTTCTACTATTTCCTTTGTTTGATGGTCTGCCTTTTGTAATCTAGTGGTCTATGCAATTGTCTCATATCAGTGATTTACTCCTGCTCGTATTACTTCATCAGTAATCAAAAATGTCTGACAAACTAGGCTCTCAAGGTGCAGGGGGACCATGAACACAAAACTGTCTACCGTACATGCCTAGAAGGCACTTAAGATGCAGCCAGTAGCCTTAACCCTTTCAGGGTTTCCAACGTACTAGTACGCTTATGCGCCAGGGTTTTTGACATAAAGAATACAGTGGACCCCCAGTTTACGATATTATTTCTTTCCCAAAGTATTTTTCAGGTGCCATTACTGAATGAATTTGTTCCCATAAGGAATATTGTGAATTAGATTAGTCCATTTCAGACCCCCAAACATACACATACAAAACCCCTTTACATAAAAAACACTTACATAATTGGTCGCTTTGGGAGCTGATCGTAAAGCGGGGTCCACTGTACGCATAAATTCTAGCCCCCTCAATCTAACAAGAGAAAGCTGGTAGGTCTACATATGAAAGAAGGGTCTATGTGGTCAGTGTGCGCAGTATAAAGAAATCCTGCAGCACACAGTGCGTAATGAGAAAAAAAAACCTTGACCGCGTTTTGGTTTTAAAACAGCGACTTTGCACTGTATTTTGTATGGTATTTATTGTTGTATTCTAGTTTTCCTGGTCTTATTTATAGAATGGAAGTAATTTTTACAGAAATTGAGATGATTTTGATTGGTTTCACAATGAAAAGTACCTTGAAATTGAGCTAAAATTTAAGCAGAAATGTTCGATTTTTGCCAAGTTCAAAAGTAAACAAATCATGCCACACATCCAATACACATCAACTGGGAATCTAAAAATTCTTTCACAATTGCGCTGATATTATTTATACCATTTCTACACTAATACAGTAGTCTGCATAACAGAAAAATCTTCTGTTTTTGTGGAAATAAAAATTCAAATTTGGAAAGCCTATTTGGAAACTGGATCTTTGAAAATTTGTGTGAAATTGGTAAAATTGCTAAATTCTGACCACTTTATTGGATAGTTGAAATCGGTAAATGGGTGGTTTCTTGTACTTTTTCGATATAAAAAATGGAGTTCTAGCGAAATAGTTATGATTTTTTGTCGACTAGTACACTGGAATTTGGGCCCGAAAATAGGGCTTAAAGTGGGCAAAATTGCCGATGCGTAAACATCGTCGAGACCGCTAAATTTTTTTTGTTTTTTTTTTTGAAAATTTGCGACCCTGAGAACAAGTCTGGGAGGGGCCTGGGTTTACCCTGAAAGGGTTAAGGAATCCTGAGACATCCTGCTTCCATTGCCAATCCACCATGATTGATTGTCTTTCCCAAAAACCTGCCAGATAGAATATTACTTTGGGGCACTCCCTTTACAGGCGACGGAAAAGAAAAACAGAGCGCTAAAAGAGGTCAATATATCGAAATGCATAGGAACACTGGTCAGAGAAATAGCAAGCATCGAACTCAAGCTAAAGGAGTCTTATAGGAGTCAGGAATCGCGGGAAGAACTAAAAGCCATAAATGAAATCGAAAGAAACCCAAAGTATTTCTTCTCCTATGCCAAATCAAAGTCGAGAACAACATCCAGTATGGGCCCCTACTTAAACAAGATGGGTCCTACACAGATGACAGCAAGGAAATGAGTGAGCTACTAAAGTCCCAATTGACTCAGTTTTAGCAAGCCGCTAACCAGACTGAGAGTTGAAGATCAAAACGAATTTTTTATGAGAGAGCCACAAAAATTTTGGTTAACACAAGCCATCCAATGTTATCCTGACAACCAAATGACTTCGAACAGGCGATAAATGACATGCCCATGCACTCTGCCCCAGGGCCAGACTCATGGAACTCCTTTGTTCATCAAAAACTGCAAGAAGCCCCTATCACGAGCCTTTTCCATCCTATGGAGAGGGCATGGACACGGGGGTCGTCCCACAGTTATAAAAACAACAGACATAGCCCACCCCCAAAAAGGGGGGCAGTAAA
This sequence comes from Cherax quadricarinatus, assembly GCF_026875155.1. NCBI lineage: Eukaryota > Metazoa > Arthropoda > Malacostraca > Decapoda > Parastacidae > Cherax > Cherax quadricarinatus. The sequence goes on along the minus strand of NC_069453.1, from coordinate 35,594,155 downwards.
GCAACAGAAAAGAACTACAGACCGATAGCACTAACATCCCATATCATAAAAATCTTCAAAAGGGTCCTAAGAAGCAAGATCACCACCCATCTAGAAACCCACAGTTACACAACCCAGGGCAACATGGGTTTAGAACAGGTCGCTCCTGTTTGTTCAACTATTGGATCACTACGACAAGGTCCTAAATGCACCTAAAAGTTTAAAAGAATGCAGATGTAATATATACAGATTTTGCAAAAGCCTTCGATAAGTGTGACCATGGCGTAATAGCGCAAAAAAATGCGTGCTAAAGGGATAACGGGAAAAAGGGTCGGTCGATGGATCTATAATTTCCTCATTTAACAGAACACAGAGAGTAGTCGTCAACAGAGTAAAGTCCAGGCAGCTACGGTGAAAAGCTCTGTTCCACAAGGCACAGTATTCGCTCCCATCTTGTTCCTCATCCTCATCGACATAGACAAGGATGTCAGCCACAGCACAGTGTCTTCCTTTGGGGAAATGACACCGAATCTGCATGACAGTGTCTTCCATTGCAGACACTGCAAGGCTCCAGGCGGACATCAACGAATCTTTCAGTGGGCTGCAGAAAACAATATGAAGTTCAACGATGAGAAATTTCAATTAATCATATATGGTAAACACGAGGAAATTAAATCTTCATCAAGTACAAAAAAAAATTCTGGCCACAAATAGAGCGAAACACCAACGTCAAAGACTTGGGAGTGATCATGTCGGAGGAAACTCACCTTCAAGGACCATAACAAATTTTATCAAGCGCATCTGCTAGAAAAATGACAGGATGGATAATGAGAACCTTCAAACTAGGAGGCCAAGCCCCTGATGACACTCTTCAGGTCACTTGTTCTATCAGGCTGGAATATTGCTGCACCTAACAGCACCTTCAAGGCAGGTGAAATTGCTGACCTAGAAAATGTACAGAGAACCTTCCGGCGCGCATAACGGAGATAAAAACCTCAATTACTGGGAGGCTTGAGGTTCCCGAACCTGTATTCCCTGGAACGCAGGCGGGAGAGATACATGATTATATACACCTGGAAAATCCTAGAGGGACTAGTACCGAACTTGCACACAAAAATCACTCACTACTAAAGCAAAAGACTTGGCATTCGATGCAACATCCCCCCAATGAAAAGCAGGGGTGTCACTAGCACGTTAAGAGACCATACAATAAGTGTCAGGGCCCGAGACTGTTCAACTGCCTCCCAGCATACATAAGGGGGATTACCAACAGACCCCTGGCAGTCTTCAAGCTGGCACTGGACGGGCACCTAAAGTCGGTTCTTGACCAGCCGGGCTGTGGCTCGTACGTTGGTTTGCGTGCAGCCAGCAGCAACAGCCTGGTTGATCAGGCTCTGATCCACCAGGACCTCTTCAAGGGGGGCTCCTTGGCGTGGTGAAGAGGCTCTTGGTCTGAGGAATTAGCCCTGTCGGTCTTCTTCCTCAGACCGAACCTAATTACCCCCATTCTCCCCTCCCCCATCCCATCCCCCCATCCTCCCTTTTTCCATTCCTCCTCCTCCTCCTCACCCTCCCTTTTGCCCTTCCTCTTTTTAGCCTTCGTGATTTCTCCCACAGGCGCGCTAGTTCCTAGGTAGGGGAAAGGACACCGGGGTCGATCCCATTCCTTGAGGTTTTTTTGGCGGTGGTAGTTTGCCGTGGAATCTGGATTGCCTAGGGATGTCCCGATCCCTCCCGGGATCCCGGAGTAGCTTTGGGTGTCTTTTGGGCGACGGGTGTATCTTGGAAGCCACCTTTCGGAATCCGGGGTGGTGGTGAAGGGAGGTATGCTTTGTGGCGGGATATCCGGTCCGCCTTCTTTTGTCCACCGAGTAGCTGGCAGATTTGAGGTTGCTATCACGGGATTGCTGGTTTACTGCATGAAGGGTAGGGTATGGCACGGGTTCATGCTGCTTCTGCGCTACTAGCGGTGTCGAGGCCTCGTGGGCGCGGAGGCGAGACTTTCGGCCCTTTCATTCCTCCTGGGAACTAATTCCTCCCCGCTCCCCACTTTTTTTATTCTATTTTTTTGGTTTTTATTTTCTTTTCTTCTTTCTTTTTTTTCTTAAAAAAACAAAAAAAAAGCAAAGGAGTAACCTACCATGGCAGCCCTAGTCAAGAAACTCTACCCCCGGGCCCCCTTCTTGATACGCACACCATTCTGGACCTGCCTAGTGTTTAGACCACTCTTCGGCCACTCCTGATGCCCTGTTACCTCTTGCTGGTGCTGTTTCCTCACCCGCTTCAGGTACCGGGGGTTTCGACTGACTCCTTCGAATTTGGTCTGAAACTCCGCTCTCCTTTGACTATGCCTTCCGGCTTCTCCCCTCTACGGGACGGCAATTTTCGAATCGCCCCACCATTTCATGCCGGACCAATCCGGTTCCTAATCCTAACGCCAACGTCATGCTGATAATGCTCCGTCGTTATCCTTCCCATTCTACTCGGAAAACGACCGACACCGTCAAGCACTCCCTCTCACGCTCAGTTTCGGACCACACAATGGACTAAAATCTTTACTTGAAAGAACCACTTCTTCTTCTGCCTACCTTTCTGACCATAGTATTTGCCAAAGCGCTCCTGGTCATGTTGGCCAGGATATTTCATTTCACGTTCAAGAGCCGGTACGACGCATCGGTCACTGTCGAATGCTACCAAGCTCATTGATCTTTTCTTCCTTCATATTGCGAAATATCGATACTACTCTATCACTATTGAAACTCTTTCTCTCAATTCTTGTGTGTTAACTGTCATTCTGCCCCATACCATAGTTCCAACAGAATTACCCCAGTCATGTAGGGCAATGACATTTTAGAACAGTTGGAACTCCAGGACTTCCCAATCCTCAAAATAGACGCTTATGTCCTTCCTGGCCGGGGCGGGGGGAGACGTTACCCTTGCAAATGTGCTCGTTTAACTTTGACAAGACGGAGAACTCCCCCCGTCCTCTGTATATGTCACGGTACATCGGTTACAAGTTCGAAGGTGATACTACACCTGCAACAATGTAGAAATTGCTGCGTTTTGGTTCACCCAGCGAAATATTGCAGATCAGGGCCGAAATGCAGTCTGTGGTGCGACAACCTTTCTTATACATTTCTTGCAGTCAACCTCCATCTTGCCTTAATTTAATGAAGCTCACCCCTTCGTACTCCCGCCGTTGCCAGGGCTCTACTTAAATGATCGTGAAATCGTTGCTCAAGAGGAGAAGGTTCCCTTATGATATGTGCAGTTACCTCCTCTTCCGCCTCCAAGGGGAGGAACATACCCCGTGTTTCTTATTCTGGCTTTCACCAAAAAATCCCCCATTCTGGGGTCCCATCTTCTGCAGCCTCCTCTGTTGTACCCTCCCATAAGGCCCATTACGGCATCTAATCCTTTTGCTGTCTTGGCTCTGGACGTCCCGACTACAAACTCAGTCTGTTCTCCATCTTAGCGTCCTTCCTCACAAAGCCCCAAGTATCGACAAGACTCGTACGAAACCTTAATACAATCGCCCCTTCTACTCAGAAGTCCAATGAAATAACATTGCCTCAAATATTCTTTGCCCCTTCCTTCCCTTCTTCACTCCCAACACGTTACCTTCCAGTCTCTGTTACCTAGTTCTTCCCCTCTCTCTGGCTCTAAATTACAAGTGTGAGATTTCACACTCTCATCGTTACTATGCCTTCACCCCGTCCCCTCCCACGTTTCTCCCTTCTTCTGTCACCTCCCAGGTTCCTACCTTTCTTTCCCCCCCCACACTTCATCTCCAGTCCATTACACTTTTCCCTCCCCTCTACTTTGGTTCAGTCTTACTGTTCCCAAATCTTTACTCACCCTCATCCTCCTATCTCCAATATGGTTTCCCATACATCTTTGAATTCCGAACACATGAGCCATTCAGAAAATATGCAGAGGATAACCTTCAATGGACACTGATTTCACTTCCTGTTCCTTCTCTTCCTTCTCCTCCATCTTCACAACCCCATTCTTCGCAAACGCTCCGTTCCTTCGCTACTTGAAACATTTCCCAATGCACAACGTTGACTTTCCTAACCCCTCTAGTCCGTAGGTGCCTTGACGACAGATTCCTGATATTTCCTTTCAGCGCCATCATGGCCTATTTAAGTGGAATATCCGCGGCCTCAGGGGAAACGGGGAGAGTCAGATGTTGCTTTCCAGGTTTTCCCTGTTGGTGCTTGCTAACAAGAACCAAAATTACACTCGGCTGTTTTCCAACTATCTCAGCTATAATTAATTGTATCTTCGGATCCGTTCTTCAGATGGGACCTTTAATGATAGTGCCCTTCTTCTACGCAATGACTATTCCGTACTGTCAATATTTGTCCATACCACGCTGCATTACCTGCAGCCGTATCCACTTGAATAAGGTGGTTTCAATAAGTTCTTTTATCTCTCTCCTTCTCGAGCATTTTCTATCCCAGACTTTGCCTTTTCTTGTATCATCCTTACCACCACACTTTCTGTTACTTGGTGATTTTAATGCCACCATTTCTCTGGGGTGTGGTCTCATAGTGACTTTCACGTTGGCATTCAGTTGGAGGCTTTTTGCCTTCACCCCTCCATGTTTTAAACGGGTACTTCCCACCCTATTTGATCCTCGTACTCATATCTCTCTTGCCTCGATCTATCAGTCTGCTCTTCCTCACGGCACGAGACTTCACCTGGTCTGTTCTACCAGACTTTCATGACAGCGATCATTTTTCCGATCATTCTACTTCTCCCTTCTTTCACCACCTTCCCGTAGCCTTCGCTGGCATTTGATCGGGCAAATTGGGATCTTTACTCCACCTCACTGCTTTTTGTGAGGGGTTCCTTCATCATCCTCATTGATGAGCTCCTACACATCTTCGGACATCAAGTTTATAACCGCAGTTCTCATTCTTACCCCAAACCTCAGGCAGGCATTCTCGAAGTGCGTGCTTGGTGGTCTCCCATGCTTGTGCTCGTGCAGTACGTTTGAAACGTGCATGCAATGGGGCAGTAACGTACAATAGAACCGCCTGAGAGACTTGTTGTTTTAAGCAGAAGCGTGACGATCGCTCGCCGTGTCTTCCGTGAAGCTAAACGCACTTGTTGGCGAGGATATGTTTACCAACCCCATACCTCTTCCATCTTCTATAGAGTGCAGTCCTGCGAAAAAGCTCGAGGAAATTGAGTGGTAAAATACTCTTGGACCCGGCTCCTGTTCTAGGGGTCATTGGTGTTGATATAGCAAACCCCTCGACGTTTTGCCCTTGGACTTGCACCATTGGTCCGTATTTCCCGAGGGTCTCCATCATGCCCTCGTTTCTTTCCTCAAAGGTCTGCCAGGAGAGTTAGATACCCTTTGACTTATCTTTCTCTCGGAGAAGAAAGTATTAATGTGCCTTTTACACTTCACAAGAACTGGAGGCAACGCTCTCGCTTGCGATCATTAGGACAGCTGGGCCTGATGCATTTCCATATCGTAAGTTACAACATTTGACATCGGTCAGCCCTTGTAGTCCTCTTACACCTCTTCAATCTTATTTGGCACAAGGAGATCTTCCCAGCTGTGGAAATTCTGCATTGTTTTCCCATTTTCCGCAAACCGGGTACTACAGGACATGATGCCTCCACCTTCGCCCCATCCTCTTACACGTGCGGTTTGCAAAGTGATCAGGAACGCCTGTAAATCGACGTTTAATGTCGTATTTTGAGACTCACACAGTTCTCCGCTAGTCCAATATGGCTTTCGTTAAGGGGTCGTTTCTACCATAGACCCTTACTAACGATTGGATACGTATGTTGTAATGCCTTTGCGAATAATCACTCAGTTTATTGCCATATTTTTTGACTTGAGAACGGCATCATGACTACAACTTGGAGGTATAATATTTAGGCCAGGCCCATTCCCTTAGGCCTCGAGGAAATCACCATCCTTCTAAGACTTTTTAACTGACAGACATTTCCGTGTCGAGTCAATAATGTTCTTTCCCCGGACTTCGTCCAAGCTGAAGGTGTCCTCGGTGTGTTCTAAGCACAACACTTTTTATCCTTGGCTATAAATGATTTGGCCTCTGTTCTTCCACCCAATATTTGCGTCATCCCTCTATGTTGGATGACTTCGCTATTGCTTGTGAGGCGCTGTCTGTACCCTTATTGCAGTTTCTCTCCAGCATGCGGTATCGACAGTGTTTCCATTCTGGGCCACCCACCTGAGGTTTTTAAATTTCAAGTACCAAAACTCAACCAAAATTAACTTTCACTAGACGCTTGTTATCTCCGATATCCTTTGTTCTCTTATGGCTCCCTATCCCGGAACGTGATACAGTCAGGTTTCTAGGCCTTATCTTTGACCGTCGGTTAACTGGAACCTACATTACCTCTCTGAAGGCAACTTGGTCACCGTCCGGCTAAACCTTATTAAAAACCCTTTGCTATCTTTCCTGGGGAGATGATCGGCGACCTTGCTTCGCCTACATTCTGCCCTGTTTTATCGAAAACTCGGATTATGGTGACCGATTTATTCCGCGGCTCTCCTGGCATACCTCTCTCTAGCCTTAACTCTATCCATCACCAAGGCTTACGTTTGTGCACTTGGTGCTTTTCGCTCTTCCCATGTGAGACCCTCTATACAGAAGCAAATGTTCATCAGTGTCTGATCGCCGGGATGCCCATTGCCTTCGTTATATGTACGCTTCACGAATCTACACAATCCTTCCATTATAGAATGGTCACCGTATTAGTAGACATTCTTTATTCGTTCGCCGCCCTGTTTGCTCCGTCCCTTTTATCTTCGCTACTTTCCACTCTTGTCTCTCCTTCAGTTACCACCTTTATATGGTTCTTGTTAGCATCTCACTTTTCCCTACCACTGGGAAGTTCAGCTGTTCGGGCTGTTCTTTCTCACTCTTGCTCGAAAGCTCAACTGCTACGGTGGCTTCCCGCTATCTTTTACTTGATCCACTTCCACTCTCATTCTCATGCCAACGCTGTGTACACAGATGGCTCTAAGTCTTCAGACGGCGTCGGAATTCGCAGCCAGTGTTCGGACAGGTCTGTACCAGAGGGCATTTACTATCTTCAGCTAGCATTTTTACTGCTAACTGTATGGCCCATTCTTGCAGCCCTTTTTCGATCGCATCTATGCCTGTGTCATCATTGTAGTAGTCTCAGGACTCCTTAGTGCTCTACAGCTATACGAAAAATTTCGTACCATCTCAATCCCCTAGTTCTCCGTATCCAACTTTGGCTGACGCCGTTATCTCTACCAAACAAAAAGATATTGTTTTTTGTTGGGTCCTGGTAATGTGCGACGTATCAGGCAATCGAACAGGCAGACAATGCCCTGCGCGGTCCGCAGTATATGACCTACCAATTTCTATCGAGGTGTTCCATTCTGGACTATTTTGTGCAATAGCTACCCACCTTCGCACCAGTTGGCAACAACGTTGAGGTCAACTCCTGTCGGTAACAAACTTCATTCTATTAAACCGAGATAGGTTACTGGCAGTCTTCTTGTCATCAGTGCGAGTTGGAGGACCACTCTTCACGCCTTCGCATTGGCCACACTCGTCTTACTCATGGGTATCTCATGGGAGAGGCACCCTGTTTCTTCTCTGTGCAGCCGTGTCAGTTCCAGTATGATTGGCCCACATTCTGTTAGACTGCCCTCTCTATCAAACGAGCACGCAGAATTTACCTCCTCCAACGTCGTCTTCGTTCTCCTACTCTCTCTTACCTTCCCTTCTTGCTGATGAACTCTTTAATCCTGACTCTCTCATTGACTTCTTGACAACGATGATTTATCCATCAAACGCTGATGATACTTTTCGCACTCCCCTCAGCCCTTTCTGGTTCAGTCTCTTGCTGCCCTTTACCCTTTTACCATCCACTGCCCCGCTGTTATCCGTAACCTGTTGCTCATCCATTCCCTTTTGCCACCTGATGCCCTCGCTTCCTTCCTGCCCTGCAGCGCTGTATAGTCCTTGTGGCTTAGCGCTTCTTTTTGATTATAATAATAATAATAATGATCCACCAGGAGGCCTGGTCACAGACCGGGCCGCGGGGGCGTTGACCCCCGGAACTCTCTCCAGGTAAACTCCAGATAAGCTACTCTTCAAGGTGGGCTCCTCTGCGTGGTGAAGAGACTCTTGGTCTGAGGAATTAGACCTTCTGGTCTCCTTTCTCAGACCGAACCTAATTACCCCCCAGTCCCCCCTTCCCTATCCCGGCCTCCCCATCTCCCATTTTTCCCTTTCCTCCTCCCCATCCCTCCCCTATTCCCTTCCTATTTTCTGCCTTTGGGATTCATCCCACAGGCACTCTAGTTCCTAGGTAGGGGGAAAGGTACCAGGGTCCATCCCATTCTGTTGAGGTCCTTGGCAGTGGTGTAGTTTGCTGTGTAATCTGGATCACCTGGGGATGTCCCGATCCCTCTCTGATCTCCCGGGGGGTGGCTTTGGGTGATGAATGGTACCTTTTGGATTCCGGGGGGTGGTGGCCAGAGGAGGTATGCTTTGTGGTGGGTGTCCGGCGGCCCTCTCTTTTGTCCACCAAAGTGGATCGGCGGATGTGAAGTTGCTATCCTGGATTGCTGGTTTACCGGCATGAAGGGTAGGGTATGGCACAGGTTCCATGCCGCACCTGCACTACTTGCAGTGCTAAGGTCCTCTTGGGCGCGGAGGGAGATTTACGGCCCTTTCATTCTTCCTAGGAGCTATTCCTCCACATTCTTCCCTTTTTTATTCTTTTTTTCTTTCCTTTCTTTTTTTTGCTCTAAAAAACAAAAAGAAAAGGAGTGACCTAACCATGGAGTTCCCAATCCATGAACCTGCTCCCCTCAGGCCCCTTCCTGATACCGCACCCTGTTCTGACCCTGCCTTGTTATCTGACCACTCTTCGGAGATTTCTGTTGCCCCTGTACCTCCTGCTGGTGCTGTTTTGACACCTGCTCCAGGTACCAGGGTTTTGAATGACTCCTTCGATACGTCTGACCTCCGCTTTTCTTTGGCTATGCTTCCGGCTTCTCCCTGTATGGTATGGCAATTCTTGGATTGCCCGCCCATCCCATGTTGGACCAACTCTGGTCCCACACCTTAACACCCAAGACCATTACTTGATGATACCTCTTTGCTTCCTTCTCATTCTGCTGAGAGAAGACCTGCACATCACACACTCCCTTTACAAGCTGTTTCGAAATACACAATAGATTAAGTTTTTTACTCTACGACTGACTTCCTCTTCTGCCTTCCTGTCCAACCATAGTACAGTATTGGCAAGGCACTCCTGTGCCATGTTGGTAGAGATATATCCTTTCATGTTCTCAAGAGCGGTACACGCACCATCACTGTCCAGAATGCTAACCAAGCTCATGATCTTTCTCTCCTTACAACTATCGATACTATTCCTGTAACTATTTAAAACATCATTCCCTCAATTCTTGTAGTGGTACTGTCATTCTGCCCCATACCATTGTCCAACAGAATTTCCAGACATGTGGCAATGACATTCTGGAACAGTTAGAGGTCCAAGACCTCCCAGTTCTCAAAATAGACACTTACGTCCTCCCTGCCTGCAGGCAGAGATGATACCCTTGCAATGTAGCTCGCTTAACGTTTGACTGCCGTGAGCTTCTGTCCTCTGTACATATAGCGGGACAACGTTTACTAGTTCAAAAGGTGATCCCTACATCACAACAGTGTAGAAATTGCTGGCATTTTGGTCATCCAGCAAAATATTGCAGGTCAATCGGTGAATGCCCAGTCTGTGGTGCCGACAGCCATACCAATACGTCTTGTAGTCTACCTCCCTCTTGCCTTAATTGTCATGAGGCTCACCCATCTTACTCTCGCCGTTGCCAAGTTTACTTAAATGAGCGTGAAATCCGTTGTTTCAAAGAGGCAGAAGGCCTCCCATATGCTATGGCAGTCTCTAATCTACGCCTCCAAGGGAAACTTCCCCATATTTCTTATTCTCGAGTTACTAAACATTCCCCCTCCTCTGGGGTCCCAACTTCTGCAGCCTCCTCTGTAGTCACCCCTTCCACAGTCACCCCTCTTTCTAATTCTTTTGCTGTCCTGGACTCAGCAGTCCCTACCTCTGCACTTGATTCTGTTCTCACCTCTTCCTCTTCTCACTCGCATGTTTGTGTGTCTGCGAGACCTTGTACAACACCTACTCCCCATCACCCCTCTCCTTCTCCGAAGTTCAAAAAACCCCATTGTTAAAATCTCTTTTCACCCCTCCTTTCCTTCTGCAACCTGCTCATTTTTCCTTCCCAGTCTCTGTACCCAGTTCTTCAACTCTAACTGGCTCTGTTACGAGTGTGGAGGTTCATCCTTCTCCTCATACAGTACCTTCTTCCCTTGTCCTCTCCCAAATTTCTTCCTCTTCTGCCCCCCTCCCAGGTCGCTTCCTCTCCAAATGTCCCCTCCCAAGCTTCTTCTCTAGTTCCCTTTACCCTTTCGTCCCCCCCGTACTTTGGTACAGCCCATCGTCTCCCTGATCTTTACTCACCTTCCTTCTTCCATCTCCAATATTGTACCACATACACATCCTTGTCCTCAGAAATGCTTGAAGCTATCTCAGAATATATTGATGAGACTAGACTATTGACGGACACAGATCCACCTCCTGTTCCTACTCTTCTCCGTCTGCACAACTCCTTTCTTTGCAGCATCCAAATCCTTCGCTGCTTAAAAGTTACCTCCACATGTGGATTTTTCTAACCCTACTAGTCCGTAGATTCCTTTACCTTCAGATTTCTTGTATCTTTCTCTTTGCAAATCATGGCTTATTTACAGTGGAATATCCGCGGCCTCAGAGGTACCAGGGTGAGTTCCAGGTGTTGCTCTCCCAGTTTTCCCGTTTGTGTTTGTTTACAAGAACCCAAATTATGCTCAGCTGTTATCCATCCTATCTTGGGCTATGATATATTCATCGTATCCTTTTCCTAATGGAACCTTTAATGACAGTGCACTACTTATATGCACCAGTATTCCATACCGTCAGCTCTTTGTTCATACTTCGCTGCATTACACTGCAGCCCGTATAAGAACATAAGAACACAAGAAGGAAAGAACATTGCAGCAGGCCTACTGGCCCATGTGGGTCAGGTCCATGTCAACCCCTGACTTAGACCAATGGCCCATCCAGTCAGGTCACCTCCACTTAAGGAAGGAGCACAGCATCTGACCCAGTAGCACCAGCTAGTTAGGTTCATCTCACACCCACCCACAACCACTCATGTATTTATCTAACCTATTTTTAAAACTACACAACATCTTAGCTTCTATAACAGTACTCGGGAATTTGTTCCAATCATCCACAACTCTATTACCAAACCAGTGCTTTCCTATATCTTTCCTGAATCTGAATTTTTCCAGCTTAAAATCATTGCTGCGAGTCCTGTCTAGGCAAGATATTTTTAGCACGCTATTTACATCCCTTTTATTCATTCCTTTTTTCCATTTATACACCTCAATCATATCCCCCCTAATTCTACGCCTTTCTAGAGAGTGCAGATTCAGGGCCCTCAGCCTATCCTCATAGGGGAAATTTCTGATACATGGGATCAACTTTGTCATCCTCCTCTTAACGTTTTCCAGTGCACTTATACAGTGGCCCCCCGCATAATGATTACCTCCGAATGCGACCAATTATGTAAGTGTATTTATGTAAGTGCGTTTGTACTTGTATGTTTGGGGGTCTGAAATGGACTAATCTACTTCACAATATTTCTTATGGGAACAAATTCGGTCAGTACTGGCACCTGAACATACTTCTGGAGTGAAAAAATATCGTTAACCGGGGGGTCCACTGTATTTATTCTGTAATACGGCGACCAGAACTGTGCAGCATAATCTAAATGAGGCCTAACCAGGGATATGTAGAGTTGAAGAACAACCTGAGGATTTCTATTATTTATGCTTCTTGATATGAAACCAAGGATTCTGTCAGCTTTATTGTGAACATTTATGCACTGTTGTCTTGGTTTCAGATTACTGCTAGCCAGAACTCCTAAATCCTTTTTGCAATCAGTATATAAGATATACATTATTTAATTTATATGTGGCATGGTTATTATCCTTTCCAAGAATTAGAACTTTGCATTTGTCTATATTAAACTGCATCTGCCACTTCTCCGACCATTGCATCAGTCTATTCAAATCATCCTGAAGTGCTCTAATGTCCTCATTAGAATGAATTGGACTGCCTATTTTGGTGTCATTAGCAAATTTACTTATGTCACTATTTATTCCCTCATCTATGTCGTTTATGTAAATTGTGAACAATAAGGGGCCCAACACTGACCCCTGTGGAACACCGCTTGTGATGTGCCCCCATTCTGATTTCTCCCCATTTATGCAAACTCTTTGCTGCCTATTTGTCCACTTGAATAAGTGGTATACAGTCTGTTCTTTGTATCTCTCTCCTTCTCAGGTCTTATCTATCCCAGATGTTGCATTTCTGGTTTCTTCCTTACTGCCACCACTTCTGTTACTTGGCAGTTTTAATGCCAAGGGGGGGAGGGGTTACTGTGACTCCCATGGCATTCAGTTGGAGGCTTTTCTTGCTTCTCTCCCCCTCCATGTTTTAAATACAGGTTCTCCAACCCATTTTGATCCTCATACTCATTCTCTTGCATTGATCTCTTGGTCTGCTTTTCCTCCACTGTACTAGACTTCACCTGGTCTGTCTTCTCGGACTTGCATGACAACAATCATTTTCCAATCATTCATTCTTCTTCATATTCACCATCTCCTCGTAGCCCATGCTGGCAGTTTGACCAAGCAAATTGGGACCTTTACTCGCATCTAACTGCTTTTAATGAGGTTCCTTCTTCGTCCTCCATTGATGAGCTTTTACATCTCTTCACGACCTCAGTTTTAACTGCAGCTTCATATTCTATACCCCAAATCTCAGCCAGGCATTCTCAGAAGTGCATGCCTTGGTGGTCCCCTGCTTCTGCTTGGGCAGTACAATTGACACATGCTGCATGGGGCAGGTACCGGTACAGTAGAACCACAGAGAGACACTTTGATTTTAAGCAGAAGCAAGTGGTCACTCACTGTGTCATCCAAGATGCTAAACGCACTTGCTGGCGAGATTGTTTCCACCATCACCTCTGCTTCCTTTATGAGTGCAGTCTGGAAAAAAGTATGGAACTGAGTGGTAAATACTCTCCCAACACGTTAAGAGACCATACAATAAGTGTCAGGGGCCCGAGACTGTTCAACTGCCTCCCAGCACACATAAGGGGGATTACCAACAGACCCCTGGCAGTCTTCAAGCTGGCACTGGACAAGCACCTAAAGTCAGTTCCTGATCAGCCGGGCTGTGGCTCGTACGTTGGTTTGCGTGCAGCCAGCAGCAACAGCCTGGTTGATCAGGCGCTGATCCACCAGGAGGCCTGGTCACAGACCGGGCCGCGGGGGCGTTGACCCCCGAAACTCTCTCCAGGTAAACTCCAGGTAAACAGCACCTGTTCTTTGGGTTGCCGGTGTTGATATCGCAAACCCTCTTGATGTTGCCACCGAAATTGGTAATCATCTTGTCTGTATCTCTCAGGGGGCTTCATCTATGCACCTCATTTTGTTCCTCAAAGTCTGCCAAAGAGTTAGAGCCCTTAAACTTTTCTTCTATCAGAGAAGAATCTTGTAATTTGCCTTTTACACTTCTGGAACTGGAGGTAACACTCGGCTTGCCAATCATCGGCAGCTGGGCCTGACGGCATTCATATTTGGATGCTACAGCATCCGAATATGAATGCAGTCCTCTTAAGACTTTTTAATTTTATTTGGTCACAAGGAGTTCTTCCCCAGCTGTGGAAATCTGCCGTTGTTCTCCCTTTCCGCAAACCAGGTACTACGGGAGATGATGCCTCCTACTCCCTTTCTCATTGCTCTTAACCAGTGCAGTTTGCAAGGTGATGGAACGTCTGGTAAATAGACGATTGATGTGGTGTTTAGAGAGACACCACACTGTCTCCACTAGTCAGTATGGCTTTCGTTAGGGCCGTTCTACCATTGACCCTTACTACGCTACATACGTATGTCTGTAATGCCTTTGCCAATAAAAACTCAGTTATTGCTATCTTTTTTTACCTTGAGAAGGCATATGACACTACTTGGAGGCCCACTCCAATCTTCCATTTTCCTTAACTTCTTAACTGAAAGACATTTCTGTGTTCAGGTTAATTATATGCTTTCCCTGGACTTTGTGCAAGCTGAAGGTGTCCTCCAGGGGTTTGTTCTGAGCACAACACTTTTTCTCCTTGCTATAAATGATCTGGCCTCTGTTCTTCCATCCAATATTTGGTCATCACTTTATGTTGATGACTTCACTATAGCTTGTGCAGGTGCTGACTGTCATCTCATTACAGTTTTCTCTCCAGCATGTGATAAACCCTGTTTCCAATTGGGCCACCACTCATGGGTTTAATTTTCTAGTACTAAAACTCGCCAAATTACTTTCACCGACGTCCTGTTGTCTCTCATCATCCATTGTACCTATATGGCTTGCGTATCCCAGAACGTGATACAGTCAGGTTTCTAGGCCTTCTGTTTACCTTAGGTTATCCTGGAAACTTCACATTACCTCTCAAAAGGCTACTTGTCATAGCCGGCTGAACCTCCTTAAACCCCTTGCTCATATTTCATGGGGGCTGATCAAGAACTCTCCTTCACCTACATTCAGCCTAATTTTTTTCGAAACTCTATTACAGCGACCAGATATATTCGGCTGCCTCTCCTGCAACTCTCTCTAGCCTTAATCCCATCTATCATCAGGGATTATGTTTATGCCTCAGTGCTTTTCGCTCTTCACAGGTTGAGAGCCTCTATGCAGAGGTGAATATTCCATCCTTGTCTGATTGCCTGATGCTCATTGACTTCGCCATTATATTCGCTCTCATGACTTCCGCAATCCTTACATATACATATATAGGATAGTCACTGATATTAGTAGACGTTCTTTATTTGTTCGTCGCCCCTGTTTACTCTGCCACCTTTCTCTTTGCCTACATTCGCTTTTGTCTTCTCTTCAGTTACCACCTTTCTATGTTCATGTAGCATCTCACTTTTCCCTACCCGCTTGGGAAGTTCCGATGGTTTGTGTCTGTTCTTTCCCACTGCCATGTGTGAGAGCCTAACTGCCTACAGTGGCTTCTTGCTTTCTCTTTCTTAACCACTTCCGATCTCATTCTCATCGCATCACAGTGTACATCAATGGTTCCTAGTCTTCTGATGGCGTTGGATTTGCAGCAGTGTTTCCAGACAGCGTCGTGCAAGGGCATGTATTATCCCCGGCTAGCATTTTTATGGCTGAATTGTATGCCATTCTCGTAGCACTTATCTGTATTGCATCTATGCCTGTGTCACCATTTGTGGTTGTTTCAGACTCCCTTAGTGCTTTACAGGCTATACAAAAATTTGATATGCCTCATCCCCTGCTTCGTAACCAACATTGGTTACGCCGTATATCTAGCAAGCACAAAGATGATGTTTTTTGTTGGGTCGCTGGTCGTGTTGACATACAGGACAATGAACAGGCAGACATTGCTGCACAGTCAGCAGTACATGACCTCCCAGTTTCATATGTAGAGGGGTTCCATTCACTAATTATTTTGCTGTAATTGCTACCCACCTTCGCACTTGTTGGCAACAATGATGGTCTGATCTGCTCCATAATAAACTACATTCTATTAAACCGAGTATAGGTTTCTGGCTGTCTTCTTATCAGTGTGGAGATTGGGAGACTACTCTCTCCCATCTTCACATCGGCCACACTCGTCTTACTCACGGGTATCTCATGGAGAGGCACCCTGTTCCACTCTGTGAGAATTATCAGGTCCATTTTCTGTTAGCCACATTCTGTTGGACTGCCCACTCAATCAACAAGCACACAGAATTTACCTCATCCTTCTCCCTCTTGTTACCCAATACCCCTGCATCCTTCACTGCCCGGGGGCGCTGTATGACCCTTGTATGTTTAGTGCTTCTTTTTTATTATAGTACTACTACTACTACTATAGACACTTCAGTATTCCAGGTGCCTTCCACCCAGCATATTTTAATGACAAGTACTCCTGCTAAAAAAAAAAAAAAAGCACACGTACTCTCCTGTATACTTGCTATGGTACTGTACACACAATTTACAGTTACGTAGTTGCAAAACTTAATGAAAAATGTATTAAAAGTATAATTTACCTAATGGATTTTTCCCATTATTTCAAAAAGTCGATTTGTATATTGAGGTTCGTTATAGCAAGGGTTTAGTGGCTAGGATATTAGCTATAAATGTCTTTCTACTACCATTTGTTGGTTTGTAGCCATTTTTCCACACACAGAACCTTCAAGAGAGGTTCTTGAGCATTGGTGAGGGGCTCTTGATACTAGGAATGTGATTTGTCTTTTTCCCTAACAAAGAAAATGATTGCAGGTTTTAATGCTGTGTCCACTGGAATCATTATTCTTTATGCTGAATTCTGAAGAATGGGAACATGAAATTATCTCTCCTCTTGCAACTGCAAATATTTATGAATATGAAAGGGTGTCCACAAAAAGCTTCCTGATTTCAAACAGGTATAACATGTAACTTTATTGTAATAATCTTTCACAGTTAGTAGCTTCAGATGCAGGATTCATTGTTTCATGTGGTATAGGGTAGCATTAAAGGCACTCGATGTGCACCCCTCTGGTTGCTCAGCAACATCATTGCGATAGTCCAGTTCAGTCCAGACACTCTGCAGCATATCTGGTGTTATCGTGCAAACCTGCTTCAGTGATTGAAATTTTCAGCTCCTCCAGGATTGCAGGTTGTGGTGGTACATAAACTGTGCTCTTCATGTACCCTCAGAGAAAGAAGTCACAAACAGTTAGGCACATTGACCTCTGCAAGTGGCCTGCGAGGCCACCGGGCCTAACTGTTTGTGACTTCTTTGTTTGGGGTACATGAAGAGCACAGTATATGTACCACCACCTGGAGGAGCTAAAAATTTCGATCACTGAAGCAGTTCGCACGATAGCACCAGATATGCTGTAGAGCGTCTGGACCAAACAGGACTTTAGCATCGATGTTTGCTGAGCAACCAGAGGGGCGCACGTTGAGTGCCTTTAATGCTACCCTATACTTCGTGAAACTGAATGAAATCCTGCATCTGAAGCTACTAACTGTGAAAGATTATTACAATAAGTTACATGTTATACCTGTTTGAAATCAGGGAGTGTTTTTGTGGACATGTACCAAAGTTGAGCCTCTTTATTACACATTGTTTTACCCTAAAAAGATTATATTTATAAGTTATTATTTATTAAAAGTGACATAAGTGTAAATAGTGTTTTGCAATAAAATTTTATAATTTTCTTAATTGGATTATTGTATATTTATGTAGTGTACTGTTTAACAAAATGTGTCTCGAGTCAGGTTTGTGTTATCAGTGACATGTTAACTCTCACAGGGATTACGGCCACTACCAAGTCCCTGCCGTGCCATCCAGCATGGACCCTCGTGTAGCCACAACTATCACTATTTTACCATGAAGCCGCCAGATTTGGAGCGTTGTCATGGGTTAAACCACCATAGAACTTTAGCTATATAGATGCTGCCTTCCTCTGCTTAAACTGTTTCTGTTTGTTTATATTCCTTGACTTTACTCTTGAGTATGATTTAAATTTTCTAAAATGTTTATAAGTGGGTTCATTAGTTTTGTGTAACTAAATCAGTTAAGTTTATTAGCTGATTTAGAGCCATTTATTCACCTCAGTATTTTACTTGACTTGTTATTTGACATTGTTTCCTCTTGTAAAGAAATAGCCTGTAGTTGTGAAGTAATTAATGTGATGTAAATGGTTTAGAAAACCAACAATTTGAAGAATGTGACACTTGTGAAACATTTTGAAATCAAATCATACCATGGGTGGGGTTAGAATCCGTGGTCAGATTGTCTCTAAGCTCCAGACTGACTCGTTAGCCACTGGGCCAGCTGGCCCAGTGGCTAACGCGTCGGTCTGGAGTTTTGAGACTCTCTGATTGGGGGTTCTAACCACCCATGGTATGGTTTGTTTGCAATCGTGTCATTATGATTTCATGATTCATTTTGAAATCTTTACTGAGGAAATGTTTTACCAGCCAGTGGTTTCTTCAGTTCAGTGCAGAGAAGACCTGTAGAAGATGAGAAGTTTGAAGTAGTCAGTCCCTCAGCTTGGAGTCGATGTGTTCAGTCCATTGACTCCAGGCTGAGGGACTGACTACCTCAAACTCCTCCTCATCTTCTACAGTTCTTCTCCATATTGAACTGAAGAAGCCACTGACTGGCAAAACTTTTCCTCAGTAAAGATTCCCAAATGTTTCACAAGTGTCTCATTCTTCAGTAATTAATGTAATGCTGCTTGCCGATAAGTGCCAGAGCTACACAAGGATGAGCATCTGTACCACTTTAAAGACTAATGTGGTGTCAGTAGCCTTTTATGATATAAAGCAATTTTAAAGTTTACAAAATAATATCAATTGAACATTGGTATTTACTTTCAATTTATTAAAAAATCTTAGAAGAAATGTTCTCTACCGAAGTACTTAATTTATTTCAGTTAAGCCAGCTATCATTTTCCATGCTCTGTTAGTTTACTTGTCAGAATTACAGCATCGCACAAGAGAACATAAGAATTGATGGTGAAAGGAAAACTGACAACAAATATCTAGACAAATAATGGTCGAATACTGATAAGTTCTTTAGCTACTTTTTTAATTAGTACATTGGCTCTTTCCCACCAAGGTAGGATGAGTCGAAGGAAAATACTATACATATTCCATTACATATTCTCTAGCTGTTTTTCCATAAGTGTACTGACATTCACCAAATGACAACATCCATTACAACATCTAGAACTCATGTCTGACTGACTGGTTTTCCTAAATACCTTGCTAACATGCCAACAGCATGTCAAATCACAAAAAAAAAGCACTTAGTCTCCTTGAACCTTTTTTTAACATGGCCACATATTCCTTCTAGAGGCTCCAGCTAAGAGCTCATAACCTCCAACATTCCATCTCTCTAACCCTTTCTGGGATGACCACTACACCTCCCTCCATCCATCCACAGATTTATATTACATGCATATATCTTTGTCAGTCTATCTATCTGCATCCTTCCTAGGTGAGTACGTTATCTCAGTAGGATGTTATCTGCTCTCTGAATTATTATACTTTTCATACTGCCACACAGTCTTCAAATTTTTCACTTTGTTTACTGGATAATATTCACACTATACTGTGCATATCTTGATCTCAAACACAGCATCTCCACTGCCACCATAAATATATTAAATATCCATGGTGACAATACACATTCTTGTTTATGGCCTACTTTGTTAAGAAATAGTACCAGTCTCTCCTACATACCTTAACCTGAACTTTACTATCCTCATATTAACCCTCCTGCTTTTTATAACTGACCACTTACTCCATACATTTACCCCCTTCAGAAGAGGTGCCAATGCTGGTGAGGGGCTCTTAATCCAAAGAACTAGAGCTATTCTTCCCTTGGATCAAACACTTGAATCAAGCTCTGTATGATCCCTATTGGTTTAGTGCTTTCCCCTTCTTCATCATGAATAAAATTAGAGTAATTTCACTGTCTGGAAACAGGCATTTCTCTCCTGAAGATAGTCAAAACATGGTTTGTCATTGTTTTAAATGACTAGTTTAAATACTGTATACAATACTCAGTTATTGAAAAAAAAAAATTTAACATATGTTGGTGAAAATATTAATGTGATGGTCTTAAGAGAGGAGGAAGACCTAAGATATTCCATGTAATAAGAAATGTAAAAATTTTGAAAATACAGTACACTATATTATTTTCATTAATAAATGTACGTATATGATACTACAGTAAAACTACTTGTTTTAAGTTCGAAGCTGAAATTTATAGAGTTGGATGTGCAGTAGAGTACCAGCAATAAATTTAAAGGTAAAGCACCATGAGGTGTTTTCAAAGTGTTTTTACATTAGCACTGTTACAGTAAACCCTCTCAAAATGCTCGGGCTATATTATTGAAAATCAGCTCATAATTTAAAATAGTGTTGCTTGAAATGAAGACTATATGGGGAAAAACTATGCTTGTCAGAATTTTTTGCCCATATGTGTACATTAAGCTCTTGATGTAACAGACTAATGGGAGGATTGTCTGAGGGTCTGTTAAATCAGAATGATATTAAAAAAATAATAGATACAAATAAAGTACTTTGCTATATGCCTAATACAATGTTCCCTCAGTTTACAGTAATATTGCAGTAAACATTGAAAATAAATAAAGGTTTCAGTTTACCCAGTGGATTTTGTCGGTATTTTTAAAAGTCTGGTGTATTGCAGTTGGTTATATTGAGGGTTCACTGTAATCTCATTTTAATGGACAACTAAATAAGCAATATTTTGATTTACTTAGCAACATGTGGGGAATATTTACAATATGCGATGTTTGGCCAATCATCTGGTGTAATGGTTGCACCTTAAGATACATACTGTACTTCCATACACAACTTTTCATTTTTGTCACTGTTTAGCTATTAATAATCACCAGGGTGTTCAGCACTTGTGGAAATAGATAAGGGGGAAGTGAATTTTTTTTTTCTTAACACATTGGCCATGTCCCACTGAGGTAGGGTGACCCAAAAAAGAAGAAACACTTTCATCATTACTCACTCCATAATTAGAGCATAATTAAGATAATGCATGATACTGAACTTTTGTGGATGCTTGATGTTAACGTCTTCACTATTGGAAGCCCCAAAATTAAAGGTGCTCAGATGTTGGCATTTTAAACAAAAAAATTTCTTCTGAATGGTAGAGAATCTTTTTTTAAAGGTAATGACTTTAAAAATATGAAATTTGATGGGAACTTATAAAATTTACCAGGTGTCAATTAGAGGTTGGGGTACTCAACATTGGTGATTTTGTCCCCTTTGAAGTCCCTATTTTTGCCGCCCTTTTCTAAATTTGATTATTCACCTTCAGAACTATTCTATAAAGTGCACAGTAGTTGGAAAAAAAAAATCGTTTTTTAAATATCCAAAATAAACATGTAGACATTCCAGGCACAAGCAACTTTTTCTTGTTCAAAAATATGTCTTCAGGCCTTTCCCCTTTGTTGCCTTGCCCTTCATTTTAAATTTTCATCAAAAAATTGAAGATTTACCTCATTTTTTGGGATAAAATAAAAACCAGGAATGGTTGATATGGTTTTTAGGGCACCCAAAATGGGTTCTGAAAAAATTTCATTAAAGAGACTGGGGGATGTTAGCCAGTCTTAATCTTCCCCCAAAAAAAACTCAGAAAATCAAAATATTTTGCTAATTTTTCCCCATTTTTCAAGCTACTTCTGGTCCTAAAACAAAAAATATCTCTATTTCATAGTATGTCTTTCATTCTTCATTCATAAAAACAGCCAATAAAAGCCATAAAAAGTAGAAAAACCTCAAATCGATATTTTTAAAAAAAACCCAAAAGGTAAGGTTTTTCCTTTTTCCCATCTTTGTGGGGAGGTTTTTTTTATACTTGTCTCACCACATGGGGGAAGGGGAAAAAGAATTTTCTGAAGCCAGCGTGCGTAAGAGGCTACTAAAATGCAGGGACAAAGGTAGTAATCCCTTCTCCTGTATAAATTACTAAAGAAAAGAAACTTTTTAGTTTTCTTCTTTTTTGGGGGCACCCTTTCGGGAAATGGGCCCAAAATGTTGGAAAAAAACTCACCACACAGACCGATCTCCATTCTGGCCAAAATTTAAACCCCTACAACTTATCTGAGAGAGCTGAGCTAAAACATAGATCTAGTAAGCACCCAGCCCTTTTTTTTATAATTTTGGAAAAAATCAGTTTTAAGGAAAAAAACTTCTGTTTTGATACTTTTATCCTTTGACAAGAATGGTGGAGGTTGCACCGTGACCACCTCGCTCAGTGATGGAAAATTGTTTTTTGAAAATTTACAGCCAGTTTTGCTTTGCTTATTTTTTTCAAAAAAATTTTTTCCCAATTTTTAAAACCTTTAAATTTTGCATAAAATTTAAAAACTTTTTTTGTATTTTTTAATTGTTTTGAAACGAATCACACTATTTTGAAGTTTGCATTTTTAAAGGTTTTATTGTACACAGAACTCCCAAATTTCTTTCTTCACTGTGTTTTTAAAAATTGTGGTTTGGCAGCCCCTTTGGCCCCTTTGAAAAAACCAATCAGCACCAAGAAGTATACAAGTGAAAAATTTGGTTGGGGTCATTACTGAAGTCCACACTTTCCATTGTTTAGTGTGTCAGAAAGTTCCCCCTTTTTTGGTCATTTGGATAGTTAGGGGGTTTCCCCTTTTAAAAGTGATCTGTATCATTTTTAACTTTTTTCCCTTTTATCTGCTTCAATGATGGCCATAGAGGTGTGAAAAGCCCCTTTTCCCCATCATTTTTCTGATGGTGGGAAACCGCCAATGTGGTAAAAAAAAAAAAAAAGCAGGGAAGTGTCCCTTCTATGTGAAGCCCTGTGTTTCCCTTTTTTTTTTAACAGAAATTTTAAATTTTCTATATTTTTTCTATTAGTGCAAAAAGTTATAACTTTATATGACAAAATTGCAAAAATAAGTTTTTAATTGGGGACTACATATTTTTTAAAGGTTGACCCTTAAAGGTTATCAACGGGTAAAGAAAAATCTGAGTAAAAATGAAAGTCCCAGTTTAATGTTTTTCCCAATCCTGTTGTAAAACCCACCCCTGTTGGCATTGTCCCCTTACATCCGAAAAAATTTACATGGTCTTCAGAAGAGTCGATTCATTGCGTTTTTATTGTTTAAGGGGGGAATTTTATTTTCCTCCTGTACCCTTTTCCCTAATTTGTTTTTTGGGTTTTTGAATGTTTCAGAGGAAATTTTTTATTATACTTTGTTGTTTTTAATTTAAATTTTTGATTGCAGCATAAATTCCCTTTGGTATTTTTTTTAAAAATATTTAGTAAAGAAAAGGGGTTGTAAATGTCAGCAATTAGCAGCGTTTTCCAGTTTGGAGTTTTTTCCCCAGATTTCCCTTTTTGCCTTTACTTGAAGTTGTTTTTTATGTTTAAAAATTTTTTTTATTATATGCTTTTTTGTTATGTTTTTGTTCAAAAATTATGCTATTTAAAATCGAACATTTTGGTTTGTGTTATTGCGTATTTAATGCTTTAAAATTAGAAGAAATGTTGGCTTAGTTGAAATTAAGTATTATCCCCGGGACTGTAGGGGGTGGGGGGGGGAGGGGCCGGAGCTTTTCGTTTTTGGTGTTGGTGCAGGTGGGGGAGGCGGTGTGCTGAGGATGGCAGCCACCCCCCACCGGGCATGAATTTCAGGGGGGGGCCCCGGGGACTGCGAGGCTAAAAACCCCCTTTCCCAGTCAATTTCCCAAAGGGATAACTTTTTCCCAGCCAGATGCCCCACCCCCACCCATCCCCCTGCTTATCTCCCCACCACCCCCATCCCCCTTACACCAAATCGCCACGAAAGGGAAAATCCCAAGTCAGCGGGTTTACAGGGACCCCCTGGTGCCCCACACTTTTTGGGGACCAGGGGTAAGTAAAGGTACAATGTAGTATAGTGAATTTTTTTTACTTTCCAGTATTCCCGGAAAGTAACCTTTTAGTTTGGCATTTTTATTTTTTCAAAAAGTCTTTATTGAACAGGGAAAAACTCTTTAAATAGTCAAAAATTTTTAAAAAATAGTGTAAAAGTTTTTACAGTGGACCCTCGCCCAACAATTTTTCCCCCTTTGGGGTTTCCCAAGGCCAAAATCGGGAAGTGGTGCTCCAGTATCCAAAAAATTTTTTGAAAAAAAAAAAAAAATTATTTTTTTTTACAAAATTTAAAAGAGCATTTTTTTGAAGGAATTAAGAAAAAAAAAAAAAATTCTGATCAGTATTTCCCGAGATACTTTGCCAAAAAGTTTGTCGAAAAAATTGATGTGGGGGCCCGGCAACATCGAGAATTCCCATACGGCTTTTACTTATTTTGGGGTTTTTTTGTTTTTTTTTCTTTTCTTTTCCTATTTTTTTCTTTCCTACAAAATTTTTGGGGCCATGAGAAAACCAATACTGTTAAATTCATATTTAAAACTCATGATTGAACATTTTTAACCGCACAAAATTTTATTATCATATTTTGTTTCCCACGGGTTGTTTATTACAAAAAATTTTGCACAAATCTTGTAAATTATTTAAGTTCAAAATTTTATATTTACATATTTATAATCATGGACGGGTTTTGAACTGCTGGGTTTTGGGGAAACTCCTTGAAACAAGGCACCATCCCGGGGCCCCCTTTTCTTTCCTCACACAAAAACCCGAGTGTCTTTGCGTCTTTGTTGCTTCTTTTTTTTTGTCCCCACAGACGAGCATCCCTTTGAGCAAATTTCTTTGATTTTAAAGGAATTTTGATTATGAAATAAATTCCCTTTCCCCTCCTCAAACGTTTGGGTATATCCTGAGGAATTTAAAGGGGACCGTGTTGTTGGGAAGGTTTTTGTTCCCTTGGTACTTCATTATGAGTTGTTGAAAAAACAGACAAAAAAAAATTCACCTTTGGGTGGTCTGTTCCCCAGCTTTTTTTTGGTAAATTTATATGCAGGAGATTGAAATGTCCGGGAGATGTAAGAAAAGTTTTTTGTACCACTTGAAAACTCTTACGAACACATTTCAAAAAAACCCAATCTGATATAACATTTGTCCCCAAGCGTTTGTTTTGTGTTTTTTCCTTATCACTGTCACGGGTTTTTCAAAATACTTTCCCTTAGTCACTCGATCAATTTTTCCCACTGTCTTGCATTTCTTTAAAGGTGAAGGGTTTGTCAACAATGTGACTTTTTTTTTGTCATGCCCCCGGGGTAATGCCATGTGTCATTGGCAGAAAAACACCTGAAAATCATCACCACGAAAACCTGCGTTGGGCCTGGGCATTTGTTTACGATTAAAAACGCACTGTGCCACACACATTGTTTTGGGTTTCCACTCCCATGAAATCATGAGTTTTGGGCTTGTGTCCCAGTTTTCGGTATAAAATTGTATCCCCTTTTCCCAAAGTTTAAGGGGGCCAAAAAAATGTTTCTCATTTCGTCCCCTGAGAAAACCCAAAAAACTCTTGGTATCTTTCAATTTTTTAAACAAACCCGTGTATAAACAATACCCCAAACCCCGGGGCCACTGTCCAATCACAGAGTAAAAACCTTTTTTAAAAAAAAGGGTTTTCCCTTTTGGGCTCGGTTTTTATTTGTTTGAAGGACAGTCTCCTTTGAACAAAATCAAAGACTCCCCAATTACAAGATTCTTAAATGGTTTAAAAATTTATTGCTGAACTTTTTTTTGGGAGATACTTAAAAAACATTTTTTAAATCTTTTAAAAACCCTGTCACTTTTTTCAGGTTTGGTTTTGGGTCAGAGAAGTGAAACATACGAAAGAGTAAGAAAAACCCTTTTTCCACTGGTATGATTTCATTTGAAGACCGGGGTAGAAATTACCCCGATCTGTGGCCCAGTTTGCTTTTATATTATGCTTAAGACTTGGGGGCATAAGCATTAAAAAAATTTCCCCCCCCCAAATACATTTTTGCAACAGTCGTCTCTTTCCACCTGTGTTTGTCTTGACTGTGGGGATTTAAAATCGTTTTTTGCCCTGGTTTTACTCAAAATACTTATTACTTTCCCCGACAAAATTTTTCCCTCAAATTTTTGGGCAATGGGAATTTAAATTTAAAGAAATTCATTCATTGGCCGTGGTTCCAAGGGGACAAATGGGGAGAAATTTCCCCTTGGAGTCTTTAAAGTGGTGAGGCTTGGGAAAAAAAATTGGGGGTTTTGCTGCCAACCCACATACGGTTTGCTGGTGGATAATGGGGCATCATAGGCTGGTTTTTTGGGTGGTTTTGGTTGTGGTGGGCTGGGGGGTGGCGCCCCCCCCTTTTCCCCCTTTTCCTTTAAAGATTTGGGCAGCAGGTGGGTCCCCGCGTGGCCTGGTGAGTCCGCCTTTACCGGGGGCCACTACCCTCAAACCCCTAACCCGTTTCCCTGATGCCTTTTGGGGCTATCCATTTCCAAGTGTAGCCACATCATCCCCACTAACTTTCCTAAAACTGGTGTTGGGGGCCCCGGGATGTACTCCGGGATGTACTCCCTCCCCCGGGCACGCATAGGGTACACTACCCGAGCACATGCGGCGGGTGAACTTTCCGCGCCCTTTACTGGTGAATTTGATTTCCCCACTATCACTTTTCTGAATGATCGTTTGAGCGCAATTTAAAAACACAGTTCCAAAGTCCCCTATCATCTTTATTATGAAATTTTAAACCCCCGGCCACGCCAAAATTTTGTTTTCTTGCGATGAGGAAAAAAACCCCCAAAGTTTAGTCAAGAGTGGGCCCCCACCCGAGGGAGAAGGTTGAGGATCGCAGGGGTTTTTTTCACTATTATCGATATCCTGGGGGCATTCTTTTCGGTCACTAACTGGGTCAGAGTCGTAGAATTCGTCTTTTTATTTCCACTTTTCCTCAGTGTCAGAATATCAGATTGGAAGAGGGGAGTCCCAAATTTTCCCGGGGGGTGAGAGCTGACTTGAGGGAGGCATGGTGAAACAAGGGGGAACTGAGCCGGTTACCAATGCTATGCGGGGGCCTTTGATTTTTTGTTTATGGCGCACAAACCCCCCACGCAAAACCCGTTCCTCCTGTAGGGCCCATGAGCGTTTTTTGCGCTAAATTTGACGGCGCTTGGGAATTTTTTGGGGTAGATCTACGGTTTGGACACTTAAAGTAAAAACCGTGATTTCGGGGGCGGGGCCCTGAAAGGGTTTTTAAACCCTTCCAGAGTGCTCATCGTTAGACCCAAAAATTTTATTTGTTAAATTTTAATTTTTTTCCCCCTTTTAAAAAATAATTTGGGAAAACAAATTTTTCTGTTTTAAGACACCCCGAAAAATATGAAAAAAAAATTTTTACCAGTTTGGAAAAAATAAAATTTTTCCCACACAAAACAGAAAGGGGTAGGGTGCACAAATATGTTTTACATATGTATATTTGTAATTTAAAATAAATGGGCAATTACCTGGCCTTAAATTCACTCACACCCTCAGTAGTTGGGAGGCAAATTTTTTTTAATTTTAAAAAAATCATGCAACTGCCTTGCCTTTTTACTAGGGGCGCCCTTTAGGGTGCTGGGCTTCTGATATTGTTTTTTTAAATTTTTCCCCCACCAATAGTCTTCAACATTTAAGTATTGCAAAATTTTTGTTTCGAAAAGATTTTTGCAACTTTTTGCAACAAAAAGCTTCCTTTATTGCCCGCTGTTGGCCCGATAGTAAACAATGGTTTATTGGGGGTTTGTTTTACAAAAATTGGGGCCCGTTTGGCGGGGCACGCATCCGTTTATACTTTGTTCTGATCTCCCTTTTTCATTTTAATTTTTAAATTTTCACCCTTTTTACCCCCAGTGTTGGCACTAGAAGCTTTCTTGGGGGGCCCCTGGTGGTTATTTTTCAGTTACAAGCATAAAAAACAAGGGAATTAATACAAATGTACCGAATGTTGGTGGATGCGACCCGGCTGTCTTTTAAAAAAGTGGCACACTAAATTTAAGGCAGGGAGCTAAGGGAAAAGCTTTTGGCCCCAAAAAGGACATTTTTGGAGCGTTCGGGACGAAACTGTTTGGGCGGGTTTTTCTTTTTTGGTCAGGGCCCAAAAATTTTTCACTCAAAAAGCTTTGTTGGTTTTAATTTTCCTAGGGCAGTGCCTTTATTGGGTTTGGGGGGTTTCCCCTGTATAGTACTATGCTTAAATTTTTAAAAAAATTTTTTGAAGGTGTTATAAATCATCAAGCATTACTTATTATTTTTATTTTGTATCAGGTGTGGTATGTATCTCTTAGTTAAAATTTAAAAAGTCCTGCCAGGTGAGTGTGAAGCAGAAACCTGTAACTGGTTTACATGATGGTAAGATTGCCGGTTTTTTTTGTACTGTCTCGTAAGCACACTGGATATCGGTATATCTGCTACTTCTACTTGCACTTTGGTCACACTACACCAGGTATGCACATGCATATAGGTATATACATACACATATCTAGGTTGTTCTTCTTTTTTCCTAGTAATTTTTGTTCTTTATTTTCTCTATTCTCCATGGGGAAGTGGAAAAGAATCTTTCCTCCGTAAGCCATGCGTGTCGTATGAGGCTACTAAAATGCTAGGGCAATGGGCTAGTAACCCCTTCTCCTGTAGAAAATACTAAAAAAGTGAGGAAGGAAAACTTTATAAAACTGGGATGCTTCAATATGCATGGATATAATTTGGATGATAACGAGATGATTGCTAATGTTATGAATGAAAAGAAGCTGGATGTCCTACCTCTAAGCGAAACAAAGCTGAAGTGGGTAGGTGAGTTTCAGTGGGGAAAATAATTGGGATTAAGTCAGGAGCATCTGAGAGAGTTAGAGCTAAGGAAGGGGTAGCAATAGTGTTGAAGGATCAATTATGGAAGGAGAAGAGGGAATATAAATGTATAAATTCAAGGATTATGTGGATTAAAATAAGAGTTGGATGCAAAAAGTGGGTCATAATAAGTGTGTTGCACCTGGAGAAGAGAGGAGTGTAGAGGAGAGAGGAGAGACTTTGGGAGATATTAAGTGTGTAGGAACTCTTGAACCAAGTGAGAGAGTAATTGTGGTAGGGGACCTAAATGCTAAGCAGGAGAAACTTTAAAGAGGGTGTGGTAGGCAAGTTTGGGGTGCCAGGTGTAAATGATAATTTGGGGTCCTTGATTGAGCTTTATATAGAAAGGAGTTTGGTTATAGGTAATACATATTTTAAGAAAAGAGGATAAATAAGTATACAAGATATGATGCAGGGCAAATGACAGTAGTTTGTTGGACTACGTATTTGGTAGACTTCAAGATGTACATGTTTATAGAGAGGCCACAGATATATCAGATCACTTCTTAGTTGTAGCTACAGTGGGAGTAAAAGGTAGATGGGATACAAGGAAAATGGAAGCAGCAGGTAAGAGAGAGATGAATGTTTATAAGCTAAAGAGGAGACATTTAAGGTAAGATATAAACAACTATTGGAAGATAGATGGGCTAGTGAGAGTATAGGCAATGGGGTTGAAGATGTATGGGTAGGTTTAAGAATGGGGTGTTAGTGTTCAGCAGAAGTTTGTGGTTACAGGAAAATGGGTGTGGGAAGGAAGAAGAGCGATTGGTGGAATGATGTAGAGAGAGTAGTAAGAGAGAAAAAGTTAGCATATGAGAGGTTATTACAAAGTAGAAGTGATGCAGGTGGGAGGAGTATATGGAGAGGAAAAGAGAGGTAAAGAGAGTGGTGAAGCATTGTAAAAAGAGAGCAAATGAGAGAGTGGGTGAGATGTTATCAACAAATTTTGTTGAAAAAAGAAAAAGTTTTAGAGTGAGATTAATAAGTTGCAGAAGCCTAGGGAACAATAGATTTGATTATTAAAAATAGAAGAGAGTTATTAAATGGAAAGTTAGAGGTATCGGGAAGATGGAGGGAATATTTTAGGAATTGTTAAATGTTGATGAAGATAGGGAAGCTGTGATTTTGTGTATAGGGCAAGGAGGAATAAACATCTTGTAGAAGTGAGGAGGAGCGAGTTGTGAGTGTGGGGAAGTTCGTGAGACAGTGGGTCGACGGGAAGGGGGTAAAGCAGCTGTGTTGATGAGATAAAGATAGAGATTGTTAAAAGCAGGTGGTGGTTATTGTTTTGGAGTGGTTGGTGCTTAATTTTCAAAAAAAAATTTTGTTATTTTGTCTTATGAAATGGTAGAGTATCTTTTTCTGAAGGTAATAAAGCAAAAAGTATGAAATTCGATGGAAAATTGGCAAAATTATGCTCTTGCAGATTTTGATGCATCAGCAATATTTACGCATCGGCGATTCGCCAACTTTGACTTCCATTCTAGGCCAATTACACGTATACTTCAGTCGACCAAATTCATAACTATTTTTATTAGTATTACTTCTATTTTATCAATTGAGCACAAAAAATTTCCAGTCGACTGTTTCAACTACCCAATAAAGTGATCGGAAAATTGGTAAATTGGCCAATTTAACACAAAGTTCAAAATATTCCAGTTTCAAATAGGGTCCAGAATAAACAATGTGGGCATTCCTGGCACTAAAACTAACTATTCCCTGTTCATTAGTTTATATTTTCAGGCTTTACAAATGAATTCATTTTGATTTTTATTCACATAATGAATTTTTATTCACACCAAAAAATGGAAGATTTACTGTTATGCAGTGTTGTAATAATTGTATAAATAATATCAGTACATTTGTGAACATATATTAGACCCGCCAGCTGACGCGTATTAGACTCGTGACGACATTTGTTTACTCTTGAACATCGGCAAAAATTGAACATTTCTACTACTTTGAGCTCAGTTTCAAGCCGTTCAGTACTAAACCAATCAAAATCATCTCTATTTCTGTAATATATATTCCATTCTATCAAATGAGACCAAGAAATTGTTATTACAGCTATAAAAAACTTAATAAAACACTGCAAATTTGCTGTTTTAATCCAAAATTACGGTCACAGTTTTTTTCTCTCATTATGCACTGCATGCTGCAGGATTTGTTTTATGTGGTGCACACTTACCACGTAGATGTGTTCTCTCATATCTAGGCCCAAATTTACCTCTCGCAGGTTATCTGAGTGAGCTGAGCTCATGGCATAGATCTACGGTATGGACCCTGGCTTCGAAGCCTTAGATCTATGGCACGGGCCCTGAAAGGGTTAATAAATTGTATGGAAGAGGGTAAGGTACCTAGAGATTGGCAGAGAGCATGCATAGTTCCTTGTATAAAGGGAAAGGGGACAAAAGGGAATGCAAAAATTATAGGGGAATAAGTCTGTTGAGTATACCTGGTGCAGTGAATGGGAGAGTTATTATTGAAAGAATTAAGAGTAATGATGGAGAGTAGGATAGCAGATGAACAAGGAGGCTTTAGGAAGGGTAGAGGGTGTGTAGACCAAGTGTTTACAGTGAAACATATAGGTGAACAGTATCTAGATAAGGGTAAAGAGGTTTTTGTGGCATTTATGGATTTGGAAAAGGTGTTTGACAGGGTGGACAGGGAGGCAATGTGGCAGATGTTGTAAATGTATGGAATAGGAGAGAATAGGAGGTAGACTATCGAAAGCAATGAGGCTCAGGTTATTGAATGCAATGAGGCTCAGGTTATTGAAAGCAGTGAGGCTCAGGTTAGAGTATGAGGAGAGAGGGAGATTATTTCCCAATAAAAGTAGGCCTTAGACAAAGATGTATGATGTCACCATGATTGTTCATTACACCTACCATCCGACTTACGACCTGCTCGACATGCAACCACTCAACTTACAACCGTGTTTTGTATGCCAAATTTCTGGGAAATAAACAACTGTTTGTGTCGTACGCAGTGTTTATCCTAAATCTTACAGTATAAAATACAGTACTAACAGCATAAAAAGTAAAGTAAAAAATTTAATACCAAATAAAACAATAAATAAAGTCATTACAAAAATGTGATGTTAATATTCAGTAGTAAGGTTCGACTTACGTCCATTTTGACTTACGACCAGTTGGTTGGAACCAAGCTCAGTCGTAAGTCGGATGGTACCTGTATACGTATTTGGGGTTAAAATATAAAGAATCTAACACAAAGTGGGAGTTGTCACAGCTGCTCTTTGCTGATGACAGTGTGCTTTTGGGAGATTCTGAAGAGAAGTTGCAGAGGTTGGTGAATGAGTTTGGTAGGGTATGTAAAAGTAGAAAATTGAAAGTGAATATAGGAAAGAGTAAGGTGATGAGAATAAAAAAATTAGGTGACAGAAGATTGGATATCAGGTTGGAGAGAGAGTATGGAGGAGGTGAATGTATTCAAATATTTAGGAGTGGACGTGTCAACAGATGGGTCTATGAAAGATGAAGTGAATCATAGAATTGACGAAGGGAGAAAGGTGAGTGGTGTACAGAGGAGTCTGTGGAAACAAAGAACTTTGTCCATGAAAGCAAAGAGGGGAATGTATGTATAGTTATACCATGCTCTTATATGCATGTGAAGCATGGGTGGTGAATGTTGCAACAAGGAAAAGGCTGGAGGCAGTGGAGATGTCGTGTCTGAGGGTAATGTGTGGTGTGAATATAATACAGAGAATTTGTAGTTTGGAAATTAGGTGGCGGTGTGGGATTACCAAAACTGTTATCCAGAGGGCTGAGGAGGGGTTGTTAAGATGGTTCAGACATGTAGAGAGGATGGAAAGAAATAGAATGACTTTGAGAATGTATAAATCTGTAGTGGAGGGAAGGCGGGGTAGGGGTTGGCTTAGGAAAGGTTGGAGAGAGGGGGTAAAGGAGGTTTTGTGTGTGAGGGGCTTGGACTTCCAGTAAGCGTGCGTGAGCGTGTTAGATAGGAGCGAATGGAGACAATAGTTTTTTTAAAACTTAATGTGCTGTTGGAGTGTGAGCAAGGTAATATTTATGAAGGGATTCAGGGAAACCTCCCATAAAAGGGAGAGAACTTGTAGGCAAGATCTGCTTGTTAAAAAAAATTTCATCCTCTTGTAAGAAAGGCCAGAGAATTTGGGTAAGTAATTCTGTGTTTATTTCTATGTTAATTTTAGAATTTTGTTGATTACATGGTAATTTTTAAGTCTAAAAATATGGGTATGATTAGTATGATTTGCCATGAAAAATTATTAGTCAAAAATCTTTTTGTAGCCAGTGTTATTTCATCTTGAATTTTATTTCTTTCATCTTCCTTTCCCGCAGATTATTTTTCCCATTTTTTTTCTCATTGCTTATTTGTAGTTCAGCGGTCAGAGCATTTGGGTCAGAACCAAAAGGCTTGAATCTTGGAGAGGGAAGATGTAAAGGGCAACTCTGACACCTGCTGCCCATGTTCGGGTAGGAAAAGTACAGTGGAAACCCCCCTTTTCATGATTAATCCATTCCAGAGAGTCTGATGAAATGTGAAATTCACAAAAACTGAAATCATTTTCCCATAAGAAATAATGTAAATCCAATAATCGTTTTTAGATGCCCAAAAGTATAAAAAAAAAATACATTTTATAGAAAATAAATATATTCCATGGCTTATTTATCTTCTACAATTCACTATATGACATAATAAACAAATTTAAAACATAGAAACATGATATATACACCTACCATCCGACTTATGACCGAGTTCGGTTCCGAGAAACCGGTCGTAAGTCGAAATGGTCGTAAGTTGAACTTTACTACTGAATATCAAAAACATTTTTGAAAAGACTATTTTTTTTTTTT
>NC_069453.1:35542800-35560339 GCF_026875155.1 Cherax quadricarinatus | reverse complement strand
GGCCACCGGGCCTAACTGTTTGTGACTTCTTTTTTGGGGGGTACATGAAGGCACAGTATATGTACCACCACCTGGAGGAGCTAAAATTTCGATACTGAAGCAGTTCGCCACGATAGCACCAGATATGCTGTAGAGCGTCTGGACCAAAAGGACTTTAGCATGGGATGTTTGCGAGCAACAGAGGGGCGCACGTTGAGTGCCTTTAATGCTACCCTATACTTTCGTGAAACTGAATGAAATCCTGCATCTGAAAGCTACTAACTGTGAAAGATTATTACAATAAAGTTACATGTTATACTGGTTGAAATCAGGGAGTGTTTTTGTGGAATTTTACCAAATTTGAGCTCTTTATTACACATTGTTTTACCCAAAAAAGATTATATTTATAAGTTATTATTTATTAAAAGTGACATAAGTGTAAATAGTGTTTTGCAATAAAATTTTATAATTTCTTAATTGGATTATTTGTATATTTATGTAGTGTACTGTTTAACAAAATGTGTCTCGAGTCAGGTTTGTTTTTATCAGTGACTGTTAACTCTCACAGGGATTACGGCCACTACCAAGTCCCTGCGTGCCATCCAGCATGGACCCTCGTGTACCCCACAACTACACTATTTTCCATGAAGCGCCAGATTTGGAGCTTTTGTCAGGGGTTAAACCACCTTTAGAACTTTAGCTATATAGATGCTGCCTTCCTCTGCTTAAACTGTTTCTGTTTGTTTATATTCCTTGACTTTACTCTTGAGTATGATTTAAATTTTCTAAATGTTTATAAGTGGGTTCATTGTTTTGTGTAACTAAATCAGTTAAGTTTATTAGCTGATTTAGAGCCATTTATTCACCTCAGTATTTTACTTGACTTGTTATTTGACATTGTTTCCTCTTTGTAAAGAAATAGCCTGTAGTTGTGAAGTAATTAATGTGATGTAAATGGTTTAGAAAACCAAAAAATTTGAAGAATGTGACCCCTTGTGAAACATTTTGAAATCAATCATACATGGGTGGGGGTTAGAATCCGTGGTCAGAATTGTCTCTAAGCTCCAGGACTGACTCGTTAGCCCTGGGCCCGCTGGCCCAGTGGCTAACGCGTCGGTCTGGAGTTTTGAGACTCTTGATTGGGGGTTTTTAACCCCACCCATGGTATGGTTTGTTTGCAATCGTGTCATTATGATTTTATGATTCTTTTTGAAATCTTTATGAGGAAAATGTTTTACCAGCCAGTGGTTTTTCAGTTCATTGCAGAGAAGCCCTTTGTAAAAAGATGAAAGTTTGAAGTATTCAGCCCCTCAGCTTGGAGTCGATGTGTTCAGCCCCCTTTGGGGGGGACCCCGGGGGTGAGGGATGACTCCCTAAAAACTCCTCCTCATTTAAATTCTTCCCCCATATTAAAACGAAAAAAGCCACTGCTGGAAAAACCTTTTCCTCTTAAAGTTCCCAAAATTTTTTCACAAGTGCTCATTTTCAGAAATTTAAATGTAATGCTGCTTGCCAAAAAGTCCCGACAACCCCCAAAGGGATGAGCATCTTTCCCAAATTTAAAGACTAATTTTGGTGTCAGTAGCCTTTTATGATAAAAAGAAATTTTTAAAGTTTAAAAAATAATATAAATTTTTGAACTTTTGGTATTTATTTTTCAATTTTTTAAAAAAAATTTAAGAAAAAAATGTTCTTTTTACAAGTACTTTTTATTTATTTAACCACCCTATCTTTTCATGTTTTCCTGTTGTTTAAACTTGTCAAAAATTACAGCATCGCACAAGAAAAACCCTAAAAAATTGAGGGTGAAAAAAAAAATGCAACAAATATCTAGAAAAAATAAGGGTGGAATACGGGAATAAGTTCTTTAGCTACTTTTTAATTAGTACATTGGCCCCTTTCCCCCCAAGGTAGGAGGAGTCGAAGGAAAAAAACTATACTTTTCCATTAATATTCTCTAGCTGTTTTTCCATAAGTGACGAAAATTCCCCCAAATGACAACATCCTTTAAAAAATCTGAACTCATGTCTGACTGACGGGGTTTTCCAAAATTTCCCTTGCTAACATGCCAACAGATGTCAAACCCAAAAAAAAAAAACCCACTTAGTCTCCCCGGGAACCTTTTTTTTTAACATGGCCACATATTCCTTTAGGGTCCAGCTAAGAGCTCATAACCTCCAAAATTCCATCCCCTCTAACCCTTTCTGGGATGACCACTCCCACCCCCTCCATCCTTTCCCAAGATTTATTTTACATGCATAAATTTTTTGTCATCTATCTATTGCATCCCCTTTAGGTGGGTGTTATCTCAGTGGGTTTTAAATCGCTCTTAAATTTATTATATTTTTCAACTGCCCCCCCAGTTTTAAAATTTTTTTCCTTTTTTTTACTGGTTAAAAATTACACTATACTGGCAATTTTGATTTTCAAACACAGCATCTCCCCTGCCCAAAAATATATTAAAAATCCTTTGGTAAAATACCATTCTTGTTTAGGGCCTACTTTTTTAAAGGGAAATTTTGAAACCAGTCTCTCCTACATACCTTAACCTGAACTTTACTATCCTCAAAATTAACCCCCCTGTTTTTTTATAACGGAACCACTTACCCCCTTACTTTTTACCCCCTTCAGAAGAGGTGCCAATGCTGGTGGGGGGGCTTTTTAACCCAAAAAGGAACTAAAAGCTATTTTTCCCCTTTGGACCCAAACCCACTTAAAACAAGCTCTTATGATCCCTTTTGGGTTTTTAGTGTTTTCCCCCCTTCCCTTAAATTGAAAAAAATTAGAGAAATTTTTTCACTGCCGGGGAACGGGGCTTTTCTCCCCGGGAAGATATTTCCAAACTTTGGTTTGTCTTTGGGTTTTTAAAATGACTATTTAAAAAATACGTTTACAATACTCATTTATTAAAAAAAAAAAAATTTTAACATTTTTTGGGTAAAAAATTTTAATGTGAGGGTCTTAAGAAAAGGAGGAAGACCAAATATTCCCCATTAATAAGAAATGAAAAAAATTTTAAAAAATACAGTACACTATTTTTTTTTTCCCTTTAAAATAAATGTCGTATAAAAAAACTACAGTAAAAACTTTGTTTAAGTTCGAATTAAATTTTTAATTTTGGGATGTGCAGTAGAGTACCAGCAAAAATTTAAAAGGAAAAAGGCACTTTAGGTGTTTTCAAAGTTTTTTTTACTTTAGCACGGGGTTTACGTAAACCCTTCAAAATGCGGGGGCCCCCTTATATTATTAAAAATAGGTCAAAAATTTAAAAATTAGTGTTGCTTGAAATGAAACTATAGGGGGAAAAAACCTTTTGCTTGTCAAAATTTTTTTTCCCCAAATATGGAAACTTTAAAGCTCTTGATGTAACAGATAAGGGGAGGATTTTTCTGAGGGTCTTTTAAAAATCGGGAATTTGATTTTAAAAAAAAATTTAATAGATACACTAAAGTATTTTGGCTATATCCCTAATACAATTTTTCCCTCAGTTTCAGTAAATTCAGTAAACATTAAAACATAAAAAAAAGGAAAAGTTTCCCCCAGGGGAAATTTTGTCGGTTTTTTTTAAAATTTCTGGGGTTTTTGATTTGGGGTTTTTATTGAGGGTAAAACTGTAATTTTCTTTTAATGGACAACTAAAAAAGCAATATTTTGATTTACTTAGCAACATTGGGGGAATTTTTTAAAAATTATGCGTGTTTGGCCAATCATCTGGTGTAAGGGTTTTGCCCCCTTAAGAACATATTTTACTTCCATACAAAAATTTTCATTTTTGTCATTTTTTGGGCAAATTAATAATCACCAGGGGGTTCGGGCCTTTGTGGAAATAGAAAAGGGGGGAAGTAAATTTTTTTTTTTCTTAACACATTGGCCATGCCCCATGATTAAGGGGGGACCCAAAAAAGAAGAAACACTTTCATCTTATCACCCCAAAAAATTAGAGCATAATTAAGTTTAATGCATGATACTAAATTTTTGGGGATGCTTAAAATGTTAACGTCTTCACTTTTTGGGAACCCCCAAAAATTAAAGGTGCTCAGTTTTTTGGCATTTAAAAAAAAAT
This sequence comes from Cherax quadricarinatus, assembly GCF_026875155.1. Classification (NCBI taxonomy): domain Eukaryota; kingdom Metazoa; phylum Arthropoda; class Malacostraca; order Decapoda; family Parastacidae; genus Cherax; species Cherax quadricarinatus. The sequence continues at coordinate 35,556,297 of NC_069453.1, read as the reverse complement.
TTTTTCTTCTAAAAATGGTAGAGAATTTTTTTTTAAAGGGTTTAATGACTTTAAAAAAAATAAAATTTTTATGGAAAAACCTTATAGAATTACACAGGTGTCAAGTTAGGGGTCTAGGCTCACCCCTACAAAATTGGTGATTTTGTCCATTTTGAGTCCTATTTTATGCCAGCCCTTTTTCCCCCAATTTGATTATTCACCTATCAAAAAACTATTCTATAAAGTGCACAGAGGGGAAAAAAAAAATCGAATTTAAAATAGTCCAAAAAAACACTGTAGACATTCCAGGCACAAAAGAAAATTTTTACTTGTTCTTTAAATATTTTCTTCGGGCCTCCCCTTTTGTTGCACTTCCCCTTCTTTTTGGGAATTCATAAAAAAATTGGGAAATTTACCTTTTTTCTTGGAAAAAAATATAACCAGGAAGGGTTTTAATAGGTTTTTGGAAATCCCATAATCGAGTCATGGGTAAAAAATTCAAAAAAAAGGGAACTGGGGGATGTTAGCGGGTCTTAATCTTTTCCCTCAAAAAAAAACTCAAAAAATTCTAATATTTCTGTTTAATTTTTAAACCCATTTTTTCCAAGCTATTTTCCGGGCCCTGAAAAAAAATAAATTTTAAAATTTCGTAGTAGTTTTTTCATTCTTTTTAAAAAAAATTCATAGGGAAAAAAAGCCAATAAAGCCTTAAAAAGTCAAAAAAACCCCCTAAATCGTTTTTTTTAAAAAACCAAAAAAACAAGGTCAGAAGGTTTTTTTTCCCCATCTTTCGGGGGGCCCCAGGATTTTTTTTATATTTTCTGCATACTAAACCCCCCATGGGGGAAGGGGAAAAAAATTTTCTTTTGAAAAGCCATGCTTTGTCGAAAGGGGGTTTACTAAAAATGCAGGGAGCAAGAGGCTAGTTTCCCTTCTCCTGTAAAAATTTTACTAAAGGGAAAAAAAGAACTTTTTTTATTTTTTCCTTTTTTTTTGGGGCACCCCTTTTCCCGGGAAATGGCCAATTTTTTTGGAAAAAAACCCACCAAAAGGCCGATCTCTCATTTCTGGGCCAAAATTTACCACTAAAACTTATTTTAGAGAGCTGGACTCAAAACTTTTCCCCTATGTAAGAAACCCAGCCCCTTTGTTTATAATTTTTGGGGAAAACTTTCATTTAGAAAGGGAAAAAAAAAAGCTGTCTGTTAGATCCCGGGATCTTTTTTTAAACAAGAATGGCGGGGAGGTTGAAACCGTGACCACCTGGGCTCAGCTGAGGGTTAAAGGTATTAAAAAATTCTACAGCCCGTTTTGCTTTGCTTACTTTTTAAAAATTTAAAATTTATAACCTAAAATTTTTTGCTGAAAAAAAAACTTTTTTTTTGAAATTTTTTTTAATTGCATTGAAACAATCACACTATAAAAGCGGCATTGTAAGGGGTTTTTATTGTACACGAAACTGACATTTCATACATCCCCTAGTGCGAAAAAATTGTGGTGGAGCTCTTTGGGCCCCCTTTGGGTAAAACCACCCGCCCAAAAAGTTTTACAAGTTTAAAAAATTTGGTTGGGGGTCATTTAAAGCGGGAAGCCAAAGCCCCTTTAATTTTTAATGGGTGTCAAAAGTTCCCCCTTTTAAAATCATTTGGATAGAAGGGGGGGGCTTCACTTAAGGGATCTGTATCATTTTTATTTTCATACATATCTGCCCACCCAATGTGAGACCATAGAGGTGTAAAAAGCTTTTTTTCCCCACTATATTTCTGATGGGGGGGGCCCACCCAAAATGGGGTAAAAAAAAAAAAAAAAAAAGAAAGAAGTGTGTTTTCTATCGTGAAGCCCGTGTTTTCCTTTTTTAATTCGGGTCCCTATACAATTCATATATACATCTTTTAGTTCACAAGTTATAAAAATTTTTTTATAGACTAATATCTAAATAAGCTTTAATTGGGAAACTACTTTATTATTAAAGGTTGAGCTTAACGGGTTTAATCAATTTGGGAAAAGCTCAACTCTGATTTGAAATGAAACCCCCCATTTTAAAGGTGTATTTAAAACCTGCCCGTATACCCACTTTTTGGGCATTGTGCCCTTCCCTCCAAAACATTTACAGGGTTTCTTCAGAAGAGTCGTTTTCCCATTGCGTTTGTATTTTTTAAAAGGAAATTGGCATTTTTTTTCCTCCTGTATGCCTTTCCTTAATTTGCTTTTTGGTTTTTGAATTTTTTCAGGGGAAATTTTTTTTTAACTAGTTTTTGTAAAAATTTTAAATTTTGATTGCACATCATTGCCTTGTATATTTGTTAACAATTTTTAGTAAAGCAAGTTTTGGGTGAATGTAAAGAAATTAGCAGCAGTGTCCCGTCTTGGGGAGTTTTTTCCCCAAAGATTTACTTTTCCCTTTTATATGAATTTCCCTTTTATTTTTCAAATTTTTTTTTATATGTTTTTTGCTTACTTTTTTTGTTAAAAAAACTGTATGCTATTTAAAAATCGACACATTTTGAGTTTTCTTTTTACCGGGTTTTTAAATTTGTTTTAAAAAGGGAAGTTTTTGGTTTATTTGGGAATTAAGTATTATCCCCCTACTGTAGCTGGTGGAGGGGGGGGGGGCCCGGAGCATCATCGTCGTTGGTGTTTTTGGGGCAGGTGGGGAGGCGGGGTGCTGAAGGGTGGCAGCCCCGCCCCCACCCGGGCATGACAGGGGTCAGGACTGGCCCAGCCCCCACCCCCCTTGGGCCCCGTCACCCTTCCCAAAACTAACTTCTTCCCCAGATGCACCACCACCCACACCCCTCACCCCGCTTTCCTCCCACCACCCCCATCCACCCTTACACCCCTTTGCCCCCAAGGCCAATGCAAGTCAGGGAAGGGGTTTCCCCCAAACCCCCTCGGTCGCCCCACCATTTTAGCACCAAAGGGAAGTAAAAATTCAATTTTAGTATAGTGAATTTTTTTACTTTCCAGTCCCTTCACCAGGGAAAATAAACCCGTAGTTTTTGGGACTTAATTTTTAACAAAGGGCCCTTTTTTGAAACATGGAAATCATTATAAAACAGGAAAAGTTTATAAAATAGTGTGAAAGTTTATACAATTTGGGGCCCCTCGCCCCAAAAATATTAACCCCTTCAGGGGGCCCGGGAAAAAAACAGAAGTGGTTTCTCCGTATCCCAAAAAATTTTGAAAAAAAAAAAAAATTATTTTTTTTTTTACAGAATTAAAAAAGGGAAAATTTTTGTTTAAGGTAATAAGGGCAAAAAAAAAAATTTTTTGATCCAATACTTACCGAGATTAAAAGTGCCAAAAAGTTTGTCGAAAAAGATTGGTGGCGGGAAAAATCGACGAATTCCACATACGCGGGATTCCTTTTTTGCGGTTTTTTTTTTGTTTTTTTTTTTTCTTTTCAATTTTTTTCTATTCCTACTAACATTTGGGGCCGAAAAGAAATACTGTATATAAATTTAATTTTATATAAACTCACTGTATTGAACACAAAAAACCGCACTAAAAATTATTTTCATATTAATTTTTTACCACTGTTGTTTATTACAATAAACATGCACAAATTTTGGTAAAAAATAATGTTCTATATTTTATTTACATATTTTTCACTGGCATTGGGTTTTGAACTGCTGGGCTTGGGGGAACTTTCCCTTTAAACAAGGCAACCCATGCCAGAGGCCCTTTTCAAATTCCCACCATAAACCGAGTGTCTTTTGGGGTCTTTGTTTCTGTCTTTTGTTTGTGCACAGACGATGCATCCCTTTCTGAGCAAAATTTTTTTTCTGAGTTTAAGGGGAAATTTTTTTATAAAAGATTTCCCCCTTTCCCCCCTCAAACGTTGGGGTTAAAAATTTAGGAATTCAAGGACCCGGTTTTTAAAAGCGGTGTTGTTCCCGGGACTTCATTATGAGGTTTTTCTGGCAAAAGACAAAAAAAATTCAAACCAACCCGGTTGGGGGGCTGTTGCCAGTCTTTTTTTTGGTACATATTATATCATTGAGCATTGAAAAAGGGCCATGAGATGTAGAAAAAGTTTTATGTAAACCCCTTGTAACTCTTACGGAAACAGTCACCCAAAAACCCAAACTGCATATCACATTTGTCAACCGAGCGAAAGTTTTTTGTATAATCAATCCTGTCACTGGTTTTTTTGGGAAAAACGTTCATTAGTTCCACTCGAACAAATTTTTTTTTACTGTCTTGCTTTTTATTAAAGGTGAATGGGTTTTCAACAAGGGGACATCTCGTTTGTCATGCCACCGTTAAAGCCAAGGTTTATTGGCAAATAAACACCCGCCCCGTCAAACACCCCGAAAAACCCGCGTTGGGCCCGGGGGATATTTTTTACGATTAGAACGACCCGGGGCCACACACAAACTGTTTTTGTTTACCCCTGAAATCACTGAGTAAAAGGGGTTGTGTACCCCTTTTTCGGGATATAATGTATGCCCCCTTCCAAGATAAGGTGCCCTCTTTTTTTCACAAGTCACCCCGAGATAAACCCAAAAACATCTTGGGATCTTTCAATGTTTTTTCTACCCGGGGTAACAAAAATAAACCCAACACCAGGGGCCCCTGTCAAATACAGAGTCCAAAAAATTTTATAAACCAAAAACGTTTCCTCTTTCCGGTTAAAAACTGCTTGAATGACAGTTACCCTTTTTAACAAAATCAAAGACTCTCAATTACAAAATTTTTGAAAAGGTAAAAAATATATGCGAACTTTTGTTTTTAGATACTGAAAACATTCTAATCTTGTATTTAAACCCGTCACTTCTGCAGGCCTGGTTTTGTCAGGGGAAGTGCAACATACGGGAAGAGGGAAGATAAACCGGGTTCCCCTGGTATGATTTTTACTGAAGACCCCCGGGGGAAAATTAGCGGAATTTTGGGGCCAGTATTTCTTTTATATTATGTTATAGGGCGTTTAGGCATAACATTTTTGGGTTTCAAAAAGCAAAAACTTTCTGCCCAAAAGTCGTTCCCTTTTACCCCGTGTATTTTTGACTGTTGGGGATAAGAATCGTATTTGCCATGGTTTCTCAAAATACTTATTTCTTTCCCCCGACAATTTTTTCCATCAATTTTCTGGTCAAAGAATAATTCCCAAAGGAAAATTCCCGTTCATTGGCCGTTGGGTTTCCCAAAGGGGGCAAGTGGGGGGAATTCCATTTTTAGAGTCAAACAAAGTGGTGAGGCTTTTGGGGAAAAAAATTTGGGGTTTTGCTGCCAAAACCCACATCGGTTTTGCTGGTGGATACTGGACATCATAGGCCCGGTTGTTGTTTGGGGGGTTTGGGGGTTGTTGGGGGGTGGTGGGTGGCGCTCCGCTTTGTCCTTGAACTGGAAAGAGCAGCAGGTGGGGCCCCGCGTGGCCTTTGGGGAGTCCCCGGCCCTTTACGGTTTCCATACCATACCCTAACAAACCCTCCCTGATGCCCCGTGGTCTATCCCTGGGCCCGTGTAAACCACAAACATCCCCCCACTTTTCACACCTAAAAAAAAGGTGTTGGGCCCGGGATGTACTCCGGGTTTTACTCCCCCCCGGGGGCAGCAAAAGGGAACACCCCGGCCCCATGCGGCGGTGAACATACCGACGTTCCCCTGGTGAAATGATTCCTCACTATCCCCTACTTTGAATGATGTCGGCGCAATAAAAACACAGTCCCCCGTCACTATCATCAAAATTACTGAAGTCAAAGGGCCCGGCCACGCGGGGAAAATATTAGTTTTCTCTTGCGATGAGGAACAACCCACCGTGAGTATGAGGGGCCCACACCAGGGTTAAAAAGGTTTAGGATCGGGCCCGGGTTTTTCCCGCACTTTTATCATATCCTGGTCATTCTTTTTCCCTCACTAAATGATCCCGAGTCGTTGAATTTTGTCTTCTTTCCACTTCCCTCAGTGTCAGAACTATCAGAAAAGGGAAAGGAGGTTTTCCCCAAATTTTCCCGGGGGGGTTTAGGTACTTGCGGCCCGGGCATGGGAACAAAGGGGAAAATGAGCCGCGTTCCCACAATGCTATTTCGGGGGGCCCGATTTTTTTTTTATGGCGCACCCCACCACGCAGACCCGTTTTTCTCACCGTAGGCCCATGACGTTTTCGCGCAAAAATTTTACGGGCTTTGAAATTTTTTGGGGGTAAAATCTACGGTTTTGGGCCTCAAAAAAAAGCCTTTTAAAACTTTGGGAAAGACCCTGAAAGGGTTAAATCCCCTTCCCGAGAGCTCATCGTTGGAAAAAAATTATCATTAGTTTAAAAAAAAATTTTTTTCCCCCAAAAAAAATGGGAAAAATTCCCAAATTTAAACTGTTCAAGACCCCCAAAGTATTGAAAAAAAAAATTTTTACCATTGAAAATATACATTTTCCTACACAAAAACAGAAAAGGAAAAGAGCACAATTAAGTTTACATATGTATATTTTTTAATGAAGAATAAAAACACGTACCTGGCCTTTTTTTTTCACCAACACCATCAGTATTGCAGGGGAAATTTTTTTTAAATTAAAAACACAATTTCAAATGGGCCTTTCCTTTTCACATAGTTTGCTTGAGAGGTTTCTTTCTTCTATTTTCTTTTTTCATTTAACCACACCAATAAGTCTTCAACATCTTCAAATACTTGGGAATCTGTTTTTCAAAAAAGATACTTGCAACTTTTTAAAAACACTTCCTTGATTGCCCGCTGTTTTGGGCCCAAAATAGTAGCAAAGGTTGATTGGGTTTGATATACAACTTGGGCCCGCTTTGGCGACACGCACTCCCCGTTTCTACTTTGTGAAAAGAACTTTCTTTTTTTAATTGTAAATTCTCCCCTTTTTACCCCATGTTGGCCCCTAGAAGCTTTCTTGGGGCCCATGGTGGCTTATTTTGCAGTTTCAAAACACTAAAAAAAACTGGAATAAAACAAAATTTACCGAAAGTATGGTGGATGCGACCGGAAATGTTTGTTAAAAAAAGGGGGCACACTAAATGAAGGCAGGGCAGCTAAGGCACGATTCAGGGCCCAAAAAGGAAAAAGTTTACGGGGGTTCGGGAAAAAATTATGTTTTGGGGAGTTTTTTCCTTGTTGGTTTTAGGCCAAAAGTTTTACACTCAAACGGGGTTTGTTAGTCGAATTTACCGCTAGACAGTGCCTTCATTTGGTGGGGGTTCCACTGTATGTTCATAGGCCTTTAAAAATTTTTAAAAAATCTTTAAAGAAGGTGTTTTTAAATCATTTAAGCATTACTTTAAATTTTTTTTATTTGTATAGGGGTGGGATGTATCTCTTGTTAAAATTTTTAAAAAATCCGCCCGGTGAGTGTTAAGCAAAAACCCCTGTAACTGGTTTACATGATGGTAAGATTGCCGGTTTTTTTGTACTGTCTCGTAAGCACACTGGATATCGGGTATATCTTGCTACTTCTACTTGCACTTTGGTCACACTACACAGGTATGCACATGCATATAGGTATATACATACACATATCTAGGTTGTTCTTCTTTTTTCCTAGTAATTTTTGTTCTTTATTTTCTCTATTCTCCATGGGGAAGTGGAAAAGAATCTTTCCTCCGTAAGCCATGCGTGTCGTATGAGGCTACTAAAATGCTAGGAGCAATGGGCTAGTAACCCCTTCTCCTGTAGAAAATACTAAAAAAGTGAGGAAGGAAAACTTTATAAAACTGGGATGCTTCAATATGCATGGATATAATTTGGATGATAACGAGATGATTGCTAATGTTATGAATGAAAAGAAGCTGGATGTCCTACCTCTAAGCGAAACAAAGCTGAAGTGGGTAGGTGAGTTTCAGTGGGGAGAAATAATTGGGATTAAGTCAGGAGCATCTGAGAGAGTTAGAGCTAAGGAAGGGGTAGCAATAGTGTTGAAGGATCAATTATGGAAGGAGAAGAGGGAATATAAATGTATAAATTCAAGGATTATGTGGATTAAAATAAGAGTTGGATGCAAAAAGTGGGTCATAATAAGTGTGTGCACCTGGAGAAGAGAGGAGTGTAGAGGAGAGAGAGAGAGACTTTGGGAGATATTAAGTGTGTAGGAACTCTTGAACCAAGTGAGAGAGTAATTGTGGTAGGGGACCTAAATGCTAAAGCAGGAGAAACATTTAAAGAGGGTGTGGTAGGCAAGTTTGGGGTGCCAGGTGTAAATGATAATTTGGGGTCCTTTGATTGAGCTTTATATAGAAAGGAGTTTGGTTATAGGTAATACATATTTTAAGAAAAAGAGGATAAATAAGTATACAAGATATGATGCAGGGCATAATGACAGTAGTTTGTTGGACTACGTATTGGTAGACTTCAAGATGTACATGTTTATAGAGAGGCCACAGATATATCAGATCACTTCTTAGTTGTAGCTACAGTGGGAGTAAAAGGTAGATGGGATACAAGGAAAATGGAAGCAGCAGGTAAGAGAGAGATGAATGTTTATAAGCTAAAGGAGGAGACATTTAAGGTAAGATATAAACAACTATTGGAAGATAGATGGGCTAGTGAGAGTATAGGCAATGGGGTTGAAGATGTATGGGGTAGGTTTAAGAATGGGGTGTTAGTGTTCAGCAGAAGTTTGTGGTTACAGGAAAATGGGTGTGGGAAGGAAGAAGAGCGATTGGTGGAATGATGTAGAGAGAGTAGTAAGAGAGAAAAAGTTAGCATATGAGAGGTTATTACAAAGTAGAAGTGATGCAGGGTGGGAGGAGTATATGGAGAGGAAAAGAGAGGTAAAGAGAGTGGTGAAGCATTGTAAAAAGGGGAGCAAATGAGAGAGTGGGTGAGATGTTATCAACAAATTTTGTTGAAAAAAGAAAAAGTTTTAGAGTGAGATTAATAAGTTGCAGAAGCCTAGGGAACAAATAGATTTGATTATTAAAAATAGAAGAGAGTTATTAAATGGAAAGTTAGAGGTATCGGGGAAGATGGAGGAATATTTTTAGGAATTGTTAAATGTTGATGAAGATAGGGAAGCTGTGATTTTGTGTATAGGGCAAGGAGGAATAACATCTTGTAGAAGTGAGGAGGAGCGAGTTGTGAGTGTGGGGAAGTTCGTGAGACAGTGGGTCGACGGGAAGGGGGTAAAGCAGCTGTGATTGATGAGATAAAGATAGAGATGTTAAAAGCAGGTGTGGTTATTGTTTTGGAGTGGTTGGTGCTTAATTTTCAAAAAAAAAATTTTGTTATTTTGTCTTATGAAATGGTAGAGAATCTTTTTCTGAAGGTAATAAAGCAAAAAGTATGAAATTCGATGGAAAATTGGCAAAATTATGCTCTTGCAGATTTTGATGCATCAGCAATATTTACGCATCGGCGATTCTGCCAACTTTGACTTCCATTCTAGGCCAATTACACGTATACTTCAGTCGACCAAATTCATAGCTATTTTATTAGTATTACTTCTATTTTATCAATTGAGCACAAAAAATTTCCCAGTCGACTGTTTCAACTACCCAATAAAGTGATCGGAAATTGGTAATTTGGCCAATTTAACACAAAGTTCAAAATATTCCAGTTTCAAAATAGGGTCCAGAATAAACAATGTGGGCATTCCTGGCACTAAACTAACATTTCCTCTGTTCATTAGTTATATTTTCAGGCTTTACAAATGAATTTCATTTTGATTTTTTATTCACATAATGAATTTTATTCACCCCAAAAAATGGAAGATTTACTGTTATGCAGTGTTGTAATAATTGTATAAATAATATCAGTACATTTGTGAACATATATTAGACCCGCCAGCTGACGCGTATTAGACTCGTGACGACATTTGTTTACTCTTGAACATCGGCAAATAATTGAACATTTCTACTACTTTGAGTCATTTTTCAAGCCGTTTCCAGTACTAAAACCCAATCAAATCATCTCTATTTCTGTAATATATATTCCATTCTATCAAATGAGACCAAGAAATTGTTATTACAGCTATAAAAAATTTAAATTTAAAACACTGCAAATTTGCTGTTTTAACCCCAAAATTACGGTCACAGTTTTTTCTCTCATTATGCATCTGCATGCTGCAGGATTTGTTTTTGTGGTGCACACTTACCATTTAGATGTGTTCTCTCATATCTAGGCCCAAATTTACCTCTCGCGGGTTTATCTGAGTGAGCTGGGGCTCATGGCATAGATCTACGGTTTGGACCCTGGCTTCGAAGCCTTAGATCTATGGCACGGGCCTGAAAGGGTTAAAAAAATGTTGGAAGAGGGTAAGGTCCCTTTGAGATTGGCAGAGAGCATGCATATTTCCCTTTGTATAAAGGGAAAGGGGACAAAAGGGAATGCAAAAATTATAGGGGAATAAGTCTGTTGAGTATACCTGGTGCAGTGAATTGGGAGAGTTATTATTAAAAGAATAAGAGTAAGATGGAGAGTAGGATAGCAGATGAACAAGGAGGCTTTAGGAAGGGTAGAGGGTGTGTAGACCAAGTGTTTACAGGGGAAAACTTATAGGTGAACAGTATCTAGATAAGGGTAAAGAGGTTTTTGTGGCATTTATGGATTTGGAAAAGGTGTTTGACAGGGTGGACAGGGAGGCAATGTGGCAGAGGGTTGTAAATGTATGGAATAGGAGGAATAGGAGGTTAGACTATCGAAGCATGAGGCTCGGTTATTGAATGCAATGAGGCCTCAGGTTATTGAAAGCAGTGAGGCTCAGGTTAGAGTAGGAGGAGAGAGGGAGATTATTTCCCAAAAAAAAGTAGGCCTTAGAAAAAGATGTATGATGTCACCATGATTGTTCATTACACCTACCATCCGATTAGACCTTGTCGACATGAAAACCACTCAATTACAACCGTGTTTTGTATGCCAAATTTCGGGGAAATAAACAATATGTTTGTGTCGTACGCAGTGTTTATCCTAATTTTTTACAGTTTATAAAATACAGTACTAACAGCATAAAATTTAAAAGTAAAAAATTTAATACCAAAAAAAAACAAAAATAAAGTCTTTTACAAAATTTTGATGTTAATATTCAGTAGTAAGGTTCGACTTACGTCCATTTTGACTTACGACCAGTTGGTTGGAACCAGCTCAGTCGTAAGTCGGTGGTACCTGTATACGTATTTGGGGTTAAATATAAAGAATCTAACACAATGTGGGGTTGTCACAGTGCTCTTTGCTGATGACAGTGTGCTTTTGGGAGATTCTAAAAGAGAAGTTGCAGGGTTTGGTGGAATGAGTTTGGTGGGTATGTAAAAAGTAGAAAATTGAAAGTGAATATAGGAAAGAGTAAGGTGATGAGAATAAAAAATTAGGTGACAGAAGATTGGATATCGGTTGGAGAGAGAGTATGGAGGAGGTGGAATGTATTCAAATATTTAGGAGTGGACGTGTCAACAGATGGGTCTATGAAAGATGAAGTGAATTCATAGAATTGACGAAGGGAGAAAGGTGAGTGGTGTACAGAGGAGTCGTGGAAACAAAGAAACTTTGTCCATAAAAGCAAAGAGGGGAATGTTGTATAGTTATACCATGCTCTTATATGCATGTGAAGCATGGGTGGTGAATGTTGCAACAAGGGAAAAAGGGTGGAGGCAGTGGAGATGTCGTGTCTGAGGGGTAATGTGTGGTGTGAATATTAAAACAGAGAATTTGTAGTTTGGAAATTAGGTGGGCGTGTGGGATTACCAAAACTGTTTCCCGAGGGCTGAGGAGGGGTTGTTAAGATGGTTCAGACTGTAGAGAGGATGGAAAGAAATTAGAATGACTTTGAGAATGTATAAATCTGTAGTGGAGGGAAGGCGGGGGTAGGGGTTTGGCTTAGGAAAGGTTGGAGAGAGGGGGTTTAAGGAGGTTTTGTGTGTTTAGGGGCTTGGACTTCAGTAAAAGGGGCGTGAGCGTGTTAGATAGGAGCGAATGGAGACAAATAGTTTTTAAAAACTTAATGTGCTGTTGGAGTGTGAGCAAGGTAATATTTATGAAGGGATCAGGGAAAAAACCCCCCATAAAGGGAGAGAAAATTGTAGGGAAGATCTGCTTGTTAAAAAAAATTTCATCCTCTTGTAAGAAAGGCCAGAGAATTTGGGTAAGTAATTCTGTGTTTATTTCTATGTTAATTTTAGAATTTTGTTGATTACATGGTAATTTTTAAGTCTAAAATATGGGTATGATTGTATGATTGCCATGAAAAAAATTATTAGTCAAAATTCTTTAGTAGCCAGTGTTATTTCATCTTGAATTTATTTCTTTCATCTTCCTTTCCAGCAGATTATTTTTCCCCTTTTCTTTCTCATTGCTTATTTGTAGTTCAGCGGTCAGAGCATTTGGCTCAGAACCCAAAAAGGTTGAATCTTGGAGAGGGAAGATGTATGGGCAACTCTGACACCTGCTGCCCCTGTTCGGGTTAGAGTACAGTGGACCCCCTTTTTATGATTAATCCATTCAGAGAGTCTGATGAAATGTGAAATTCACAAAATGAAAATATTTTCCCCCTAAGAAATAATGTAATCCAATAATCTGTTTCAGATGCCCAAAAGTATAAAAAAAAAATACTTTTTTTAGAAAATAACTATATTCCATGGCTTATTTATCTTCTACAATTCATCTAATATGACATAAATAAACAATATTAATAACATAGAAACATGATATATACCACCTACCCGACTTTATGACGAGTTCGGTTCCGAGAAAAACCGGGTTCGTAAGTCGAAATGGTCGTAAGTTGAACTTTACTACTGAATTCAACAAAACATTTTTGTAATGACATTTTTTTTTTTTTATTTTGGTTTTTTCATGTTTTACTTTACTTTTTATGCTGTTTGTACTGTTTTTATACTGTAAGGTTTAGGATAAACACTTTGTACAAAAACAAATAGTTGTTTATTTCCCAGAAATTTGGCATAAAAAAACACGGTCGTAAGTCGAGTGGTTGTAAGTCGAGCAGGTCGTAAGTTGGATGGTAGGTGTACTCTAGAATGAATAAAATATGTCATTACATATGTGAGGAGTGGTGGTGGTGATGGTGTTGGGTTTATAAGGGCCACTGAGAGCATAAGCCGTATATATTAGTGGTAGTGGAGGCGGCAGCAGAAGCCACCAATACTATTCACACAAACAATGTACAGGAGGGCCCCACTTATACGGCAGGTTAGGTTCCAGGCTACCGCCGTAAAGCGGAAACCGCCGTAAAGTGGAACACCCTTTTTTTCCACTTATAAATGCATACAAACACTAGATAACAAGTTTACACTAACATATATTAAGTTAGCAATAGAACCAGGCATCAAAAAACAATAAAAAAGTACAATACACACATAGTGCACTCATTACTTACCTTAAAATATTTATAGTCTTAATCTAGGGTGAGACAAGTAGTATTTATTGTAAGAAATCAAGTGTGGTATGTATGGTAATAGCCAGGCTACCTTACCAGGCCACCCCACCACATACTAATTCTATGATATTTAAGCATCCCAGAGCGATAAAATGTATATACAGTTCACTCATTACTTACCCTTTAAAAAATTTGTAGTCTTAATGTAGGGTCGGAGTAAGTAAATGAGATAAAACGAAT
>NC_069453.1:35524695-35542300 GCF_026875155.1 Cherax quadricarinatus | reverse complement strand
AAACTCACGATCTCAAAATGTCATATTTACTTAATTACAATTTTCTTTAATCCATCCATGATATTTTTTTCAAAATTATATAATAAACACGATAAAATAACATAAAAAGATGATAAATACACCCCACAATATAATAAATAAACTTTAAATATAAGATGTGGGAGCCACATACTTGTACAAGTGACGGCAAGAATAACATTTTCTCAAAATCTAACATAAGAGAAAATGTGTTACTGGGGGTAACTGAGAAAATTATTCCTTTCGTATGTATGTAAGTAAGTTCATTCAGGTATACACAAATACAGTTACATAGATTATCATACATAACATAACGGTAGAGAACCTAGGATAACCCAAAAAAGTCAGTGTGACTTATTTCCATTGCCTTCACTCAGAGCTTCTTTCTTCTAAAAATGATGTTACATGAGAAGGGGAGTGTTCTTCTTTTTTAAATTCTACCGTATCAATGTGGGAGACAACCTGTACACAATGTAACTTGTACACAAACCAGACGTGTACATTTCGTTTGTTTACAAAACTTACGTTCGCCCGGGTTGTTTACATAACTCTGCACCTGTCCCCTCTCATGTACTCATTCTTTCTCTCTCTCATTTATTCGTTTTATCTCATTTACTTACTCCTGACCCTACTTTAAAAGACTACAAATATTTTAAGGTAAGTAATGATGAACTGTAATATACATTTTTTTCGCTCTGGGATGCTTAAATATCATAGAATAGTATGTGTGGGTGGGGTGGCCTGGTAAGGTAGCCTGGCTATTACCATACATACCACACTTGATTTCTTACAATAATACTACTTGTCTCACCCAGATTAAGACTATAAATATTTAAGGTAAGTAAGAGTGCACTATGTGTGTATTGTACTTTTTTATTGTTTTTTGATGCCTGGTTCTATTGCTAACTTAATATATGTTAGTGTAAACTTGTTATCTAGTGTTTGTATGCATTTATAAGTGGAAAAAAAGGGTGTTCCACTTTACGGCGGTTTCCGCTTTACGGCGGTAGCCTGGAACCTAACCTGCCGTATAAGTGGGGCCCTCCTGTACATTGTTTGTGTGAATAGTATTGGTGGCTTCTGCTGCCGCCTCCACTACCACTAATATATACGGCTTATGCTCTCAGTGGCCCTTATAAACCCAACACCATCACCACCACCACTCCTCACATATGTAATGACATATTTTATTCATTCTAGAGTACACCTACCATCCAACTTACGACCTGCTCGACTTACAACCACTCGACTTACGACCGTGTTTTTTATGCCAAATTTCTGGGAAATAAACAACTATTTGTGTTGTACAAAGTGTTTATCCTAAACCTTACAGTATAAAATACAGTACTAACAGCATAAAAAGTAAAGTAAAACATGAAATACCAAAATAAAAAAAAAAAATAGTCATTACAAAAATGTTTTGTTGATATTCAGTAGTAAAGTTCAACTTACGACCATTTCGACTTACGACCGGTTTCTCGGAACCGAACTCGGTCATAAGTCGGATGGTAGGTGTATATATCATGTTTCTATGTTATTAATATTGTTTATTATGTCATATTAGATGAATTGTAGAAGATAAATAAGCCATGGAATATAGTTATTTTCTATAAAATGTATTTTTTTTTTATACTTTTGGGCATCTGAAACAGATTATTGGATTTACATTATTTCTTATGGGGAAAATGATTTCAGTTTTTGTGAATTTCACATTTCATCAGACTCTCTGGAATGGATTAATCATGAAAAGGGAGGGTCCACTGTACTTCTACCCGAACATGGGCAGCAGGTGTCAGAGTTGCCCATACATCTTCCCTCTCCAAGATTCAAGCCTTTTGGTTCTGAGCCAAATGCTCTGACCGCTGAACTACAAATAAGCAATGAGAAAGAAAATGGGAAAAATAATCTGCTGGAAAGGAAGATGAAAGAAATAAATTCAAGATGAAATAACACTGGCTACTAAAGAATTTTGACTAATAATTTTTTTCATGGCAATCATACTAATCATACCCATATTTTAGACTTAAAAATTACCATGTAATCAACAAAATTCTAAAATTAACATAGAAATAAACACAGAATTACTTACCCAAATTCTCTGGCCTTTCTTACAAGAGGATGAAATTTTTTTTAACAAGCAGATCTTGCCTACAAGTTCTCTCCCTTTTATGGGAGGTTTCCCTGAATCCCTTCATAAATATTACCTTGCTCACACTCCAACAGCACATTAAGTTTTAAAAACTATTTGTCTCCATTCGCTCCTATCTAACACGCTCACGCACGCTTACTGGAAGTCCAAGCCCCTCACACACAAAACCTCCTTTACCCCCTCTCTCCAACCTTTCCTAAGCCAACCCCTACCCCGCCTTCCCTCCACTACAGATTTATACATTCTCAAAGTCATTCTATTTCTTTCCATCCTCTCTACATGTCTGAACCATCTTAACAACCCCTCCTCAGCCCTCTGGATAACAGTTTTGGTAATCCCACACCGCCACCTAATTTCCAAACTACAAATTCTCTGTATTATATTCACACCACACATTACCCTCAGACACGACATCTCCACTGCCTCCAGCCTTTTCCTTGTTGCAACATTCACCACCCATGCTTCACATGCATATAAGAGCATGGTATAACTATACATACATTCCCCTCTTTGCTTTCATGGACAAAGTTCTTTGTTTCCACAGACTCCTCTGTACACCACTCACCTTTCTCCCTTCGTCAATTCTATGATTCACTTCATCTTTCATAGACCCATCTGTTGACACGTCCACTCCTAAATATTTGAATACATTCACCTCCTCCATACTCTCTCTCCAACCTGATATCCAATCTTCTGTCACCTAATTTTTTTATTCTCATCACCTTACTCTTTCCTATATTCACTTTCAATTTTCTACTTTTACATACCCTAACCAAACTCATTCACCAACCTCTGCAACTTCTCTTCAGAATCTCCCAAAAGCACACTGTCATCAGCAAAAGAGCAGCTGTGACAACTCCCACTTTGTGTTAGATTCTTTATATTTTAACCCCAAATACGTATACAGGTACCATCCGACTTACGACTGAGCTTGGTTCCAACCAACTGGTCGTAAGTCAAAATGGACGTAAGTCGACCTTACTACTGAATATTAACATCACATTTTTGTAATGACTTTATTTATTGTTTTATTTTGGTATTAAATTTTTTACTTTACTTTTTATGCTGTTAGTACTGTATTTTATACTGTAAGATTTAGGATAAACACTGCGTACGACACAAACAGTTGTTTATTTCCCAGAAATTTGGCATACAAAACACGGTTGTAAGTTGAGTGGTTGCATGTCGAGCAGGTCGTAAGTCGGATGGTAGGTGTAATGAACAATCATGGTGACATCATACATCTTTGTCTAAGGCCTACTTTTATTGGGAAATAATCTCCCTCTCTCCTCCATACTCTAACCTGAGCCTCACTGCTTTCAATAACCTGAGCCTCATTGCATTCAATAACCTGAGCCTCATTGCTTTCGATAGTCCTACCTCCTATTCTCTCCTATTCCATACATTTACAACATCTGCCACATTGCCTCCCTGTCCACCCTGTCAAACACCTTTTCCAAATCCATAAATGCCACAAAAACCTCTTTACCCTTATCTAGATACTGTTCACCTATATGTTTCACTGTAAACACTTGGTCTACACACCCTCTACCCTTCCTAAAGCCTCCTTGTTCATCTGCTATCCTACTCTCCATCTTACTCTTAATTCTTTCAATAATAACTCTCCCATTCACTGCACCAGGTATACTCAACAGACTTATTCCCCTATAATTTTTGCATTCCCTTTTGTCCCCTTTCCCTTTATACAAAGGAACTATGCATGCTCTCTGCCAATCTCTAGGTACCTTACCCTCTTCCATACATTTATTAACCCTTTCAGGGCCCGTGCCATAGATCTAAGGCTTCGAAGCCAGGGTCCATACCGTAGATCTATGCCATGAGCTCAGCTCACTCAGATAACCTGCGAGAGGTAAATTTGGGCCTAGATATGAGAGAACACATCTACGTGGTAAGTGTGCACCACATAAAACAAATCCTGCAGCATGCAGTGCATAATGAGAGAAAAAACTGTGACCGTAATTTTGGATTAAAACAGCAAATTTGCAGTGTTTTATTAAGTTTTTTATAGCTGTAATAACAATTTCTTGGTCTCATTTGATAGAATGGAATATATATTACAGAAATAGAGATGATTTTGATTGGTTTTAGTACTGGAAACGGCTTGAAACTGAGCTCAAAGTAGTAGAAATGTTCAATTTTTGCCGATGTTCAAGAGTAAACAAATGTCGTCACGAGTCTAATACGCGTCAGCTGGCGGGTCTAATATATGTTCACAAATGTACTGATATTATTTATACAATTATTACAACACTGCATAACAGTAAATCTTCCATTTTTTGGTGTGAATAAAAATTCATTATGTGAATAAAAAATCAAAATGAAATTCATTTGTAAAGCCTGAAAATATAACTAATGAACAGAGGAAATGTTAGTTTAGTGCCAGGAATGCCCACATTGTTTATTCTGGACCCTATTTTGAAACTGGAATATTTTGAACTTTGTGTTAAATTGGCCAAATTACCAATTTCCGATCACTTTATTGGGTAGTTGAAACAGTCGACTGGGAAATTTTTTGTGCTCAATTGATAAAATAGAAGTAATACTAATAAAATAGCTATGAATTTGGTCGACTGAAGTATACGTGTAATTGGCCTAGAATGGAAGTCAAAGTTGGCAGAATCGCCGATGCGTAAATATTGCTGATGCATCAAAATCTGCAAGAGCATAATTTTGCCAATTTTCCATCGAATTTCATACTTTTTGCTTTATTACCTTCAGAAAAAGATTCTCTACCATTTCATAAGACAAAATAACAAAATTTTTTTTTTGAAAATTAAGCACCAACCACTCCAAAACAATAACCACACCTGCTTTTAACATCTCTATCTTTATCTCATCAATCACAGCTGCTTTACCCCCTTCCCGTCGACCCACTGTCTCACGAACTTCCCCACACTCACAACTCGCTCCTCCTCACTTCTACAAGATGTTTATTCCTCCTTGCCCTATACACAAAATCACAGCTTCCCTATCTTCATCAACATTTAACAATTCCTAAAAATATTCCCTCCATCTTCCCGATACCTCTAACTTTCCATTTAATAACTCTCTTCTATTTTTAATAATCAAATCTATTTGTTCCCTAGGCTTCTGCAACTTATTAATCTCACTCTAAAACTTTTCTTTTTTCAACAAAATTTGTTGATAACATCTCACCCACTCTCTCATTTGCTCTCTTTTTACAATGCTTCACCACTCTCTTTACCTCTCTTTTCCTCTCCATATACTCCTCCCACCCTGCATCACTTCTACTTTGTAATAACCTCTCATATGCTACTTTTTCTCTCTTACTAATCTCTCTACATCATTCACCACCAATCGCTCTTCTTCCTTCCCACACCCATTTTCCTGTAACCACAAACTTCTGCTGAACAACTAACACCCCATTCTTAAACCTACCCCATACATCTTCAACCCCATTGCCTATACTCTCACTAGCCCATCTATCTTCCAATAGTTGTTTATATCTTACCTTAAATGTCTCCTCCTTTAGCTTATAAACATTCATCTCTCTCTTACCTGCTGCTTCCATTTTCCTTGTATCCCATCTACCTTTTACTCCCACTGTAGCTACAACTAAGAAGTGATCTGATATATCTGTGGCCTCTCTATAAACATGTACATCTTGAAGTCTACCAATACGTAGTCCAACAAACTACTGTCATTATGCCCTGCATCATATCTTGTATACTTATTTATCCTCTTTTTCTTAAAATATGTATTACCTATAACCAAACTCCTTTCTATATAAAGCTCAATCAAAGGACCCCAAATTATCATTTACACCTGGCACCCCAAACTTGCCTACCACACCCTCTTTAAATGTTTCTCCTGCTTTAGCATTTAGGTCCCCTACCACAATTACTCTCTCACTTGGTTCAAGAGTTCCTACACACTTAATATCTCCCAAAGTCTCTCTCTCTCTCCTCTACACTCCTCTCTTCTCCAGGTGCACACACTTATTATGACCCACTTTTTGCATCCAACTCTTATTTTAATCCACATAATCCTTGAATTTATACATTTATATTCCCTCTTCCCTTCCATAATTGATCCTTCAACACTATTGCTACCCCTTCCTTAGCTCTAACTCTCTCAGATGCTCCTGACTTAATCCCAATTATTTCTCCCCACTGAAACTCACCTACCCACTTCAGCTTTGTTTCGCTTAGAGGTAGGACATCCAGCTTCTTTTCATTCATAACATTAGCAATCATCTCGTTATCATCCAAATTATATCCATGCATATTGAAGCATCCCAGTTTTTATAAAGTTTTCCTTCCTCACTTTTTTAGTATTTTCTACAGGAGAAGGGGTTACTAGCCCATTGCTCCTAGCATTTTAGTAGCCTCATACGACACGCATGGCTTACGGAGGAAAGATCTTTTTCCACTTCCCCATGGAGAATAGAGAAAATAAAGAACAAAAATTACTAGGAAAAAAGAAGAACAACCTAGATATGTGTATGTATATACCTATATGCATGTGCATACCTGTGTAGTGTGACCAAAGTGCAAGTAGAAGTAGCAAGATATACCCGATATCCAGTGTGCTTACGAGACAGTACAAAAAAACCGGCAATCTTACCATCATGTAAACCAGTTACAGGTTTCTGCTTCACACTCACCTGGCAGGACTTTTTAAATTTTAACTAAGAGATACATACCACACCTGATACAAAATAAAAATAATAAGTAATGCTTGATGATTTATAACACCTTCATAAAGATTTGTTAAAATTTAAGCATATGTACTATACAGTGGACCCCCGACCAATGAAGGCACTGTCTAGCGGTAAATTCGACTAACAAAGCGTTTGAGTGTAAAACTTTTGGCCTGACCAACAATGAAAAACTCGACCAACATGATTCGTCCCGAACGCGTCCACATGTCCTATTTGGCCTGAGCGTGCCTTAGCTGCCCTGCCTTCAGTTAGTGTGCCACTGTTTACAAGACAGTCCGGTCGCATCCACGCATACATTCGGTACATTTTGTATTATTCCAGTGTTTTTAGTGCTTGTAACTGCAAAATAAGCCACCATGGGCCCCAAGAAAGCTTCTAGTGCCAACACTGTGGTAAAAAGGGTGAGAATTACAATTAAAATGAAGAAGGAGATCATCACAAAGTATGAAACTGGAGTGCGTGTCGCCGAGCTGGCCAAGTTGTATAACAAACCCCAATCAACCATTGCTACTATCTTGGCCAACAGCAGGCAATCAAGGAAGCTGTTGTTGCAAAAGTTGCAAGTATCTTTTCGAAACACAGATTGCAAGTACTTGAAGATGTTGAGAGACTTATTGGTGTGGATAAATGAAAAACAGATATCAGAAGACAGCACCTCTCAAGCGATCATATGTGAAAAGGCAAGGCAGTTGCATGATGATTTAATTAAAAAAATGCCTGCAACTACTGATGGTGTGAGTGAATTTAAGGCCAGGTAAGTGTCATTTATTCTTCATTACACAATATACATATGTATACATATATTGTGCATCTATCCTTCTGTTTTTGTGTAGGAAAATGTATATTTCAACTGGTAAAAATATTTTTTTTCATACTTCTGGGTGTCTTGAACAGATTAATTTGATTTCCATTATTTCTTATGGGGAAAATTAATTTAACTAATGATAATTTTGTCTAACGATGAGCTCTCTGGAATGGATTAACCCTTTCAGGGTCCGTCCCGTAGATCTACGGCTTTACGTTGAGTGTCCAAACCGTAGATCTACGCCAAAATTCTAGCGCCGTCAAATTTAGCGCGAAAACGCTCATAGGCCTACATGTGAGAGAACGGGTCTGCGTGGTGGGTGTGCGCCATAAACAAAAAATCTAGGCGCCCGCATAGCATTGTGGGAACGCTGGCTCAGTTACCCTTGTTCACCATGCCTCGCCGCAAGTCAGCTCTCACTCCCCGGAAAATTGGGACTCTCCTCTTCCTATCTGATAGTTCTGACACTGATGGAAGTGGAAATGAAGACGAATTCTACGACTCTGATCAGTTAGTGACCGAAAAGAATGACCAGGATATCGATAATAGTGCAGAAAACCCTGACGATCCTCAACCTTCTACCTCTGGTGTGGGCACTCATGACTCACGGTCGGTTGTTCCTCATCGCAAGAGAAAACTAATATTTTCGCGTGGCCAGGCCTCTGACTTCAGTAATGATGATGATAGTGACGTGGACTGTGATTTTATTGCGCTCGACGATCATTCGAGTAGTGATAGTGAGGAATCATATTCACCAGTGAAGCGTCGGTATGTTCACCGCCGCATGTGCTCGGGTAGTGTACCCTATGCTGTGCCCAGGGGACGGAGTACATCCCGGAGTACATCCCGTGGCCCAACACCAGTTTTAGGTAGTGATAGTGAGGATGATGTGGCTACACTTGGCATGGATAGACCACAGGCATCAGTGGACGGTGTTAGTGGTGATGGTAGTGGCACCGTCATGCGTGACTCACCAGGCCACGCTGGGACCCACGCTGCTGACTCGTCAGTTCAAGGACAAAGCGGAGCGCCAGCCACCAGCCCACCACAACCACAACCACCCACACAACCAGCCTATGATGTCCAGTATCCACCAG
Organism: Cherax quadricarinatus; assembly: GCF_026875155.1. Lineage (NCBI taxonomy): Eukaryota > Metazoa > Arthropoda > Malacostraca > Decapoda > Parastacidae > Cherax > Cherax quadricarinatus. The sequence continues at coordinate 35,533,526 of NC_069453.1, read as the reverse complement.
CAAACCGTATGTGGGATTGGCAGCAAAATCCCAATTTTGTTCCCAAGCCTCACCACTTTGATGACTCTCAAAGTGGAATTCTACCTACTTGTCCCCTTGGAACCACGGCCAATGAACTGGAATTCTTTGAATTATTCTTTGGGACCAGCAATTGATGAAAATATTGTCAGGGAAAGTAATAAGTATTTTGAGTACACCATGGCAAATACGATCTTATCACCACAGTCAAGACTACACAGGTGAAAGAACGACTGTTGCAGAAATGTATTTGCTTTTTGCAACAATAATGCTTAGGGCCTCACGTCTATAAGCATAATATAAAAGCATACTGGTCCACAGATCGGCTAATTTCTACCCCGGTCTTCAGTGAAATCATACCATGAACAGGTTTATCTTACTCTTACGTATGTTGCACTTCTCTGACAAAACCAGGCCTGACAGAAGTGACAGGTTATACAAGATTAGAAATGTTTTCATGTATCTCAAACAAAAGTTCAGCATATACTTTTATCCATTCAAGAATCTTGTAATTGACGAGTCTTTGATTTTGTTCAAAGGTAGACTGTCATTCAAGCAGTATATACCGAGCAAGAGGAAACGCTTTGGTATAAAACTGTTTGTACTCTGTGATTGTGACAGTGGCCTGGTGTGTGGATATTGTTGTATACACGGGTAGTAAAACATTGAAAGATACCAAGATGTTATTGGGTATCTCAGGTGACGTAGTGAGAAACATGATGGCACCTTATCTTGGTAAGGGGCATACATTATATACCGATAACTGGTACACAAACCCATTACTCAGTGATTTCATGGGAGTGAACAAGACAGATGTGTGTGGCACAGTGCGTTCTAATCGTAAACATATGCCCAGGCTCAACGCAGGTGTTCGTGGTGATGACGTGCAGGTGTTTACTGCCAATGACATCATGCATTAACGGTGGCAAAGACAAACGAGATGTCACATTGTTGACAACCATTCACCGTAATGAAATGCAAGACAGTGGCAAAGTTGATCGAGTGACTAATGAACGTATTCGAAAACCAGTGACAGTGATTGATTATACACAAAACATGCGCTTGGTTGACAAATGTGATATGCAGATTGGTTTTGTTGACTGTGTTCGTAAGAGTTACAAGTGGTACATGAAACTTTTCTTACATCTCATGGACATTTCAATGCTCAATGCATATAATATGTACCAAATAAAGACTGGCAACAGACCACCGTATGGTGAATTTTGTTTGTCTGTTGTCAGACAACTCATAATGAAGTACCAGGTAACAACACCTGCTATACAACACGGTCCTTGAATTCCTCAGGATATACCCAAGCGTTTGAGGAGGGAAGGTGATCATTTCATAATACAACTTCCTTAAACTCAGAAGAAATTTGCTCAGAAGGGATGCATCGTCTGTGCACAAACAAAAAGACAGCAACAAAGACGCAAAGACACTCGGTTTATGTGTGAGGAATGTAAGGTGCCTCTGTGCATGGTGCCTTGTTTCAAGGAGTTCCACAAGCTCCAGCAGTTCTAAAACCATGTCCAGTGATTATAAATATGTAAATATATGATAGAACATTAGTATTATACAAGATTTGTGCATGTTTATTGTAATAAACAACAGTGGTAAACAATAATATGATAATAACTTTAGTGCGGTTATTGTGTTCAATACAGTGAGTTTATATATATACATTATATACAGTATTGGTCTCTCAGGCCCCAAATGTTAGTAGGAATAGAAAAAAATTGGAAAAGAAAAAAAAAAAACAACAAAAACCGCAAAATAATGTAATGCGCGTATGTGGAATTCGTCGATGTTGCCGCCACCACATCATTTTCGACAAACTTCTTTGGGACTGTATCTCGGTAAGTACTGATCAGAATTTTTTTTTTGTCTTATTACCTTCACAAAAATATGCTCTTTAATTCTGTAAGAAAAAATAATTTTTTTTTTTTTCAAAATTTCTTGGATACTGGAGCACCACTTCTGATTTTGGCCTTGGACCCTGAAGGGGTTAATATTGTTGGTCGAGGGTCCACTGTATAAACTTTCACACTATTTTATAAACATTCTGACTAGTAATGAGTTCCATGTTTCAATAAAGACTCTTGTTACAATAAGTGCCAAACTACAGGTTACTTTCCTGGTGAATGACTGGAAAGTAATAAAAATTCACTATACTACATTGTACCTTTACTTACCGTGGTCTAGAAGTGTGTGGCGACCGAGGTGGTCGTGTAACCTGCTGACTTGCATTGGCCTTGCGTGGCGAGTCGGTGTATGGGTGATGGTGGTGGTGGTGATGATAAGCAGGGTGATGGTGTGGTGGTGGTGCATCTGGCTGGAAGAAGTTAGTCTTGGAAGGGTGACGTGGCAAGGGGGGTGTAGGCTCGCAGTCCTGACTCTGACTCATGCCCGGTGGGGGCTGGCTGCCATCCTCAGCACACTCGCCTCCCCCACCTGCACCAACACCAACAGACGATGATGCTCCGGCCCCTCCCCCCTCCACCAGCTACAGTCAGGGAGATAATACTTAATTACAACTAAGCCAACACTACTTCTATTTAAAGCATTAAATACGCAGGTAACGACAAACTCAAAATGTGTCGATTTAACTAGCATACAGTTTTGAACAAAAACAGTAAGCAAAAAAGCATATAATAAAAAATTTGAAACATAAAAGCAACTTCATAGTAATGGCAAAAGTAAATCTGGAAATAACTCCGAAGACTGGACACTGCTGCTAATTGCATGACATTCACAGACACTTGCTTTACTAAATATTGTTAACAAATATACAAGGCAATGATGCTGCAATCAAATTTAATTATTACAACACTAGTATAATAAATAATTTCCTCTGAAACATTCAAAATGCCAAAAAGCAAATTAGGAAAGGCATACAGGAGGAAAATAAAATGCCAATCCTTAAACAATACAGCGCAATGAATCGACTCTTCTGAAGACCATGTAAATGTTCGGATGTAAGGGCACAATGCCAACAGGAGTGGGTATACAGACAGGATGTAAATACACTTTAACTGGGACTACATTTCACTCAGAGTTGAGCTTTACCAAGTTGATAACCTGTTAAGCTCAACCTTGAATAATATGTAGTCCTAATTAAAGCTTATTTAGCATATTATGTCTATATAAATGTTTATAACTTGTGCACTAATAGATGTATATATGAATAGTATAGTACTGTATATGAAAAGGAATCACAGGGCTTCACGATAGAAGCACACTTCATGCTTTTTTTTTTTTTTTTGTACCACATTGGCTGTTTCCCACCAGTCAGAAATATGAGTGGGAAAGGAGCTTTTCACACCTCTATGGTCTCATCATTGATGTCAGATATGTATGAAAGTTAAAAATGATACAGATCACTTAAGTGAAGCCCACCTATCTATCCAAATGACCTAAGGAGGAACTTTCTGACACACTAAACTATGGACGTGTGGACTTCAGCTAAGTGACCCCAACCAAATTTTCATCTTGTATACTTCTCTGGTGCTGATGGTTTTACAAAGGGCCAAAGAGCTGCCACCACAATTTTTACACATCTAGTGATGTATGAAATGTGCAGTTCTGTGTACAATAAAACCTCTTACAATGCAGCTTCATATAGTGTGATTCTGTTTCAATGCAATTAAGAAATACAAACAAAAGTTTTTATTTCATGCAAAAATTTCAGGTTATACAATTGTAAATTTATGAAAAAGTAAGCAATGCAAAACTGGCTGTAGAATTTTCAATACATTTACCATCAGCTGAGCGAGGTGGTCACGGTGCAACCTCCAGCCATTCTTGTCAAATGAGATCAAGTATCTAACAGACAGCTTTTTTTTCCTTACTAACTGATGTTTTCCAAAACTTATAAACAAAGGGTCTGGGTGCTTACATAGATCTATGTTTTGAGCTCAGCTCTCTCAGATAAGTTTGTAGTGGTAAATTTTGGCCTAGACATGAGAGATCGAGTCTGTGTGGTGAGTTTTTTTCCAAACATATTGGCCATTTCCCGAACAGGGTGACCCAAAAAAGAAGAAAACTATAAAGTTCTTTTTACATTTAGTAATTTATACAGGAGAAGGGATTACTAGCCTCTTGCTCCCTGCATTTTAGTAGCCTCTTACGACACGCATGGCTTACAGAGAAATTCTTTTCCCCTTCCCCCATGTGGTGAGTATGCAGAGTATAAAAATATCCTGCCCCACGAAAGATGGGAAAAGGAAACCTCTGACCTTGTGTTTGGTTTAAAATATCGATTTGAGGTGTTTTCTGACTTTTTATGGCTTTATTGGCTGTTTCATATGAATTGATAGAATGAAAGACATACTACTGAAATAGAGATGATTTTAGTTTCAGGACCAGAAGTAGCTTGAAACTGGGATCAAATTAGCAGAAATATTAGATTTTCTGAGTTTTTTTTGAGGACAGATTAAGACCTGGCTAACATCCCCCAGTCTCTTTAATGAATTTTTACTATGACTCGATTATTGGGATGCCATAAACCATGATCAACCATTCCTGGTTATATTTTATCCAAGAAATAGAGGTAAATCTTCAATTTTTTGATGAATTCAAAATGAAGGGCAAGTGCAACAAAGGAGAGGCCTGAAGACATATTAATGAACAGAGTAAATGTTGCTTTAGTGCCTGGAATGTCTACAGTGTTTATTTTGGACTATTTAAATTCGATTTTTTTTTACCAACTACTGTGCACTTTATAGAATAGTTCTGATAGGTGAATAGATCAAATTGAGAAAAGGGACTGGCATAAAATAGGACTCAAAGTGGACAAAATCACCAATGTGTAGAGTGAGCCTAGACCTCTAACTTGACACCTGTGTAATTCTATAAGTTCTCCATCAAATTTCATATTTTTAATGTCATTACCTTCAAAAAAAGATTCTCTACCATTTCAGAAGAAATTTTTTTGTTTAAATGCCAACATCTGAGCACCTTTAATTTTGGGGCTTCCAATAGTGAAGACGTTAACATCAAGCATCCACAAAAGTTCAGTATCATGCATTATCTTAATTATGCTCTAATTATGGAGTGAGTAATGATGAAAGTGTTTCTTCTTTTTTTGGGTCACCCTACCTCAGTGGGACATGGCCAATGTGTTAAGAAAAAAAAAATTCACTTCCCCCTTATCTATTTCCACAAGTGCTGAACACCCTGGTGATTATTAATAGCTAAACAGTGACAAAAATGAAAAGTTGTGTATGGAAGTACAGTATGTATCTTAAGGTGCAACCATTACACCAGATGATTGGCCAAACATCGCATATTGTAAATATTCCCCACATGTTGCTAAGTAAATCAAAATATTGCTTATTTAGTTGTCCATTAAAATGAGATTACAGTGAACCCTCAATATAACCAACTGCAATACACCAGACTTTTAAAAATACCGACAAAATCCACTGGGGTAAACTGTACCTTTATTTTATTTTCAATGTTTACTGCAATATTACTGTAAACTGAGGGAACATTGTATTAGGCATATAGCAAAGTACTTTAGTGTATCTATTATTTTTTTAATATCATTCTGATTTAACAGACCCTCAGACAATCCTCCCATTAGTCTGTTACATCAAGAGCTTAATGTACACATATGGGCAAAAAATTCTGACAAGCATAGTTTTTCCCCATATAGTCTTCATTTCAAGCAACACTATTTTAAATTATGAGCTGATTTTCAATAATATAGCCCGAGCATTTTGAGAGGGTTTACTGTAACAGTGCTAATGTAAAAACACTTTGAAAACACCTCATGGTGCTTTACCTTTAAATTTATTGCTGGTACTCTACTGCACATCCAACTCTATAAATTTCAGCTTCGAACTTAAAAAAAAGTAGTTTTACTGTAGTATCATATACGTACATTTATTAATGAAAATAATATATGTGTACTGTATTTTCAAAATTTTTACATTTCTTATTACATGGAATATCTTAGGTCTTCCTCCTCTCTTAAGACCATCACATTAATATTTTCACCAACATATGTTAAATTTTTTTTTTTCAATAACTGAGTATTGTATACAGTATTTAAACTAGTCATTTTAAAACAATGACAAACCATGTTTTGACTATCTTCAGGAGAGAAATGCCTGTTTCCAGACAGTGAAATTACTCTAATTTATTCATGATGAAGAAGGGGAAAGCACTAAACCAATAGGGATCATACAGAGCTTGATTCAAGTGTTTGATCCAAGGGAAGAATAGCTCTAGTTCTTTGGTTTAAAGAGCCCCTCACCAGCATTGGCACCTCTTCTAAAGGGGGGTAAATGTATGGAGTAAGTGGTCAGTTATAAAAAGCAGGAGGGTTAATATGAGGATAGTAAAGTTCAGGTTAAGGTATGTAGGAGAGACTGGTACTATTTTCTTACAAAAGTAGGCCTAAACAAGAATGTGTATTGTCACCATGGATATTTAATATATTTATGGTGGCAGTGGAGATGCTGTGTTTGAGATACAGATATGCACAGTATAGTGTGAATATTATCCAGTAAACAAAGTGAAAAATTTGAAGACTGTGTGGCAGTATGAAAAGTATAATAATTCAGAGAGCAGATAACATCCTACTGAGATAACGTACTCACCTAGGAAGGATGCAGATAGATAGACTGACAAAGATATATGCATGTAATATAAATCTGTGGATGGATGGAGGGAGGTGTAGTGGTCATCCCAGAAAGGGTTAGAGAGATGGAATGTTGGAGGTTATGAGCTCTTAGCTGGAGCCTCTAGAAGGAATATGTGGCCATGTTAAAAAAAGGTTCAAGGAGACTAAGTGCTTTTTTTTTGTGATTTGACATGCTGTTGGCATGTTAGCAAGGTATTTAGGAAAACCAGTCAGTCAGACATGATTCTAGATGTTGTAATGGATGTTGTCATTTGGTGAATGTCAGTACACTTATGGAAAAACAGCTAGAGAATATGTAATGGAATATGTATAGTATTTTCCTTCGACTCATCCTACCTTGGTGGGAAAGAGCCAATGTACTAATTAAAAAAGTAGCTAAAGAACTTATCAGTATTCGACCATTATTTGTCTAGATATTGTTGTCAGTTTTCCTTCACCATCAATTCTTATGTTCCTCTGTGCGAGTGCTGTAATCGTGACAAGTAAACTAACAGAGCATGGAAAATGATAGCTGGCTTAACTGAAAATAAATTAAGTACTTCGGTAGAGAACATTCTTCTAAGATTTTTTAATAAATTGAAAGTAAATACCAATGTTCAATTGATATTATTTTGTAAACTTTAAAATTGCTTTATATCATAAAGGCTACTGACACCACATTAGTCTTTAAAGTGGTACAGATGCTCATCCTTGTGTAGCTCTGGCACTTATCGGCAAGCAGCATTACATTAATACTGAAGAATGAGACACTTGTGAAACATTTGGGAATCTTTACTGAGGAAAAGTTTTTGCCAGTCAGTGGCTTCTTCAGTTCAATATGGAGAAGAACTGTAGATAGATGAGGAGGAGTTTGAGGTAGTCAGTCCCTCAGGCCTGGAGTCAATGGACTGAACACATCGACTCCAACTGGGACGACTACTTCAAACTTCTCATCTTCTACAGGTCTTCTCTGCACTGAACTGAAGAAACCACTGGCTGGTAAAACATTTCCTCAGTAAAGATTTCAAAATGAATCATGAAATCATAATGACACGATTGCAAACAAACCATACCATGGGTGGGGTTAGAACCCCCAATCAGAGAGTCTCAAAACTCCAGACCGACGCGTTAGCCACTGGGCCAGCTGGCCCAGTGGCTAACGAGTCAGTCTGAGCTTAGAGACAATCGACCACGGATTCTAACCCCACCCATGGTATGATTTGATTTCAAAATGTTTCACAAGTGTCACATTCTTCAAATTGTTGGTTTTCTAAACCATTTACATCACATTAATTACTTCACAACTACAGGCTATTTCTTTACAAAGAGGAAACCAATGTCAAATAACAAGTCAAGTAAAATACTGAGGTGAATAAATGGCTCTAAATCAGCTAATAAACTTAACTGATTTAGTTACACAAAACTAATGAACCCACTTATAAACATTTTAGAAAATTTAAATCATACTCAAGAGTAAAGTCAAGGAATATAAACAAACAGAAACAGTTTAAGCAGAGGAAGGCAGCATCTATATAGCTAAAGTTCTATGGTGGTTTAACCCATGACAACGCTCCAAATCTGGCGGCTTCATGGTAAAATAGTGATAGTTGTGGCTACACGAGGGTCCATGCTGGATGGCACGGCAGGGACTTGGTAGTGGCCGTAATCCCGTGAGAGTTAACATGTCACTGATAACACAAACCTGACTCGAGACACATTTTGTTAAACAGTACACTACATAAATATACAATAATCCAATTAAGAAATTATAAAATTTTATTGCAAAACACTATTTACACTTATGTCACTTTTAATAAATAATAACTTATAAATATAATCTTTTTAGGGTAAAACAATGTGTAATAAGAGCTCAACTTTGGTAACATGTCCACAAAAACACTCCCTGATTTCAAACAGGTATAACATGTAACTTTATTGTAATAATCTTCACAGTTAGTAGCTTCAGATGCAGGATTTCATTCAGTTTCACGAAGTATAGGGTAGCATTAAAGGCACTCAACGTGCGCCCTGGTTGCTCAGCAAACATCGATGCTAAAGTCCTGTTTGGTCCAGACGCTCTACAGCATATCTGTGCTAAACGTGCGAACTGCTTCAGTGATCGAAATTTTTAGCTCCTAGGTGGGGTACATATCTGTGCTCTTCGTACCCCCCAAAAAAGAAGTCA
>NC_069453.1:35500177-35524195 GCF_026875155.1 Cherax quadricarinatus | reverse complement strand
TTGCCTTTTGTTTGGGTTTTTCAGATTACTGCTAGCCAGAACTCCAAAAATCCTTTTTGCAATCAGTATATAAGAATATACATTATTTAATTTATATGTGGCATGGTTTTTACCTTTCCAAGAATTGAACTTTGCATTTGTCTATATTAAACTGCATCTGCCACCTTCTCCGCCCATTGCATCAGTCTATTCAAATCATCCTGAAGTGCTCTAATGCCCTCATTAGAATGAATTGGACTGCCTATTTTGGTGTCATTAGCAAATTTACTTATGTCACTATTTATTCCCTCATCTATGTCGTTTATGTAATTGTGAACAATAAGGGGCCCAACACTGACCCTGTGGAACACCGCTTGTGATGTGCCCCCTTTCCCTGATTTCTCCCCATTTATGCAAACCTTTGCTCCCTATTTGTCCACTTGAATAAGTGGTATACAGTCTGTTCTTTGTATCTCTCTCCTTCTCGGGTCTTATCTATCCAGATGTTGCTTTTCTGGTTTCTTCCTTACTGCCACCACTTCGTTACTTGGCAGTTTTAAATGCCAAGGGGGGAGGGTTACTGTGACCCCCAAAGGCATTCAGTTGAGGCTTTTCTTGCTTCTCTCCCCCCATGTTTTTAAATACAGGTTTTTCCAACCCATTTTGATCCTCATACTCATTCTCTTGCATTGATCTCTTGGTCTGCTTTTCCTCCACTGTACTAGACTTCACCTGGTCTGTCTTCTCGGACTTGCATAAACAACAATCATTTTCCAATCATTCATTCTTCTTCATATTCACCATCTCCTCGTAGCCCATGCTGGCAGTTTGACCAAGCAAATTGGGACCTTAAACTCGCATCTAACTGCTTTTAATGAGGTTCCTTCTTCGTCCTCCATTGATGAGCTTTTACATCTCTTCACGACCTCAGTTTTAACTGCAGTTTCATATTCTATACCCCAAATCTCAGCCAGGCATTCTCAGAAGTGCATGCCTTGGTGGTCCCTGCTTCTGTTTGGGGCAGTACAATTGACACATGCGCATGGGGCAGGTACCGGTACAGTGAACCACAGAGAGACACTTTGATTTTAAGCAGAAGCAAGTGGTCACTAAACTGGGGTCATCCAAGATGCTAAACGCACTTGCTGGCGAGATTGTTTCCACCACACCTCTGCTTCCTTTATGAGTGCAGTCTGGAAAAAAGTATGGAACTGAGTGGTAAATACTCTCCCAACACGTTAAGAGACCATACAATAAGTGTCAGGGCCCGAGACTGTTCAACTGCCTCCCAGCACACATAAGGGGGATTACCAACAGACCCCTGGCAGTCTTCAAGCTGGCACTGGACAAGCACCTAAAGTCATTTTCCTGATCAGCCGGGCTGTGGCTCGTACGTTGGTTTGCGTGCAGCCACAGCAACAGCCGGTTGATCAGGCGCTGATCCACCAGGAGGCCTGGTCACAGACCGGGGCCGCGGGGGCGTTGACCCCCGAAACTCTCTCCAGGTAAACTCCAGGTAAACAGCACCTGTTCTTTGGGTTGCCGGGGTTGATATCGCAAACCCTCTTGATGTTCCACCGAAATTGGTAATCATCTTGTCTGTATCTCTCAGGGGGCTTCATCTATGCACCTCATTTTGTTCCTCAAAGTCTGCCAAAGAGTTAGAGCCCTTAAACTTTTCTTCTATCAGAGAAGAATCTTGTAATTTGCCTTTTACACTTCTGGAACTGGAGGTAACACTCGGCTTGCCAATCATCGGCAGCTGGGCCTGACGGCATTCATATTTGGATGCTACAGCATCCGAATATGAATGCAGTCCTCTTAAGACTTTTTAATTTTATTTGGTCACAAGGAGTTCTTCCCCAGCTGTGGAAATCTGCCGTTGTTCTCCCTTTCCGCAAACCAGGTACTACGGGAGATGATGCCTCCTACTCCCGTCTCATTGCTCTTACCAGTGCAGTTTGCAAGGTGATGGAACGTCTGGTAAATAGACGATTGATGTGGTGTTTAGAGAGACACCACACTGTCTCCACTAGTCAGTATGGCTTTCGTTAGGGCCGTTCTACCATTGACCCCTTACTACGCTACATACGTATGTCTGTAATGCCTTTGCCAATAACTACTCAGTTATTGCTATCTTTTTTTACCTTGAGAAGGCATATGACACTACTTGGAGGCCCACTCCAATCTTCCATTTTCCTTAACTTCTTAACTGAAAGACATTTCTGTGTTCAGGTTAATTATATGCTTTCCCTGGACTTTGTGCAAGCTGAAGGTGTCCTCCAGGGGTTTGTTCTGAGCACAACACTTTTTCTCCTTGCTATAAATGATCTGGCCTCTGTTCTTCCATCCAATATTTGGTCATCACTTTATGTTGATGACTTCACTATAGCTTGTGCAGGTGCTGACTGTCATCTCATTACAGTTTCTCTCCAGCATGTGATAAACCCTGTTTCCAATTGGGCCACCACTCATGGGTTTAAATTTTCTAGTACTAAAACTCGCCAAATTACTTTCACTCGACGTCCTGTTGTCTCTCATCATCCATTGTACCTATATGGCTTGCGTATCCCAGAACGTGATACAGTCAGGTTTCTAGGCCTTCTGTTTGACCTTAGGTTATCCTGGAAACTTCACATTACCTCTCAAAAGGCTACTTGTCATAGCCGGCTGAACCTCCTTAAAACCCCTTGCTCATATTTCATGGGGGCTGATCATAGAACTCTCCTTCACCTACATTCAGCCCTAATTTTATCGAAACTCTATTACAGCGACCAGATATATTCGGCTGCCTCTCCTGCAACTCTCTCTAGCCTTAATCCCATCTATCATCAGGGATTATGTTTATGCCTCAGTGCTTTTCGCTCTTCACAGGTTGAGAGCCTCTATGCAGAGGTGAATATTCCATCCTTGTCTGATTGCCATGATGCTCATTGACTTCGCCATTATATTCGCTCTCATGACTTCCGCAATCCTTACATATACATATATAGGATAGTCACTGATATTAGTAGACGTTCTTTATTTGTTCGTCGCCCCTGTTTACTCTGCCACCTTTCTCTTTGCCTACATTCGCTTTTGTCTTCTCTTCAGTTACCACCTTTCTATGTTCATGTAGCATCTCACTTTTCCCTACCCGCTTGGGAAGTTCCGATGGTTTGTGTCTGTTCTTTCCCACTGCCATGTGTGAGAGCCTAACTGCCTACAGTGGCTTCTTGCTTTCTCTTTCTTAACCACTTCCGATCTCATTCTCATCGCATCACAGTGTACATCAATGTTCCTAGTCTTCTGATGGCGTTGGATTTGCAGCAGTGTTTCCAGACAGCGTCGTGCAAGGGCATGTATTATCCCCGGCTAGCATTTTTATGGCTGAATTGTATGCCATTCTCGTAGCACTTATCTGTATTGCATCTATGCCTGTGTCACCATTTGTGGTTGTTTCAGACTCCCTTAGTGCTTTACAGGCTATACAAAAATTTGATATGCCTCATCCCCTGCTTCGTAACCAACATTGGTTACGCCGTATATCTAGCAAGCACAAAGATGATGTTTTTTGTTGGGTCGCTGGTCGTGTTGACATACAGGACAATGAACAGGCAGACATTGCTGCACAGTCAGCAGTACATACCTCCCAGTTTCATATGTAGAGGGGGTTTCCCTTCACTAATTATTTTGCTGTAATTGCTACCCACCTTCGCACTTGTTGGCAACAATGATGGGGCTGATCTGCTCCATAATAAACTACATTCTATTAAACCGAGTATAGGTTTCTGGCTGTCTTCTTATCAGTGTGGAGATTGGGAGACTACTCTCTCCCATCTTCACATCGGCCACACTCGTCTTACTCACGGGTATCTCATGGAGAGGCACCCTGTTCCACTCTGTGAGAATTATCAGGTCCATTTTCTGTTAGCCACATTCTGTTGGACTGCCCACTCAATCAACAAGCACACAGAATTTACCTCATCCTTCTCCCTCTTGTTACCCAATACCCCTGCATCCTTCACTGCCCGGGGGCGCTGTATGACCCTTGTATGTTTAGTGCTTCTTTTTTTATTATAGTACTACTACTACTACTATAGACACTTCAGTATTCCAGGTGCCTTCCACCCAGCATATTTTAATGACAAGTACTCCTGCTAAAAAAAAAAAAAAAGCACACGTACTCTCCTGTATACTTGCTATGGTACTGTACACACAATTTACAGTTACGTAGTTGCAAAACTTAATGAAAAATGTATTAAAAGTATAATTTACCTAATGGATTTTTCCCATTATTTCAAAAAGTCGATTTGTATATTGAGGTTCGTTATAGCAAGGGTTTAGTGGCATAGGGATATTAGCTATAAATGTCTTTCTACTACCATTTGTTGGTTTGTAGCCATTTTTCCACACACAGAACCCTTCAAGAGAGGTTCTTGAGCATTGGTGAGGGGCTCTTGATACAAGGAATGTGATTTGTCTTTTTCCCTAACAAAAGAAAATGATTGCAGGTTTTAAATGCTGTGTCCACTGGAATCATTATTCTTTATGCTGAATTCTGAAGAATGGGAACATGAAATTATCTCTCCTCTTGCAACTGCAAATATTTATGAATATGAAAGGGTGTCCACAAAAAGCTTCCTGATTTCAAACAGGTATAACATGTAACTTTATTGTAATAATCTTTCACAGTTAGTAGCTTCAGATGCAGGATTTCATTGTTTCATGTGGTATAGGGTAGCATTAAAGGCACTCGATGTGCACCCCTCTGGTTGCTCAGCAAACATCATTGCGATAGTCCAGTTCAGTCCAGACACTCTGCAGCATATCTGGTGTTATCGTGCAAACTGCTTCAGTGATTGAAATTTTCAGCTCCTCCAGGATTGCAGGTTGTGGTGGTACATAAACTGTGCTCTTCATGTACCCTCAGAGAAAGAAGTCACAAACAGTTAGGCACATTGACCTCTGCAAGTGGCCTGCGAGGCCACCGGGCCTAACTGTTTGTGACTTCTTTGTTTGGGGGTACATGAAGAGCACAGTATATGTACCACCACCTGGAGGAGCTAAAAATTTCGATCACTGAAGCAGTTCGCACGATAGCACCAGATATGCTGTAGAGCGTCTGGACCAAACAGGACTTTAGCATCGATGTTTGCTGAGCAACCAGAGGGGCGCACGTTGAGTGCCTTTAATGCTACCCTATACTTCGTGAAACTGAATGAAATCCTGCATCTGAAGCTACTAACTGTGAAAGATTATTACAATAAAGTTACATGTTATACCTGTTTGAAATCAGGGAGTGTTTTTGTGGACATGTACCAAAGTTGAGCCTCTTTATTACACATTGTTTTACCCTAAAAAGATTATATTTATAAGTTATTATTTATTAAAAGTGACATAAGTGTAAATAGTGTTTTGCAATAAAATTTTATAATTTCTTAATTGGATTATTGTATATTTATGTAGTGTACTGTTTAACAAAATGTGTCTCGAGTCAGGTTTGTGTTATCAGTGACATGTTAACTCTCACAGGGATTACGGCCACTACCAAGTCCCTGCCGTGCCATCCAGCATGGACCCTCGTGTAGCCACAACTATCACTATTTTACCATGAAGCCGCCAGATTTGGAGCGTTGTCATGGGTTAAACCACCATAGAACTTTAGCTATATAGATGCTGCCTTCCTCTGCTTAAACTGTTTCTGTTTGTTTATATTCCTTGACTTTACTCTTGAGTATGATTTAAATTTTCTAAAATGTTTATAAGTGGGTTCATTAGTTTTGTGTAACTAAATCAGTTAAGTTTATTAGCTGATTTAGAGCCATTTATTCACCTCAGTATTTTACTTGACTTGTTATTTGACATTGTTTCCTCTTTGTAAAGAAATAGCCTGTAGTTGTGAAGTAATTAATGTGATGTAAATGGTTTAGAAAACCAACAATTTGAAGAATGTGACACTTGTGAAACATTTTGAAATCAAATCATACCATGGGTGGGGTTAGAATCCGTGGTCAGATTGTCTCTAAGCTCCAGACTGACTCGTTAGCCACTGGGCCAGCTGGCCCAGTGGCTAACGCGTCGGTCTGGAGTTTTGAGACTCTCTGATTGGGGGTTCTAACCCCACCCATGGTATGGTTTGTTTGCAATCGTGTCATTATGATTTCATGATTCATTTTGAAATCTTTACTGAGGAAATGTTTTAACCAGCCAGTGGTTTCTTCAGTTCAGTGCAGAGAAGACCTGTAGAAGATGAGAAGTTTGAAGTAGTCAGTCCCTCAGCTTGGAGTCGATGTGTTCAGTCCATTGACTCCAGGCTGAGGGACTGACTACCTCAAACTCCTCCTCATCTTCTACAGTTCTTCTCCATATTGAACTGAAGAAGCCACTGACTGGCAAAACTTTTCCTCAGTAAAGATTCCCAAATGTTTCACAAGTGTCTCATTCTTCAGTAATTAATGTAATGCTGCTTGCCGATAAGTGCCAGAGCTACACAAGATGAGCATCTGTACCACTTTAAAGACTAATGTGGTGTCAGTAGCCTTTTATGATATAAAGCAATTTTAAAGTTTACAAAATAATATCAATTGAACATTGGTATTTACTTTCAATTTATTAAAAAATCTTAGAAGAAATGTTCTCTACCGAAGTACTTAATTTATTTCAGTTAAGCCAGCTATCATTTTCCATGCTCTGTTAGTTTTACTGTCAGAATTACAGCATCGCACAAGAGAACATAAGAATTGATGGTGAAAGGAAAACTGACAACAAATATCTAGACAAATAATGGTCGAATACTGATAAGTTCTTTAGCTACTTTTTTAATTAGTACATTGGCTCTTTCCCACCAAGGTAGGATGAGTCGAAGGAAAATACTATACATATTCCATTACATATTCTCTAGCTTTTTTCCATAAGTGTACTGACATTCACCAAATGACAACATCCATTACAACATCTAGAACTCATGTCTGACTGACTGGTTTTCCTAAATACCTTGCTAACATGCCAACAGCATGTCAAATCACAAAAAAAAAGCACTTTAGTCCCCCTTGAACCTTTTTTTAACATGGCCACATATTCCTTCTAGAGGCTCCAGCTAAGAGCTCATAACCTCCAACATTCCATCTCTCTAACCCTTTCTGGGATGACCACTACACCTCCCTCCATCCATCCACAGATTTATATTACATGCATATATCTTTGTCAGTCTATCTATCTGCATCCTTCCTAGGTGAGTACGTTATCTCAGTAGGATGTTATCTGCTCTCTGAATTATTATACTTTTCATACTGCCACACAGTCTTCAAATTTTTTCACTTTGTTTACTGGATAATATTCACACTATAACTGTGCATATCTTGATCTCAAACACAGCATCTCCACTGCCACCATAAATATATTAAATATCCATGGTGACAATACACATTCTTGTTTATGGCCTACTTTGTTAAGAAATAGTACCATCTCTCCTACATACCTTAACCTGAACTTACTATCCTCATATTAACCCTCCTGCTTTTTATAACTGACCACTTACTCCATACATTTACCCCCTTCAGAAGAGGTGCCAATGCTGGTGAGGGGCTCTTAATCCAAAGAACTAGAGCTATTCTTCCCTTGGATCAAACACTTGAATCAAGCTCTGTATGATCCCTATTGTTTAGTGCTTTCCCCTTCTTCATCATGAATAAAATTAAGTAATTTCACTGTCTGGAAACAGCATTTCCTCTCCTGAAGATAGTCAAAACAGTTTGTCATTGTTTTTAAATGACTAGTTTAAATACTGTATACAATACTCAGTTATTGAAAAAAAAAAATTTAACATATTTGGTGAAAATATTAATGTGATGGTCTTAAGAGAGGAGGAAGACCTAAGATATTCCATGTAATAAGAAATGTAAAAATTTTGAAAATACAGTACACTATATTATTTTCATTAATAAATGTACGTATATGAATACTACAGTAAAACTACTTGTTTTAAGTTCGAAGCTGAAATTTATAGAGTTGGATGTGCAGTAAGTACCAGCAATAAATTTAAAGTAAAGCACCATGAGGTGTTTTCAAAGTGTTTTTACATTAGCACTGTTACAGTAAACCCTCTCAAAATGCTCGGCTATATTATTGAAAATCAGCTCATAATTAAAATAGTGTTGCTTGAAATGAAGACTATATGGGGAAAAACTATGCTTGTCAGAATTTTTGCCCATATGTGTACATTAAGCTCTTGATGTAACAGACTAATGGAGGATTGTCTGAGGGTCTGTTAATATCAGAATGATATTAAAAAAATAATAGATACACTAAAGTACTTTGCTATATGCCTAATACAATGTTCCCTCAGTTTACAGTAATATTGCAGTAAACATTGAAAATAAAATAAAGGTACAGTTTACCCCCAGTGGATTTTGTCGGTATTTTTAAAAGTCTGGTGTATTGCAGTTGGTTATATTGAGGGTTCACTGTAATCTCATTTTAATGGACAACTAAATAAGCAATATTTTGATTTACTTAGCAACATGTGGGGAATATTTACAATATGCGATGTTTGGCCAATCATCTGGTTAATGGTTGCACCTTAAGAACATACTGTACTTCCATACACAACTTTCATTTTTGTCACTGTTTAGCTATTAATAATCACCAGGGTGTTCAGCACTTGTGGAAATAGATAAGGGGAAGTGAATTTTTTTTTTCTTAACACATTGGCCATGTCCCACTGAGGTAGGGTGACCCAAAAAAGAAGAAACACTTCATCATTACTCACTCCATAATTAGAGCATAATTAAGATAATGCATGATACTGAACTTTGTGGATGCTTGATGTTAACGTCTTCACTATTGGAAGCCCCAAAATTAAAGGTGCTCAATGTTGGCATTTAAACAAAAAAATTTCTTCTGAAATGGTAGAGAATCTTTTTTTGAAGGTAATGACATTAAAAATATGAAATTTGATGGAGAACTTATAGAATACACAGGTTCAATTAGAGGTCTAGCTCACTCTACACATTGGTGATTTTGTCCACTTTGAGTCCTATTTTATGCCAGTCCCTTTTCTCAATTTGATCTATTCACCTATCAGAACTATTCTATAAAGTGCACAGTAGTTGGTAAAAAAAAATCGAATTTAAATAGTCCAAAATAAACACTGTAGACATTCCAGGCACTAAAGCAACATTTACTCTGTTCATTAATATGTCTTCAGGCCTCTCCTTTGTTGCACTTGCCCTTCATTTTGAATTCATCAAAAAATTGAAGATTTACCTCTATTTCTTGGATAAAATATAACCAGAATGGTTGATCATGGTTTATGGCATCCCAATAATCGAGTCAAGTAAAAATTCATTAAAGAGACTGGGGGATGTTAGCCAGGTCTTAATCTGTCCTCAAAAAAAACTCAGAAAATCTAATATTTCTGCTAATTTGATCCCAGTTTCAAGCTACTTCTGTCCTGAAACTAAAATCATCTCTATTCAGTAGTATGTCTTTCATTCTATCAATTCATATGAAACAGCCAATAAAGCCATAAAAAGTCAGAAAACACCTCAAATCGATATTTTAAACCAAACACAAGGTCAGAGGTTTCCTTTTCCCATCTTTCGTGGGGCAGGATATTTTTATACTCTGCATACTCACCACATGGGGGAAGGGGAAAAGAATTTCTCTGTAAGCCATGCGTGTCGTAAGAGGCTACTAAAATGCAGGGAGCAAGAGGCTAGTAATCCCTTCTCCTGTATAAATTACTAAATGTAAAAAGAACTTTATAGTTTTCTTCTTTTTTGGGTCACCCTGTTCGGGAAATGGCCAATATGTTTGGAAAAAAACTCACCACACAGACTCGATCTCTCATGTCTAGGCCAAAATTTACCACTACAACTTATCTGAGAGAGCTGAGCTCAAAACATAGATCTATGTAAGCACCCAGACCCTTTGTTTATAAGTTTTGGAAAACATCAGTTAGTAAGGAAAAAAAAGCTGTCTGTTAGATACTTGATCTCATTTGACAAGAATGGCTGGAGGTTGCACCGTGACCACCTCGCTCAGCTGATGGTAAATGTATTGAAAATTCTACAGCCAGTTTTGCATTGCTTACTTTTTCATAAATTTACAATTGTATAACCTGAAATTTTTGCATGAAATAAAAACTTTTGTTTGTATTTCTTAATTGCATTGAAACAGAATCACACTATATGAACTGCATTGTAAGAGGTTTATTGTACACAGAACTGCACATTTCATACATCACTAGATGTGTAAAAATTGTGGTGGCAGCTCTTTGGCCCTTTGTAAAACCATCAGCACCAGAGAAGTATACAAGATGAAAATTTGGTTGGGGTCACTTAGCTGAAGTCCACACGTCCATAGTTTAGTGTGTCAGAAAGTTCCTCCTTAGGTCATTTGGATAGATAGGTGGGCTTCACTTAAGTGATCTGTATCATTTTTTAACTTCATACATATCTGACATCAATGATGAGACCATAGAGGTGTGAAAAGCTCCTTCCCACTCATATTCTGACGGGTGGAAACAGCCAATGTGGTACAAAAAAAAAAAAAAAAGCATGAAGTGTGCTTCTATCGTGAAGCCCTGTGATTCCTTTTCATATACAGTACTATACTATTCATATATACATCTATTAGTGCACAAGTTATAAACATTTATATAGACATAATATGCTAAATAAGCTTTAATTAGGACTACATATTATTCAAGGTTGAGCTTAACAGGTTATCAACTTGGTAAAGCTCAACTCTGAGTGAAATGTAGTCCCAGTTAAAGTGTATTTACATCCTGTCTGTATACCCACTCCTGTTGGCATTGTGCCCTTACATCCGAACATTTACATGGTCTTCAGAAGAGTCGATTCATTGCGCTGTATTGTTTAAGGATTGGCATTTTATTTTCCTCCTGTATGCCTTTCCTAATTTGCTTTTTGGCATTTTGAATGTTTCAGAGGAAATTATTTATTATACTAGTGTTGTAATAATTAAATTTGATTGCAGCATCATTGCCTTGTATATTTGTTAACAATATTTAGTAAAGCAAGTGTCTGTGAAAAGTCATGCAATTAGCAGCAGTGTCCAGTCTTCGGAGTTATTTCCAATTTAAATTTTGCCATTACTATGAAGTTGCTTTTATGTTTCAAATTTTTATTATATGCTTTTTTGCTTACTGTTTTGTTCAAAACTGTATGCTAGTTTAAATCGACACATTTTGAGTTTGTCGTTACCTGCGTATTTAATGCTTTAAATAGAAGTAGTGTTGGCTTAGTTGTAATTAAGTATTATCTCCCTGACTGTAGCTGGTGGAGGGGGGAGGGCCGGAGCATCATCGTCTGTTGGTGTTGGTGCAGGTGGGGGAGGCGAGTGTGCTGAGGATGGCAGCCAGCCCCCACCGGCATGAGTCAGAGTCAGGACTGCGAGCCTACACACCCCCTTGCCACGTCACCCTTCCAAGACTAACTTCTTCCAGCCAGATGCACCACCACCACACCATCACCCTGCTTATCATCACCACCACCACCATCACCCATACACCGACTCGCCACGCAAGGCCAATGCAAGTCAGCAGGTTACACGACCACCTCGTCGCCACACACTTCTAGACCACGGTAAGTAAAGGTACAATGTAGTATAGTGAATTTTTATTACTTTCCAGTCATTCACCAGGAAAGTAACCTGTAGTTTGGCACTTATTGTAACAAGAGTCTTTATTGAAACATGGAACTCATTACTAGTCAGAATGTTTATAAAATAGTGTGAAAGTTTATACAGTGGACCCTCGACCAACAATATTAACCCCTTCAGGGTCCAAGGCCAAAATCAGAAGTGGTGCTCCAGTATCCAAGAAATTTTGAAAAAAAAAAAAAATTATTTTTTCTTACAGAATTAAAGAGCATATTTTTGTGAAGGTAATAAGACAAAAAAAAAAATTCTGATCAGTACTTACCGAGATACAGTGCCAAGAAGTTTGTCGAAAATGATGTGGTGGCGGCAACATCGACGAATTCCACATACGCGCATTACATTATTTTGCGGTTTTTGTTGTTTTTTTCTTTTCTTTTCCAATTTTTTTCTATTCCTACTAACATTTGGGGCCTGAGAGACCAATACTGTATATAATGTATATATATAAACTCACTGTATTGAACACAATAACCGCACTAAAGTTATTATCATATTATTGTTTACCACTGTTGTTTATTACAATAAACATGCACAAATCTTGTATAATACTAATGTTCTATCATATATTACATATTTAATAATCACTGGACATGGTTTTAGAACTGCTGGAGCTTGTGGAACTCCTTGAAACAAGGCACCATGCACAGAGGCACCTTACATTCCTCACACATAAACCGGTGTCTTGCGTCTTTGTTGCTGTCTTTTGTTTGTGCACAGACGATGCATCCCTTCTGAGCAAATTTCTTCTGAGTTTAAGGAAGTTGTATTATGAAATGATCACCTTCCCTCCTCAAACGCTTGGGTATATCCTGAGGAATTCAAGGACCGTGTTGTATAGCAGGTGTTGTTACCTGGTACTTCATTATGATTGTCTGACAACAGACAAACAAAATTCACCATACGGTGGTCTGTTGCCATCTTTATTTGGTACATATTATATGCATTGAGCATTGAAATGTCCATGAGATGTAAGAAAAGTTTCATGTACCACTTGTAACTCTTACGAACACAGTCAACAAAACCAATCTGCATATCACATTTGTCAACCAAGCGCATGTTTTGTGTATAATCAATCACTGTCACTGGTTTTCGAATACGTTCATTAGTCACTCGATCAACTTTGCCACTGTCTTGCATTTCATTACGGTGAATGGTTGTCAACAATGTGACATCTCGTTTGTCATGCCAAACCGTAATGCCATGATGTCATTGGCAGTAAACACCTGCACGTCATCACCACGAAAACCTGCGTTGAGCCTGGGCATATGTTTACGATTAGAACGCACTGTGCCACACACATCTGTCTTGTTCACTCCCATGAAATCACTGAGTAATGGGCTTGTGTACCAGTTATCGGTATATAATGTATGCCCCTTACCAAGATAAGGTGCCATCATGTTTCTCACTACGTCACCTGAGATACCCAATAACATCTTGGTATCTTTCAATGTTTTACTACCCTGTATACAACAAACCAACACCACCACTTCACAAATCACAGATACAAACATTTTTTAATCCAAACTTTCCTCTTGCTGGGTATAACGCTTGAATACAGTAAAACCTTTGAACAAAATCAAAGCTCGTAATTACAAATTCTTGAAGGGATAAAATAATGCGAACTTTTTTTTGAGATACATAAAACTTTTCTAACTTGTAAAACCTGTCATTCTGCGGGCCCTTTTTTGTCAAGAATGCAACTAACTAAAGTAAGATAAACCGTTCAGGGTAGATTTCACGAAACCGGGGTAAAATTAGCCGATCTGTGGACCTAGGGCTTTTAATTAGTTTTAAGACGGAGGCATAACTTATTGTTGCAAAAAGCAAACATTTCTGCAACGTCTTCCTTTCCACCTGTGGTCTTGACTGGGTATAAATCTATTTGCCGGGTGTACCAAAATACTTTTTACTTTCCCAAAAATTTTTCCATAAATTTGCGCAAAAAATAATTTCAAAAAATTTCCAGTTCTTTGGGCCCCGGGGTTTTCCAAAGGGGGAAAATAGTAGAATTCCACTTTGAGAGTCATCAAGTGGTGAGGCTTGGGAACAAAATTTGGGATTTTGCTCCAACCCCCAAATACGTTTCTGGTGGATACGGACATCATAGGCGGGTTTGTGGGGGTTTGTGGTTTTGGGGGGCCGGGTGGCGGCCTCCGTTTTTCCCTTTGAACTGACATCAGCACGGGGGTCCCAGCGTCCCCGGGTGATCACCATGACGTGCCACTACCACACCACTAACACCGTCCACTGATCCCGGGTCACCTGCCAATGACCACATCACCTCACATCACTACCAAAAAAACGGGTTTTTTTGGGCCCCGGGATTTTACTCCGGGTTTACTCCGCCCCCTGGCACAGCATAGGTAACACCCGAGCAATGGGGCGGTAAACATACCGACGCTTCACGGGTGAATATGATTCCTCACTATCACTACTCGAATGACGTCGAGCGCAATAAAATCACAGTCCACTCACTATCACCCATCATACGAAGTCAGAGGCCTGGGCCCCGGAAAATATTAGTTTTTCCCCTTGCGATGAGAACAAACCCACCTGATCATGATGCCCACACCCCAGGTAGAAGTTTTGGATCGTCAGGGTTTTTCGCACTATTAAACGATACCTGGGCATTCTTTTCGGGCACTAACGACAGAGTCGTAGAATTCGTCTTCATTTTCCCCTTTCCATCAGTGTCAGAACTATCAGATAGGAAGAAGATCCCAATTTTTTCCGGGGAAAAGAGAGCTGACTTTCGGCGAGGCTGGGAAAAAAGGGAACTAGCCCGCGTTCCCCAATGCATGCGGCCCTAGATTTTTTTTTTATGGCGCACACCCACCACCAAAAACCCTTCTCTCACATGTAGGCCAGAGCGTTTTCCCCCCTAAATTTGACGGGGCTAGAAATTTTGGGGTAGTCAAAATTTTGGGCACTCAAAGTAAACCGAACTACGGACGGACCCCAAAGGGGTTATCCTTTCCCAAAAGCTATCGTTTTGACAAAATTATCATTTTAAATTAATTTTCCCCATAAGAAAAAAGGGAAAACAAATTAATCTGTTCAAGACACCCAAAGTATGAAAAAAAATATTTTAACCAGTTGAAATATACATTTTCCTACACAAAAACAAAGGAAGATGCACAATAATGTATACATAGTAAAATTGTGTAATGAAGAATAAATGACACTTACCTGGCCTAAATTCACTCACACCATCAGTAGTTGCAGGAAATTTTTTTAATTAAATCATCATGCAACTGCCTTGCCTTTTCACATATGATCGCTTGAGAGGTGCTGTCTTCTGATATCTTTTTTCATTTATCCACACCAAAATAAGTCTCTAAACATCTTCAGTACTTGCACCTGTGTTTCGAAAAGATACTTGCAACTTTGCAACACAGTTTTCCTTGATGCCTGCTGTTGGCCAAGATAGTACAAGGGTTTTGATTGGGTTGTTATAACAACTTGGGCCCGCTCGCGACAAAGCACTCCAGTTTCATACTTTGTGATGATCCCTTCTTCATTTTAATTTTAAATTCTCAACCCTTTTTACCACAGTGTTGGGACTAGAAGCTTTCTTGGGGGCCCATGGTGGCTTATTTTGCAGTTACAAGCACTAAAAACACTGGAATAATACAAAATGTACCGAAAGTATGCGTGGATGCGACCGGACTGTCTTGTAAACATGGCACACTAACTGAAGGCAGGGGACTAAGGCACGCTCAGGCCAAATAGGACAGTGGACGCGTTCGGGGCGAATTTATGTTGGTCGAGTTTTTCATTTTTGGTCAGGCCAAAAGTTTTAAAACTCAAACGCTTTGTTAGTCGAATTTACCGCTAGACAGTGCCTTTATTGGTCGGGGGTCCACTGTATAGTACATATCTTAAATTTTAACAAATCTTTATGAAGGTGTTATAAATCAACAAGCATTACTTATTATTTTTATTTTGTATCAGGTGTGGTATGTATCTCTTAGTTAAAATTTAAAAAGTCCTGCCAGGTGAGTGTGAAGCAAAACCTGTAAACTGGTTTACATGATGGTAAGATTGCCGTTTTTTGTACTGTCTCGTAACACAAATGGATATCGGGTATATCTTGCTACTTCTACTTGCACTTTGGTCACACAAAACAGGGATGCACATGCATATAGGTATATACATACACATATCTAGGTTGTTCTTCTTTTTCCTAGTAATTTTTGTTCTTTATTTTCTCTATTCTCCATGGGAAGTGAAAAGAATCTTCCTCCGTAAGCCATGCGTGTCGTATGAGGCTACTAAAATGCTAGGAGCAATGGGCTATAACCCTTCTCCTGTAGAAAATACTAAAAAGGGGGAAGGAAAACTTTATAAAACTGGGAGCTTTAATAGCATGGATAAATTTGGAGATAACGAATATTGAAAAAGTATAATGAAAAGAAGCTGATTCCACCCTAAGCGAAACAAAGCTGAATGGTAGGGGAGTTTCTGGGGAGAAATAAATTTGGGGTTAAGCAGGACCTGGAAAATTTGAGCTAAGGGAAAGGGGGACAATAGTGTTGAAGGTCATTTTTGGAAAGGGGAAAGGGAATATAAATGTATAAATTCAAGGGTTATGTGGATTAAAATAAGAGTTGGATGCAAAAAGGGGGTCATAATAAGTGTGTGCACCTGGAGAAAGAGGAGTGAAGGGGAAAGAGAGAGAGACTTTGGAATATTAAGTGTGTAGGAACTCTTGAACCAAGTGAGAGAGTAATTGTGGTAGGGACCTAAATGCTAAAGCAGGAGAAACATTTAAAGAGGGTGTGGTAGGCAAGTTTGGGGTGCCGGGTGTAAATGATATTTGGGGTCCTTTGATTGGCTTTATATAGAAAGGATTTGGTTATAGGAAATTTACATATTTTAAGAAAAAGAGGATAAATAAGTATACAAGATATGATGCAGGGCATAATGGACAGTAGTTTTGTTGGCCCTACTATTGGGTAGACTTCAAGATGACATGTTTTAGAGAGGCCACAGATATATCAGATCACTTCTTATTGTAGCTACAGTGGGAGTAAAAGGTAAAATGGGATACAAGGAAAATGGAAGCAGCAGGTAAGAAGAGATGAATGTTTATAACTAAAGGGGGAGACATTTAAGGTAAGATATAAACAACTTTTGGGAAGATAGATGGGTTTATGAGAGTATAGGCAATGGGTTGAAGATGTATGGGGTAGGTTTAAGAATGGGGTGTTAGTGTTCAGCCCGAATTTGTGGTTACAGGGAAAATGGGTGTGGGGAAAGGGAAAAAGAGCGATTGGTGGAATGATGTAGAGAGAGTATTAAGAGAGAAAAAGTTAGCATATGAGAGGTTAAATTTCAAAGTAAAGTGATGCAGGGGGGGAGGAGTATATGGAGAGGAAAAGAGAGGGAAAGAGAGTGGTGAAGCTGTAAAAAGAGAGCAAATGAGAGAGTGGGTGAGATGTTATCAACAAATTTTTTGAAAAAAGAAAAAGTTTTAGAGTGAATTAATAAGTTGCAGAAGCCTAGGGGAAAAAATAGATTTGATTATTAAAAAAGAAGAGAGTTTTTTAAATGAAAGTTAGAGGTATCGGGAAGATGGAGGGAATATTTTTAGGAATTGTTAAATGTTGATGAAAAAGGGGAAAGCTGTGATTTTGTGTATAGGGCAAGGGGGAAAATAACACTTGAAAGGAGGAGGAGCGAGTTGTGAGTGTGGGGAAGTTCGGAACAGGGGGTCGCGGGAAGGGGGTAAACACGTGTTTGATGAGATAAAGATAGAATTTAAAAGCGGGTGGGTTTTTGTTTGGAGGGGGGGGCTAATTTTAAAAAAAAAAAAATTTTTTTTTTTGTCTTATGGGGGGAAAATTTTTTTTCTGAAGTAAAAAAAGGGGCAAAAAATGAATTCATGGAAAATTGGAAAAAATTTATGCTCTTTGCAAAATTTTGATGCATCAGCAATTTTTTACCACCGATTCGCCAACTTTGCTTCCACTGGGCCAATTTACACGTATTTTCAGTCGCCAAAATTTCATAGCTATTTTTTAGTATTACTTCATTTATAAATTTGAGCACAAAAATTTCCCGCGCTTTTTAAACTACCCAAAAAAGTGATCAAAATTGAAATTTTGGGCCCAAATTTTAAACAAAAAGTTCAAAATATTCCATTTAAAAATGGGGTCCAAAAAAAAAAGTGGGCATTCCTGCACTAAACAAACATTTCCTCTGTCATTATTTATTTTTTCGGGGCTTTAAAAATAAATTTCATTTGATTTTTTATTCCATAATGAATTTTTTATTCACACCAAAAAAAAGATTTACTTTATGCAGTGTTGTAAAAATTTAAAAAATATCAGTAAAATTTTGTGAACATATATTAACCCGCCCTGACGCTATTAGACTCTGACGACATTTTTTTACTCTTTTCATCGCAAAAATTGAACATTTCTACTATTTGGCCAGTTTTTAAGCCGTTTCCAGACTAAAACCAATCAAAAACTCTCTATTTCTGAATATAATTCCCTTTTTATAAAGAACCCAAAAAATTTTTATTACGCTATAAAAAACTTAAAAAAAAATGCAAATTTTCTGTTTAACCAAAATTACGGGCACAGTTTTTTTCTCTCATTAGCACTGCACGCAGGATTTTTTTAAGGGTGCCACTTACCACGTAGATTGTTCCTCATAAAAACCCCCCAGGCCCTTTTTCCTCTCCGGTTATCTGGTGAGCGACTCATGGGATAGATCACGGGAAGGCCCTGGCTTCGGCCCTTTAACTTCACGGCCCCCGAAAAGGGGTTAATAAATTATGAAAGGGTAAGGTACCTAAGGGTTGGCAGAGAGCATCATATTCCTTTGTATAAAAGGGAAAGGGGGCAAAAAGGGGAAAGCAAAAATTAAGGGAATAATCTGTTGAGTTACCTGGGCAGTAAGGGAGAGTTTATTATTGAAAAAATTAAAGTAAGAGGAGAGTAGGTCAATGAACAAGGGGGCTTAGGAAAAGGGGGAGGGGGTTAGACCAATGTTTACGTGAAACATAAGGTGAACAGTATCTAATAAGGAAAGAGGTTTTTTTTGCATTATGGATTTGGAAAAGGTGTTTTTTCAGGGGGGACGGGAGCAATGTGGGGAGATGTTGTAAATGAAAGGAAAGGAGAAAAAGGAGGGAGCTAACGAAACAAGGGCTCAGGGTTTTTGAAGCCCAAAGGGCCCGGTTTTTGAAACATGAGGCTCAGGTTTGAGTATGGGGGAGAGGGAATTATTTCCCAATAAAAAAGGCCCTTAAAAAAGATTATAGTCACCAGATGTTCATTTCACCTACCCTCCGACTTACGACCTGCTCGACATGCAACCACTCAACTTACAACCGTTTTTTTGTATGCCAAATTTCTGGGAAATAAACAACTGTTTGTGTCGTACCAGTGTTTTATCCTAAATCTTACAGTATAAATACAGTACTAACAGCAAAAAAAGTAAAGTAAAAAATTAATACCAAAATAAAACAATAAATAAAGGTCATTACAAAAATTTTGATGTAAAAAATTCAGTAGAAAAGGGTTCGACTACGTCCATTTGAACTTACGACCGTTGGTTGGAACCAAGCTCAGTCGAAGTCGGATGGTACCTGTATACGTATTTGGGTTAAAATATAAAGAATCTAACACAAAGTGGAGTTGTCACAGCTGCTCTTTGCTGATGACAGTGTGCTTTTGGGAGATTCTGAAGAGAAGTTGCAGAGGTTTGGGTGATGAGTTTGGTAGGGTATGAAAAGTGAAAATTGAAAGTGAATATAAAAGAGTAAGGGATGAAAAAAAAAAAATTTAGGTGACAGAAGATTGGATATCAGGTTGGAGAGAGAGTATGGAGGAGGTGAAGTATTCAAATATTTAGGAGTGGACGTGTCAACAGATGGTCTATGAAAGATGAAGTGAATCATAGAATTGACGAAGGGAGAAAGTGAGTGGTGTACAGAGGAGTCTGTGGAAACAAAGAACTTGTCCATGAAAGCAAAGAGGGGAATGTTGTATAGTTAATACCAGCTCTTATATGCATGTGAAGCATGGTGGTGAATGTTGCAACAAGGAAAAGGCTGGAGGCAGTGGAGATGTCGTTCTGAGGGTATTGGTGTGAATATAATACAGAGAATTTGTAGTTTGGAAATTAGGTGGCGGTGGGGGATTACCAAAACTGTTATCCAGAGGGCTGAGGAGGGGTTGTTAAGATGGTTCAGACATTAGAGAGGATGGAAAGAAATAAAAAGACTTTGAGAAGTATAAATCTGTAGTGGAGGGAAGGGGGGGTGGGGGTTGGCTTAGGAAAGGTTGGAGAGAGGGGGAAAAGGGAGGTTTTGTGTGTGGGGGGCTTGGACTTCCATAGCGGCTGAGCTGTTAGATAGGAGCGAATGGAGACAAATATTTTTAAAACTTAATGTGCTGTTGGAGTGGGGAGCAAGGAAATTTATGAAGGGTTCAGGAAACCTCCCATAAAAGGAGAGAACTTGTAGGGAAGATCTGCTTGTTAAAAAAAATTTCATCCTCTTGTAAGAAAGCCAGAGAAATTTGGGGATAATTCTGTGTTTATTTCTATGGGTTTAATTTTAGAATTTTGTTTTATTACAGGTAATTTTTAAGTCAAAAATATGGGTATGATTAGTATGATTGCCATGAAAAAAATTTTAGTCAAAATTCTTTTTGTAGCCAGTGTTATTTCATCTTGAATTATTCTTTCATCTTCCTTTCCACAGATTATTTTCCCATTTTCTTTCCCCATTGCTTATTTGTAGTTCAGCGGTCAAGCATTTGGCTCAAACCAAAAGGCTTGAATCTTGGAGAGGGAAGATGTATGGGAAAACTCTGACACCTGCTGCCCATGTTCGGGTAGAAGTACAGTGGACCCTCCCTTTTAAATGATTAATCCATTCCAGAGAGTCTAAAGAAATGTGAAATTCACAAAAACTGAAATAAATTTTCCCCATAAGAAAAATGTAAACCCAAATAATCTGTTTCAGATGCCCAAAAGTATAAAAAAAAAATACTTTTTTATAGAAAATAACTATATTCCATGGCTTATTTATCTTCTACAATTCACTAATATGACATAATAAACAATATTAAAAACATAGAAACATGAATATACACCTACCATCCGACTTATGACCGAGTTGGGTTCCGAGAAACCGGCCCGTAAGTCGAAATGGTCGTAAGTTGAACTTTACTACTGAATATCAACAAAACATTTTTGAATGACTATTTTTTTTTTTTATTTTGTATTTCATGTTTTACTTTACTTTTTTATGCTGTTAGTACTGTATTTTATACTGTAAGGTTTAGGATAAACATTTTGTACAACACAAATAGTTGTTTATTTCCCAGAAATTTGGCATAAAAAAAAACGGTCGTAAAATCGAGTGGTTGTAAGTCGAGCAGGTCGTAAGTTGGATGGAGGTGTACTCTAGAAGAAAAAAATATGTCATTACATATGTGAGGAGTGGTGGTGGGATGGTTTTTTGGGGGTTTAAAAAGGGCCACTGAGAGCATAAGCCGTATATATTAGGGTAGTGGAGGGGGCAGCAGAAGCCACCAATACTATTCACACAAACAATGTACAGGAGGGCCCCACTTATACGGCAGGTTAGGTTCCAGGCTACCGCCGTAAAGCGGAAAACCCCCGTAAAGTGGAACACCCTTTTTTTCCACTTATAATGCATACAAACACTAGATAACAGTTTTCACTAACATATATTAAGTTAGCAATAGAACCAGCATCAAAAAACAATAAAAAAGTACAATACACAAAGTGCACTCATTACTTACCTTAAAAATTTATAGTCTTAATCTAGGGGGAGACAAGTAGTATTTATTGTAAGAAAAACAAGTGTGGTATGTATGGTAATAAGCCAGGCTACCTTACCAGGCCAAACCCCCCCCACACATACTATTCATGATATTTAAGCACCCAGAGCGATAAAATGTATATACAGTTCACTCATTACTTACCTTAAAATATTTGTAGTCTTAATGTAGGTCAGAGTAAGTAAATGAGAAAAACGAATAAAGAGAGAGAGAAAGAATGAGTAAATAGAGGGGACAGGTGCAGAGTTATGTAAACAAACCAGGCAACGTAATTTTGTAAACAACGAAGTGTACACGTCGGTTTTGTACAAGTACATTGTGTACAGGTTTTTCTCTACATTGATACGGTAGAATTAATAAAGAAGAACACTCCCATTCTCATTAACATCATTTTGAGAAGAAATGAAGCTCTGATGAAGGCAATGGAATAAGTCACACTGACTTTTTTGGGTTATCCTAGTTCTCTACACGTATTTATTATGATAATCTATGTAACTGTATTTGTGTATACCTGAATGAACTTACTTACATACATACGAAAGGAATAATTTCTACATTACCCCCATAACACATTTTCTCTTATGTTAGATTAGAGAAAATGTTATTCTTGCCGTCACTTGTACAAGTTTTGGCTCCCACATCTTATATTTATGTTTATTTATTATATTGTGGGGTAATTTATCATTTTTTTTATGTTATGTATCGTGTTTATTATATAATTTTGAAAAAAAATCATGGATGGATTAATGAAAATGTGTAATTAACGTAATAATGACATTTAATGAGACTCGGTGATATTGTTATTATTATCATTTCTAAAAATGGCGTCACTTGTGCAAGTCGTCTGCTACCACATCTCACATTTATGTTTATTTATTCTACTGTGGGGTGTATTTATCTTTTTATATGTTATGCATCGTGTTTATTATATAATTTTGAAAAAAATATCATAGATGGATTAATAAAAATGTGATATTAACGTAATAAAACGACATTTAAATGACTAGATGATTATTATCATCATTACTAATATGACGTCTGAGACATAAGACCCCAAAACCAATTTTAATGTGTACCTGCATGCCAGCACAGTAGGTTAATTTAAATTTAGGTACAGGTAAACATAAGTATAATTATCAGAGTATATATAAAATATGAAATAACTTTTAAAAACATTTGAAATTTTGGAGTTTCCAGACAAAATGGAGAGACTTAGTGCTTACTGAGCTCATGGAGAATGTAAACAAACAGGGTGGGGCACGGTGACCGTATTAGAAAGTCAGGTGGGGGGAGCCGTATAGCGAGTTTTGGTCATAATTTGAAATGTCCGTATTAGCGGAACGCTGTAAAGTGAAACGCCGTAAAGCGGGGCCTTCCTGTATGTAATTTATAAATGAGAAATGTTTACACTAATATACGTATAAATAAGAAATATTTACACTATAAATAAGAAATATTTACACAACCCTTAAACTGTCCAAACATAGATCTACGTTTGCACGTGTAGCTCTCCAAACATAAGATCAACGTTTTACTTTTCATTCCTGCAAATTTGGCACAATAGGCTTGAGTCGCCTAGACATGAAAGAATGGGTCTGTGCACTCAGTGTGCGCACTATTAAAAAAATCTGGGAGCACTTAGTACCTTGTGGGAGCTCCAGTTCAATTGAGTGCCAGCTAGAGCAAATAGCATGGCAAACACCAGGGATTCACAGATGCCATGTCGCATTAACACTCCCATTTTAAGAGGAAAGTAAAAACAGGTTAGATAAGTACATGAGTGAGTGTGGGTGGGTGTGAGTTGGACCTGACTAGCTTGTGCAACTAGGTCTGATGTCATGCTCCTTCCTTCAGTGGATGTGACCTGACTAGGTGGGTCATTGATCTAAGCTGGGGGGAAGGGTGACATGTACTTGCCTTGCATGGGCCAGTAGGCCTGCTGCAGTGTTCCTTCTTTCTTATGTTCTTATGTATTCGGCAGGCTGGCCGGCTGCTTGCTTTGCTGTCTCGGCTGTTTCCTCTGTCTATATCTCTGTCTATCTATATATCTGTCTTACATATAGATAGATAGACAGATAGACAGAAACATGTTTGTATTTATCAGTGAAAACAAATAATGCCTGGGTTCCCCGAGCACCTATTTATCAAATGTCACCGAGCTGATAACAGATGTCATAACACGATTTTTCAAGGAGTGTGATATACATATACTCAAGCCAGTCAGAAAGACAGATAACCAGAGACAGACAGACAGACAAGCAGGCAGATAGAGACAGACAGGTAGATAGGCAGATACAGACAGATAGACACACAGACAGGCAGATAGACAGACAGGCAGATAGACAGACAGGCAGATAGACAGACAGATAGACAGACACAGGCATAAATAGACAGAGAGACAAGACATGTTTGTGTGTAACAGTGATAACAAATACAGCGAGGGTTAGCTGGAGCAGTGGGCATTTATCAAATGTCACTAGGCTGTCAACAGTATAGGGATGCCTTTCATAACACCATGCTTCAAGGTATATGCCAGGGTTTT
>NC_069453.1:35478418-35499677 GCF_026875155.1 Cherax quadricarinatus | reverse complement strand
CTTTCCTCTCCTTGCGCCACCTGGCCCATGTCGTTACTGATTTTTCGCTGGGAAACAGTAGAGGGGGCAAAGACGTCAACCTACCTCATCCAGGAAGGTGCAAAACACCTCCTCGTCCATGCTGTCGGTTATGAGGGGTCAGGCAAGGGGTCTGCCGGCCCAAAAGCGATGCAGACAATGTTTTTTTTGTTTCTGTGCTTTAGGCCTTGTCGTAGTGATCCATATTGAGCCCGACAGGAGCGCCTGTTCTAAACCCTGTTGCCCGGGTTTTTTAATTTTTTTTTTTTTTTATTTAAAAATTTACAGTTGAATTAATTAAAGATATAAAATGGATACTTTTGGACCCCAAATCTACACAACAACACAAACCCAAATTTATTAACAACACATTGAAATTTGACTTAAAAGAGGTTACCCAAACACACAAAATTTTCCTTTAAAACATACTAGAAAAAACAAAATAAACTTAACTTAAAAAACTATAAAAAATAAAAACTATATACAACTTCGATTTGTATATTTTAAATACTATGACGGCATATGCAAAGGTTTTTCAAGGAGATAACAAGTATAACCAACCCCAAATTCAGTTAAAAACAAATACAAAATTAACCCCTATACAAAAAGGTACCTAAGCTTTTTAAGCTTTGAAAAAATAAAAAAAAATCTAAAGCTTATACTAAATAAATATTAACAAATATTACAAAATTTTAAATAAGCCTCTTCACCGGCTGAGCACATTAAATAAGTAAGAGACTAAACCATACTGCCCCATTACAAATTTTTAAACGGGGCTACAAATTTATGGAAGTAAATTATCGTTCCATCCTGCAGAAACTGGATGACAATTATTAATGCTAAAAAAAGAAAGTACACTCGCTAAAAAACCCACAAACATTTACACAAACTAATTTAATAACCTCCCCTTGCGATACAATTATCGCACATGATTTTTGCCCAATAAAGGCTAAAACCACACCTACATAAGCCCTAAAGCTCTTCACGGTCTTAAAAAAATAATCTTGACACCATTCACACTTAATACATGAAGAAGGTCATGACGACCCTGACACATCAAACACAGATTTCTCCATTCAGGTACTACGAATTACTTAAATTTTTCACCTTTTGGTTTCTGTGCCCACTTGCATGCTACATAAAATGTATGCCCCCTCATTACACCTTCACATACCCACATACACCTACACCACACCCTCCCCAGGAGGCGACCCCGCTGTGTCCCCCTGAAAACCCCCTTCCCGTATGTAATCCCCAAACCCCCCCCCCCCTTACTCACTCTGCCCAAGTCGTAGATTGATGGGGAAAACCTACGTTAACATTCTATCCCCTTTCCGAAAAAATCCTTCTCCCACCTCCCCCCATACAGTTCTCTATTACGACACATCGTACGAAAAAACCGTTACCGCTATTTACCGCCTCCGCACCTCACAATTCCCCCTCCCCCTCATCACCCACGATAATTTATATATAATCCACTATTATATAATCCAAAGCTCGTATAACACCTCATCGAACCCCCCCACATCTAGGCTTAGTGCACGCAGAACCGACACCCTCTGCCCCCCACCCCCTGTACTACCCTACTTAACCAATACCTAACACCCTCCAGTTCCCCACAAAAGTATACTGCAGGGAACGCCGTCTCATCCTCCCCACAGATTCCACACCTTCCGCCCACAATTACCCCTCGGGTTTCTTAAACCTCCCCCGACGGTAGTATGCCATGCAAAAAAACGATACTTACCTCCCTTACCCTAGGCTTTAACTTCAACCTGTAAACCTATACCAAATACTCGTCCATGCGTACATGGGAACAACCCCTCAACTGGTCAACAATCCTGTCTGCAAGCGCTTACACAAAACCCTACTCGAATTTCCTGGGTTCTCTAACCAACATCAAAGCCTCAAAATGTTTCACTTTCCCCTCAACTCCACACCACCATACAACTTACCCAACCTTCATGTACTTTTCCCCGCTGCCCTCCACTCCCCACCTTCGCGCAAAACCTCCCCTTTAAGAAACACACATTTATCCTCCTCCTCAGATCCATCAACCCCAACCCAACTGGCGCCAGGTAACATTTCAACCCCTCTCCTCAGCCCAAACGCACCTTGAACCCACAAAAGTTAAACACTCGTCTCAGAATTCCACAATCGCCGTCCCTGTTAATGGGAACACGGCCCGCTACGTGCCAAACCTTTCTATACAAAAATACATTTATAACAATCACTCGTTGCACAGAGTCAGATGATGAGGTCGCAATGCACCCAGCGCCCCCGAATCCTTTCCATTAAACTATTCGAGTTTTCCTCCGAGCAGCTTCCAAATCACCCATATAGGTGATACCACAAATTTTTAAAGACACCGTTTGTTTCTCACAACGTTACATCTCCCCCCCCTCCACCCAATCACCCAACCCCATGATCATTGACTTCTCTCTATTTTCCTGCATCCCTGTTGCATTTCCGAACTGTTCACAACAGCATCCAAAACACCAACGTCATCCCCTCCCGAACCAGGACTGTTGTATCGTCTCGATCCTATTATCACCGGCCACACTTTCCCTACCCACCCCCCTCCCTCCACTCGTGTCACATACACAACTTTTCAACCATTCTATAGAAGGGGGTCCTGAATGCACGCAAACAACATTTGTGACATGGGACACCCCTGCCTAGTCCCCTCCCCATTACAATCCCCCCCCCCAAGCATCCTTAATCTGTCCCCTCATCTTGGCACCTTTTGTACAACGTGGTTACCCAATTAACTATTTCATCCCCATAACCCTGCCTCCTAAGTATAGCTCCCAATGCTCCTCGTTCCACCCTGTCATAGGCCCCCTGCCAGTCTAAAGCCAACAACGCCCCCCCTCCCTCCCCCCCCTTTTGACTCCACAAAACTTCGCAGTATTCCATGACCCTCAAACATCGACCTTCCCGGCAACCATACTGCGTTTTCGAAACCACTCTCCCTACCACACATTTGAACCTATTACCCAAGACTTTAGCGAACAACTTATAATAGCAACATAACAGGGATATGGCACGGTACTCCTTGAGGGTGTGCTGCCCCTTACCCTTCTGGACCAACACTACAACTGCTGTTGCTTTCTTGTCCCCCATCACACCCTTCTCCTTCATCTGATTAAATAACCTACCCCTGAAACCCCTTATCACCTCCCAATGTTGGAGATAAAATTCAGCCGGGAGACCGCTATTCCCGGTGCTTTGCCTTTCCTCATTCCCCTTAAAGCCAAATCTATTTCCTCCTCTGTTATTACCCCCCCTAAAGCCTTTCTATCATATTCCCTAAATTACACGTCACATACTCACAAAACCTTCTCTAAATCCACATTTCCCACCTTCCACTTGTCCAATACCCTTCATACCATTTATCCGCATACACACACATTCCTTTTGTAGTTAGTATCTCCGACCCATTCTATAACCCCCCGCCATCTCGTGTACCTCTAACCTCGGAATAGCTGTAACCGCTGTCTTGTTTTTGACGTCGCAACACCCCACGCCGATGGTTTGTCACCCCAAAGCACCTCCTCTCCCCCCTCCCTCCCCCCCTTTAAACCCGGTTTTAAAAACCCTCCTTTTGTAACTCCCCATCCCCCCTTGCCCCGGGAAATTTATCCATGGGAATTTCCCCCCCACACCCCCCTTCCCCATAACACCCCCTTAAAACCTGTCCCCCCAGATAATTTGAAACCCTTTTTTAAAATCTTTTAAATACTTTTTGCCCACCCCCCACATAATTTTTCCCCAATCCTTTCCTTGGAA
The DNA here is from genome assembly GCF_026875155.1 of Cherax quadricarinatus. Taxonomy (NCBI): domain Eukaryota; kingdom Metazoa; phylum Arthropoda; class Malacostraca; order Decapoda; family Parastacidae; genus Cherax; species Cherax quadricarinatus. Next base: position 35,495,867 of record NC_069453.1, on the reverse strand, counting down.
CAAACCCCCACCTTGCGACATCTTAAATTTCCGTGCCTCCAGTAAGCCCTTCCATAAAGGAAAAATCCCTCTAACCCCCCACCCCCCTCACCACTTCCCCTTTAAATTTTTTAAATTTCCAGTAACTCCTGTTTATTTTTTTGAAAGGGCGCCCCCCACCCAACCTCCCAACACTGCTCTATGATCGCCATGCAACTTCAACATTTTTTTTAAAAGCTTCCATCCAACCCCGTGAGAAAGTACCCTATCTAACCTCGCTGCATCCCCTTCCTAACAAATGTATGCCTTTTCCCCCACCCCCCCCCCTTTCGAACGTCTTTTAAACCAAATTATCCCTCAATAAATCTCGAGGGCCCCCGACACAAAACCCTTTCCTTTTTTTGGGTTTCCCCCATCGCCCTCCTAATGACGCATTTCCCAATCACCCCCTTCAAATTCCCACCCCCGGTAATGCAGGGAAAAAAAAAAACACAAGGTCCTCGCACACAAACTCCTTTTCCCACCTGTACATTATTCTCTGCGGGCCCGCATATAAAACTAATAAAAGCACACTTTTTTTCCCATCCAAAAACCCATCTACGCGCAACCCCCCTTTCCCCCCTCCCCCCCCCCCCCTTCTCTCCCAAAAAAAAACGGGTCCCCTTTCCCTAATTAAGGTCCCAAGGCATTCGCTCCTGACCAGGAAAGGGGTGCGGTAGTGCTTCCCACCCCTCTGCTTGGGAAAGGCGGGGCCCTTGTCATTTCCCCGGCTGCAGTGGTGTGAATTTGGTGTGTCACACCTCGGCTAAAAACTTGGGTTTTGCACTTTGATCGTAAAGATGGCTTTTAGCCCTGACAAAGGGATAAATATGTAGGCATCGAGTTTATTTAAAAGGAACGATAACAAACCAGTTCGGCCAAGTCTTATTCCCAAAGACTTTTACGGGAGACTTATGGATTTCAAGATAGTGCCCTTGTATGGTGTGCATTAAAAGGGGGACAAGGGAATTTTCGTAAAACGCTATCAGAAACTTTTTTTATAAAATCGTTAATACCGGGTTTTGGGACGTGAGTTTTTAACGCCCAAAAAAAACCAGCTGTCCTGTAAGAAGGGAAGATGTTTCAGGGTTATTATACGGGATAAAGTTAGGGAAACTTTCCCCTTTTGGGCGGACAAGGGCAGATATAAGGAAAGTTTTTGAAAGTAGGGGAAACGGTGAATTATGCTAAACTTTGTACGTGGGGGGAGGAGCCTATGCTTTTTTTTCCGGGGGGGTTTCTTTAAACCCAAAATGACTTTGAGGCCCAAAATTACCATCCAAAGTGTACCTAAAGATTTCAGGACGAAAGGAATGGTAATTCCCCAGGAAAACCGACGTACGTGCCCCCTATGGGGGTGATTTTGGGTACAAAAGCGGCGCCCTTTGGAAAAGGGCGAAGACATTTTCCTTTGGACCTGTGGGGGCGTCGCAGCCCCTGTTTTCAAAGGTGAAGGTGGGGGAAAACAAACATGGGTTTTGGAGGGCGTGGGTTTTGTGGAGCGAGTTTGTGGATGGGGCACACAGGACTGGGTGAGTTGGAGCCCCGGCCCCCAACTGCCTGATCAGGTGTCTTCTCCTGTGGAAAAGGGAAAGGAGCACAAGTACAAGAGAAGGTTCTTGAGATTGAGGGGGAAAATTGGGGGGGGGGGGGGGGGAGGTGTTGAAGACGTTGTCACCATCAGGGGGGGGAATTTTACATTGAGCGTTTTGTCTTGGAAATCGTCGTTTTCCAGAAAGTCGGACTTTGATAATTTGGGACGGATGGTGGTTTGGGTCACCCATTGACTCATTCCCCCCCAAATTCTCAGGTGGAGGGGGAAGGTTAAACGAAGGAAAATCTGATAAAGAAAATGTGTAAAAAATGACTGTCACGAAAAAAAAAGAGGGCGGCACATCGATTCTGTGACGCCCTTTCGCCTGCAAAAAGGGCTGGGAAAAAGACTGGGGTTTGAAGGGGTGAAGGTTAGGGGTTTGTGGTGGTGGAAACCATGATAGGGGGCCCGGGAAAAAGGGGGGGAGGGAAAGAGAGCACCCTGAAGGTTTTGGGAACGTAAATTCAAGCCCCGGGAGTTGTAAAAGTGATGGGGAGGAACCCGGGGGGGAAAACTTTAATAGGCCTTGGGTTTATGTCTGTAAATTTTAAAGGGGTTTTATGAAAGGGGTATGAAGAGATTTTTGGGTTTTCGAAATTTTTCCCTTGAAAAAACCCTAGAGTGGATGTTGTGTTCCTGCAGGAGCAAAATTTAAAAAGGGGGGTAGGGGTTGGAGGGGGCAGGTTTTTGGGGTATTTTCCCCTGCCATCCCCCCTTTAAAAAAAGGTGTTGTGGGAATTTTAATAAGGGAGAGGAGCCCGTTGTTTTTCCCAAAAAGAACGGGGAAAAAGGGGGGGGAGGGAGGGTTTTGCTTGTGGATGGGTGGTGGATGGGTAAGCGTGTGTCTTTTGTGAGTGTTTAGCGCCGGAAGGGGGAAAATAAAAATAAAGGTAAAGAATGATTTTGTTGTGTGGGATCTTGTGTTTTTTTTAAGGGGCACTCCCAGAGGTGGCGATAGTTGGGGGGGGACTGGAAAGTGAAATTCGGGGGGCCCGTTTGTGGCCCCCAAGGGACGGATATATGTCTTTTTGCTCTTAGGGATTTTTTAAGGGATTTTTGGTTACGTGATTTTTTTGGGGGGAGGGGTGGGGGAATAAATTTAAATTTTTTGTTAGGAGTGGTTATGTGCGAGACTAGATGGGTTTTTAACCTTTCTAGGGGGTGAACGTGAAATTTTTTCGTACTGTTAGATACAATGTCGGGGATCATGGGGCAGTGGTGGTGGAGGTTGGGTGGGGGACGCTCGGGACATTATAGAAGTTTTTGGAAATTTAAAATATAAGGGGTGTTAGGGGGAATGAGGGGGGGTTTGGGAGGGGTTTTCAGTCCTATGGGGGGGAGCTTAGTGTGGAAAAAAAAGGGAGTGGATGAATTGTGAAAAGGGGGGATAGTGTCGCAAAGGAAAGGATTAAAAAGTTTTATGTGAGAAAAAAAAAAACGAAAAATTTTTTTAAAAAATATGGACGGGGCAACTTTTAGAGGATGGGTTAAGGGGTTTGCTATGGGGGGGGGGGGGGGGAAAAAAATTTTTTCCATGGATGAAATAGCTGAAATAAAGGGGGGGTTTGAGGGGGGGTTCCCAAAATGAAAGGGTTTCGGGCGGGTAAGGATGCAGGCGGGGGGGGAGGAAGTGCTTTGGGGCGAAAAGCTTTCAGCGGTGTTTTGGGGATAAAAAAGAAAAAGGGGGCGTGAGGGTTTTTACCAGGTTTTGAGGTAACGGAGATGGTTGGGAATTAAGAGTAGGGCAGGGATACGAACCGAAAGGGGGTGTGTGCGTATTTCGGAGGCTTGGGACGAGAAAAACTGGAACATTGGGGGGGGGGGTTTACGGGGCATTGGACAAGGTTTAGGGATGTGACGTGTAATTTAAAAAGGAAATTTTGATCGAAAGGCTTTAGGTGGGCCCATTAAAGGGAGAGGGAAAAAAGAGAATGCGTAAGGGGAATGAGGAAGGGGAAAGCTCCCCCGGTTTTTGATGGTCTCCCCTAGAATTTTATTTACAACATTGGGCGTTTGGGTAAATTGGAATTTATAGTTAGGTTATTTAAAGTATGAAAGGGGGAAGGGTAATTGGGGGGGAAGCAGGGGAAAAAGCAGTTAGTAGTGGGTGGTCCCCAAGGTTCCCAAGGGGGGAGCCCACCCCTTGGGGAGTACCGAGCCATATCACTGATGTGTGCAGACTATAAAAGGGGGGTTTTCAAAAATTTTAGGTAATAGGTTTTAAAAGTGTAGTGGAGTGGGTTTGGGGTCAAATCTCGTTCGGGTTTCCCGGGGAAAGGGCGTGAATTTAAGGACATGGGGTACTGGAAATTTTGGGAAAACTAAGGGGGGGGGGTGGAGGGGGGCTTTGTTGGCTTAGACTGGGAGGGAGCCCAAAAGATAGAGTGGAAAGGGGGGCTTTTCAGGTTATACTTAGGGACAGGGGGGTTTTTTTTTTTTGGGGGGGAAATTTTTTTGAGTGGGTAAATACGTTGTTTCAAGGGGGGGGAAAATTTAGGGGGGTACAGATTAAAGGGTGTATGGGGAGGGGAAAAACAATGGGAAAAGGCCTTTGACAGGGGAAGCCCCCTGTCCCAAATATTGTTTGCGTGTTTTCCGGACCCCTTTTATAGAATGGTTGAACCCTACTTATGTTCCCTTGGGGGGGAAGTGTGGGGGGTGGGAGGGCCTGGCCGGGGTTAATTGGATATTTTGAGACAACCCCCTGTTTCCCTTTTGTGCAAAGGGGTTCAATGAGAGGTTGGGCGAGGGGGTGCAATTTTTTTGGAAGTGCCCCGGGGTTTTCAGGTTTAAAAAAATGCGAAGTAAGGTTTCATGGGGTTTGGGGTTTTTGGGGGGGGGGGTTGGGGGGGGGATTAATGTTGTTAAAAAAATGGGGGGTTTTCTTTAAAGATTTGTGTATTTTTTTATAGGGGGTTTACATGGGTTTCGGGGCCCGGGGGAAAAATTGGAAAGGTTATTTGGAAAAGGGTGTGGGGCGTCTAGGTGTTCCCGAGACCCCAGCACCAACTCGGGTTACAGCGGGGTGATAGTCGTGAACATTTTATTGTATAGTAAGGTTTGGTTTTGTGGCTTTTTCCCAATTTCAGGGACAGCGATTGCGGGGATACTAAAAGGGTGTTTCAAATTTTTATGGGGTTCCCCGTTGTGATTGGTTTTTGGAGGGGGTTGTAAAGTTACCTGTAAGTCAGGGGGGTTGGGGTTTTTTGGATTTGAGACAGGGCTAATGTGTGTTTAAATTAAAAGGGGAAATGTTGCGTGAGGGGTTTTGGGAAAGCGGGGGGTTTTTTGGGGGGATTTCCGACCAGGCTGGGTATGTGGTAACGAGGAATGGGTTGAGGGGAAATTTAAATGTTTTTTAGGGCTGTTATGTTGGTTTGGGGAAAGAGAAAGGTTTGAAAAAGGGTTTTTTTGTGGGCTTGTGGGAGGTGCTTGTCCCCGTTGAGGGGTTTTTTCCCCATGTATGCGTTTTGGAAAATTTTTTGGTTTAGGGTTTAGTAAAAAAGAAAATTTAAAACCCCGGGCGCGGAAAGGGGATGTTTTCGTTTTTTGGGAGGGGTCCTGCCGTTTTGGGGGAGATATTACGAAAAAAGACCGGTTGTAGAGGGGGGGGGGGTGGTATCTGTGGAGGGGATAGACAAACTTCCAAGTGTTTACTTTTTTGAAGGGCTTTTGAGGAGGTTGGTTGGTGGTTAAGTGGGGTTTGGGAAAAAGGGGGGGGGGGCCCTGGGGGGGTCGGTTTTTTCGGCTCCCAAGTCTAATTTTTGGGGGGGTTAGACGAGGGTGTCATTTAAAAGCTTTAGATTATATCCCCGGTAGATTAAAAAATATGTCGTGGGGTTTATGAGGGGGGGGGGGATAGTGAGGAGAGAAAAAAAGTTCTTGCGGTAACGTTCAAAAAGTAGAAGGGGTCGGGAACGAGATTTGTATGGGGGGGAGGGGGGGGATCGGGGTTTTTCGAGGGGTTTTGAATGCTAACGTTGGGGTTCTCGTTTAAAACTGAAATTGGGGTTAAAGAGTGAATGAAGGGTTTTCATGGGTTGGGGGGAGTCAGGGGGGAAAGGGGCTCGCCTCCCCGGGGGGGGGGGGGGCGTGAGAGTGTTGTGAATTGGGTTTTTTGGAAAGGTTTTCCCGGGTTTTTATTTCGACTTTAGGGATCCCCAATGTGGATGTAGAGTCAAGGTCCCCGTTTTGGTAGATATAACCTTTTTTAGAATTTTAGGGATAATAAAATTGATTTTTTTTGTATAATTTTTTGATGTGTATAAATCTTTTTATAAAAATGAAATTTTTTGAGAAATAAGTTATTTGCGACATGCAGTGTTTTTTTAGTTTGGATTTATGTTACGTGCTGGGGTTTTTGGGGATGATGAAAAATACTTATAAACCTGTTTTTGGCATTGTTTCCTTCAGGGGGCATTGATTAATTATTTTGTGAAATTTTTTTTGTACGTGTGGGTTTTGTGTGTGGTGGGGGGTGGGGTGTGTGGGGGGTGTATGTGTATAAAATTTTTAAATATATATTCTTTCTATTGTATTGGCCTTTGTATGGGGGTTTTAACTTTTTGTAATCTTTATATACGCCCGGGTTGATTCTTTTTAAAGTTTATAATTAAGGTCTGTACCCTGTTTCCGGGTTTTGGTTTTTCATGCAAAATTCTTTATGTTAAGTTTTATTTTGTATGGTTTACAGACATATCCCAGACAGTTTAGTGACGTATCCCTTTTTCTGAAAAAATTTATTGGGTGTATTGTAAAAAGTATAGAGCTTGTTATTGTTTTCCCAAGGGTGGGTTTTTTTTTTGGGTTTTTTTGTAGTTGGGATATGTTCCCCGCTGGTTTTTGTTAAGGGGTAAAAATGTAGGATTATCTATCAGATTATGATGTTAGGTTTTTTTTTTTTGATTTAAAGTGGGAAGGGTGGGATTTTAACTGATTATTTCTTTGTTATTTTATGTTAAATTTTATTGAACCTTTTGGGCAAATGTCCCTTTATTTGTACAAAATTTTTTTATATGCAAAGGGTTTTTTAATTTTATGTCCCCTTCATGACCTTTTTGGGCATGTAATTTTGTTTTTAGTTATGTTCTTGATGTAAGTTTTTTTTGTAATATCTTCGAGCAAAGTAAGTACAAACCGTTTTTTTCAGTTTTAAATTTTATTAGGTTTCCCTATGTTTCTTTATTTTTAAGTTTAAACCTTTTTATTGGGTTTTTTAAAAAAAATAAAAAAAAAAAAAAAAGATACCCCCCCCCCCCTTTTAAACGGGGAGATGGGAGGGTTTTCCACCTGAAAACCCCCCCATCTCCAACACCCCCAAAATCCTTAAAAAAGTGCTTTTTAGGAACACAACATCCACTCTAAATTTATTCAGAAAAATCTCGAAACCCTTCTTCTTTTAAAAATTTCAAAACCCCTTAACCCTTTCCCGTCATACAACCCGGGGGCCTATTTGAGTTTCCCCCCCTGGGCCCCCTCCTTTACTCTTTTGATGGCCACCAGAAAGTGTGGGCCCCCTTGTCACCTGCACACTTCCCTACTCTCCCCCCCCCTTACTTTCGGTGCCTCCTGTCATGGCCACCACTACCTTCACCTTCTGCCATATTTGCTTCTCAGTCCTCTGCGCTGGCGTTAGGACATCATCTGAATCCGATGCAGCGGCTCTCTTTCTTGTGACAGGCGCATCTCCATGGCTTGGTCTGGGGATGCCTCAAACAATGTACCTCTACCTCCACTGTACACAGTGACAAAGATCTCGGTGACACCTCAGTCACGCTGTCACTCCTTCGTCCGAAATAGTTCTGTTGTTGATGCCCACAGCCTTCACCTCATCTTCTACTACCTGCCAGGAGCAGCCACCTCCTCAGGCGGTGACAAGGACTTCAGAACCTCGGCTAATCCTCCTCAAGTTCCAACACTTCCTCCTGTACTTTTTGCTCAACTCGATCCACTGGAAGTGTGTCTGGACCAGGTTAACTGGTCAAGGGCCCCCCTCTCCCCCAGCCTTATACGCCTCATCCACTATCTCGCTCCATATCGACCACGCCCTCCTTCACGTCGTTGATCAACACCTGCTTCCCTGGTGTAAAGCGGATGTCTCGCCTCTGGGCCGGAGCTCGTTGCCGCTTCCCACACTCCGCCGCTAGTGATCAATATTCCCCACATATGTCAGGCAGGTACGCCTTTGCCCCGCGTATGACACCATGACCTGTGTCCTGATTCCTTTAGGTACACGTAAGACGTATGGGGTGTCGCAATGACATTTTTAGGTTAAAAGTCCCCCCGGCATACCTGTGTAGGCACCCGACACCCACTTACCATGCTGGGCCAAATGAACAGTTCCGTATTCCTCAAAACTTTTCTGATATCTGTCTCATCCGCCTCAAAGGGGACATTACGCAATTTAATCCATGTATAATGTCTGGATACATCGATCATCCTCACACGCACAGCTGGTGTTGCATCAAGACTTACGTCCTGAAAAACGGTTGACCAACGACTCGTAAACCGTTGCTGAGAGCAGTTTCACAAAAAATCTACGTGCTCCGTTCAATGCTACGCCGTACAACTCTCCATCCTGAATGCCATACGTGTCTCTGATGATTTTAGGTAGTAATACCTGGGCTGAGGCTGGCGTTATTGCCCCATTGAGAAGTTCAACACCGACAGTGTTAATCCTGCGTCTGTAACTGCACGCCATGTTGACTAATAGTAGTTCTCCTGGTCTGACGACAGAGGCGCGACAAGCACCACCTCACACTACTGCTGTCAGGGAACTGAAGAGCGTTTGCGCAGGAGGTCTGCACGGCCCAATAGCGATGCAGACAATGAGGTTTGGAATTAGTCGTTTATTGGTTATCATAGGTGTAGGGGTTTTCATGTATGGGTGAGGAGGGATGTTTGTGTTATCTCAAGTTCATGTTTGTGTGGTTGTTAATGATTTATTCTGTGTAAGACCTGTTTTTGTCTTTATCTATCTCTTGTATTGTATTGTTCTAAATAAAATATAAAAAAAAAAAAATTACCTATTATTTATTATTCTTATTTAAGGTATTGTAATTTTGGTAGTCCTGTACCATTCATGGTTGTAAATAATGTTTCCGCAAGTGACATGTGTCATAATAATCCTAAATTGAGGATAATTAATGTCATGATTATTCAGGTTGGTGATAGGGGTAGTTTTCAATGTGTGTACATTGTCTGCATCGCTATTGGGCCGTGCAGACCCCCTTGCCTGACGCTCCTCAGTAACCTGACAGCAGTGGAACGAGGAGGTGTTGTGCATTCGCTGCCTGGATGAGGTAGAGTGCGGACGTGCTTTGCACCCCTCTACTGTTTCCCAACGAGCTAATCAGTCAACGACATGGCGCCAGGTGTTCGCAGGAGAGTGAATACTGTGGGCATTGAACTTATTAGTGGGGCTTTAACACCTACGTCAGTCGATGAGTTATTGCCCAAAATTATAGGAGAGACATATGGCATCAGAGACGAGGATTTATATGGAGTGGCACTGAACGGTGTATATAGAATTTTCGTGAAAGTGCTAACTGCTCAAGTATACGAGGCTTTGGTTGATCGTTACCAAGATGTCAGCATTACTGTAACACCGGCAGTGAGGGTCAAGTTGATTGATGTATCACGACATTATTCGTGGGTTAAGCTCCGCAACGTGCCTTTTGAGGCTGATGAGGTAGATATTCGAAATGTTTTCGAACGTTATGGAACTGTACATCTGGCCCAACTGGCAAATGGGTAAAAGGTGCTTACACAGGATTTCCTGAGGGTTCTTTTAATCTCAAGATGACGCTTAGGCATCCTATACCCTCGTATGTATATCTCGAAGAGTTTAGAACCCAGGTAATGGTAGCGTATACGGGGCAGAGGCGTACGTGCCGACTGTGTGGCGAATTTGACCATATGGCGGCAGACTGTGGCAAGCGGAGTATGGCTCCTGGGCCGGCAAGGGGCGGAGCACCTGCGCATGAGCACCCGATGCCTAAGGAAGAACGGGGGCAAGGAGGAGGGCGTGGTCGCATGTGGAGTGAAGAGGTAGTGGCTCCTCCAGTGGAATCGGAAGAAGTGGTGATCCATGAATCACCTGGCCCATCAACAGTGGCTCCTGGGCCGGCAAGGGGCGGAGCACCTGCGCATGAGCACCCAATGCCTAAAGAAGAACGGGTGCAAGGAGGAGGGCGTAGTCGCATGTGGAGTGAAGTGGTGGTGGCTCCTCCTGGGGAATCGGAAGAAGTGGTGACCCATGAATCACCTGGCCCATCAACAGTACAGTTGTCAAGTGAGGAGGTACAGGAGGGCGCAGCAGTGAAGGCTATTGAGGAGGAGTTGGAGACGGTGATACAGGCTATGTTACAGTCTACGGAGGTGGAGAGTTACAGCGAACAAGACCCTGGGATCAGGGTAGAAGGTGTGTGTGGGGAAGGGGAGGATCAGGTGGCACCTGTGGTGGACAGTGCGAGTGCCAGGGAGGGGCATGGAGGCGGATTAAGGGTGGGTAGAGTTGGAAGTCCATTGTGCTGGCTCCCAGGACTCAGATATGGAAACTGAGGGAGCTACAAGGAAAAGGGCAGCAGCGTCAGATTCGGACGATGTTCTGACACCGGCGCAAAGGCCGGGGAAAAAGACATGGGGTTCTGGTACCCAGAGTGACTCTGCGAGAGGGCCACAACAGAAGGGGGGGGGGATGGTTGGGAAGGAGGGGGGAAACTGTGGCAAAGGCACAGTCCAGGGGAACAGTCTGAAAGGGAAGAATCTTGACATGAGGCGGGAAGGAAACCTTAAGCTGGCCTCAGGTGTGTAAAATAAATATATAATGTCTGTGTGATGGTGTTAAACGGGAGTGCTTCAGGATGTTTTTGAATAGGTATAAGGTTGACGTAGCTTTTGTGCAGGAGCACAATTTTAATGCTTGGTCGTGAATTAGTGGTCCCTGGGGTATCAGGCTTATGTGTTGCCGTCTGAGCGTTTAAAAAGGAGAGTGGGTGTGTTGATCAGGGAGGCGGGCCCGTTTGTATTGCATAGGAAAGAGGGGGGGGGAGGGGGGAGAGTATTACGTGTGGAAGGATGGTGGATGGGAGAGAGAGTGGCGTTTGTGTGTGTGTATGCCCCAGCAGAAAGTGACGTGAAAGTGAAGATGGATTTTGTGCGGGAGGAGCTCGTGTATTACCTACGCACGTTACCGTCTGTCGCGATTGTGGGGGGGGATTGGAATTCTGTAATTAAGAAGACAGACGTGGAACCCAGAGGAGCGGGATATTTTTCCTCAGTCTTGGGGGGCCTGCTTAGAGATCTTCAGTTACGTGATGCTTTCGGGGGAGGTCTGTGGGAGGTGGAACATACGTTTATAAGAAGGGGATATGCGGCTCGTTTGGACAGGTTTATATTATCTCGGAGGGTTTGGTAGAGTCTTTTAAAACTATAGAGATGGTTGTCTTCCGATCATAGGGCGGTATTAGTGGAGGTGGGATGGGATGCTTTGGCTCGTAGGCAGGGAAGTTATTGGAAAACTGAACACGATGGTTTTGGGGGATAGGGAGGGAGTGGAAGCGTTTGCAATATTTTGGGAACAGCTCTGTGCCGACAGAAGAACTGAGGAAGACGTGGTAGGATGGTGGGATAGTGTGGCTAAGTTACGAATACGTCATTTTTATGTGAGAGAGGGCAAACGCATTATCAATTGCGGTATGGTTTGTCAAATTACTTAGAATCTAGATTACGGAATTGTTCGAGGGGGGGGCGAGTGGCCGGGGTGTACCCGGTGGATGGATATACACATGTTTGAAGGACAGTTTACGGATTTGCATGAAGAACGTTTCGCAGCTGTACAGGTACACGGCGCGCGGTTAGACGAAGTACTCTGGGGCGGACAAGCCATCAGCTTGTGTCGCTGCGAGGACAGAAGGTACGACAGCGAACGATACATTAACAGGTTTGCAAGTCATATCTTCTGTGGGGGGTTTTAAGAGGGGTACAGGTATTTAGGGACTCCAAGGGGATGAGTGCTATGCAGAATAGATGGTTTGAGGATAATAATACGGGAAAAGTAGTGGGGTGGATGGTGAGGTTCTGGGAAGGTATGTGAGTATCGTGCATGACAAACTGGGGAGGAGTGATTCGGGAGGAAGGCACTGGGTGGGGGTAATTGAGGGGGGGAATATGGAGATCCCTTATGGACATGAGGATAGGTATAAGCACCCGGGATCGAGGTTTACATAGCGAATTTATGTACAGCACTGGGGTCTGCTTAGGGGTTTCCTTAGTCAGGTAATGAATGCATGAAAGACGGAGGTTAAGATGGGGAGAATTCAGCAACGGCGTGGTGTGTTGGTCAAAGGGTAAACAGCAGAGTACCCTTCGGTGATTATCGAGCCATTTCAATAGCTTTGTGTGATGATAAATTATTTGCGAAAATTATTGGGAATCGGCTTAAATGTGCTTGTGGGGAGGGTCGTGTTTGAGTCTCAGTTTGGTTTACCTGGTAGGTCAATGAGCGTGGGCCACGGGATTATCAAAGGGGGTTCCTGGAGGACATGGAAAGGGAAAGAGGAGCGTTGGTGGCGTTGGATTGGCAAGGGGCTTATGATAGGGTGGAAGAAAGGCTTTGAGGGATATTCTCCTACGACAGGGGTGATTGGCGAATGAAATAGTGGGGTGGGTGGATACGCTGTACTCAGATTACGAGGTAAAGGGTGCAAATCAATGGGTGTGTGGGGGGGAGGTGTCAACATGGAGAAGGGGGTCTTCGGCAGGGATGTCCTTTATCACAAATATTGTTTGCATGTGTTCAGGATCCCTTTTATAGGATGGTGGAGGATCGTCTAACGGGGGGGGGAGGGATGGTGAGCTGAAAAGACGTGCCTGGTTTGGTAGGGCTATTGTTGATGATACCTCTATTTTTGGCAAGTGAGAGACACGGTAGGACTTTTGGGGGAAGTTGTCACAAACTTTTGGGGAGAGCTACTGGGATGATTGTAAATTGGAAAAAGTCAATGATCATGGGGATGGAGAGAGTGGACTGAGAGGATTAGAGTGGGGATGTGATGTTTGTGCAGCGGAGGACCGGGATGTCTGAAAATCTGCGGTGTATGTATGAGGCATTGAACTGAGTGCTGCAAGGGTTAGCAATCGATAGGATGGTGGAACAGGTGCAGCTGAATGGTTGCAGAGATGCTACGACCTACCATTTAACCGTAGGCAGCGTGTAATTGTCATCAAGATTAACTATATAGTTAAAGTCTGTTTGTTTCGGGCTGTGATGACATTAAAGGTAGCGGCGATCAGAGTATTTTAGAATGGTGTCGTTCAAATTTTGGTGGGGTTCAGGGTGCAATGGTTGCGAAGGGGGAAGGTAGTTGACATTGCCGGTATGTAGGGGAGGGTTGGGTTTGTTGGACTGGAGAAAAGCGCGTGAAATGGTGTTTATTTAAGAGGGAAGTGATGAGTGCCAGTGGGGATGGAGGGAGGGTCAGCTAGATAACGGTTTAATGCTCACCTGAGGTTTGGTTATGGAGGGGGCAGAAAGACGTAAAAAATAAGAATGCGAGACCAAGTGTTACGCACCTTTAATGTTAGCCAGGGAACCAGGAAAAGTAAAGGTGGGAACTTTGTGTAACATTGTTAGTGAGACCTCTGGTGTGAGCCGGTTTTGAAGGGATTCACCATGTATGCATGGGATGTTAATATTGGCGAAGGTTTAGTAAATTAAGGATACGACCTAGGGCGCGTGAGGTTTGTACGTTTCCTGATGGGATTTTGCCAACGGGAGCCGATGCTCCGAGACAGGAGGGTTATTGAGGGTGGGGGTGTGTGGCAGATGCCAGTGGGGGAAAGACTGCGTTATCATGTCGTCTATTTTTGTGAAGGTTTGGAGTGCTTCAGGGTATGGATTGCGTAGGTAGTGGTGAGGGTGGTGGGGGCCAAGGTGTGGCGGTATTGCGAGCGTTGAGTCTTGATATGAGTGGTGTGGAGGAGAGTGTGGTAAGGGGTTTAGCATATGTCATCGTGGACTAATATATGTTTTATGGGGTATGAGGGGGAAGGTGGGTGGGGATGTGCTGAGAGGACATTGGCGGCGACGTTTTATCGAACTTTGTGTCGCAACCAGAGAAATTGTTGGGAAAAGGTGGAAGAGGTATTTTTTGAAGGTTATAGAGGACTAACAATTTTTTTTTATATTTTATTTAAAACCAATACAGTTTAACATAAAAATAAAGAAACAGTATAGCAACCTAATCAAATTAACTGACAACGGATTGTCACTTACATGCTCGCAGATATTACAACAAAAACTATATATTCAAGGAACATAAACTTAAAAACAAATTTACATGTCACTGGGTCATGAAAATGACATATATACACAACCTTTGATATAAATAAATTGTACATATAAAATGACATCTGACAAAGGGATTCAACAACTTGAAATAAAATATTCAAAGAAGTTACGTATCAGTTAAATCCCATCCTTCACATTAATCAAAAAAAACCAAAAACCTAACATTCATATCTGACTAGATAATCTACATACTTATCCTAACAATACAGCTGAACGTATCCCAACTTACAAAAATAAACGAAAAGGAATACAGGCTTAGAACACAATAAACAAGCTATATTAATGTTAAATTACACACCCATATAAAGCTTTCAGACAATATGGACTACGTCACTAAATGTCTAGATATGTCTGTATTACCATTACAGGACTAAAATTAACTCAAGAACTTGCATGAACACAAACCGGTATCAGGGTAAAGACCTTAATTATATACTTTAAAAAGAAATATATCATGCGTATATAAGTATTACATACGTCTGACCATGACAAAGGATCAATACCAATGAAAGAGATATATATTTTATATATACACATACCACCCTCACACCACATCCACACACACACCACACGTACACAAATATTTTCACAAAATCACATTAATAATATGCACTGTATGGCACAATTTGCAAAAAACAGGAATAAGAATCTCCTTTCTCGTGCAAAACCAGCGTAACATAATACAAACTAAAAAAACACTGCAGGTCGCAAATAACTTATTTCTCTCGAACATGTTATGCAAGGATGATAACATATAATTATACATAAAAAAATCTAATATATTATACCCTATTGAAAGTGTTAAATTACCATACGAGGACATTGAGCTTCTACATCACCACTTGGATGCCATTAAAGTCCCAATGAAAACCAGGAAAACCATTCAAACCCACATTCACAACACTATCACGACCCCCCCCAGGGAGGCGAGCCCGCTGTTGCCCCTGACTCCTCCAACCTATGAAAAACCCCTTCATTCACTCTATTCAATCACAGAATTTACGAGAATCCCTAACGTTAGCATTCTATACCCCTCTGAGAAAGGCCTGATCCCACCTCCTCCCATACAACTCTCTGTTTACGACACCATCTGTACTATGAACGTTACCGCAAGAAACCTTTCTTACTATCTCACTATCACCTCTCCCCTCATCACCCACGACATATATATATAATCTTACCATGTATTATCTAAAGCTCTTATGCAACCTTCGTCTAACCCACCCATATCTAGGACTTAGTGCACCGCAAAATACGTACCCACGGCCCCCCACCCTCATGTACCGAACCTACTTATCCAGCACCTAACCTCAATAGCCCTTCACAATACGTAAACTACATGGAACGCTGTCTCATCCCCTCACAGATACCACACCCCCCACCCTCTAATCCTGTCTGTTTCGTAATATCTCACAGAGGAAGGTTCCCATGCAGAAATCGAACATCACATCACGCGAGCCCGAGGTTTTAACTTCAATTTACTAAAATCTAAACCAAAATATAATATTCACGCATACATGGGGAAACAAACCCTCAACTGGGACAACGCAACTACTACAAGTAACCTACACAAAAACCCTATACGGAACCTTTTCAGTCCTAACCAACATAACAGCCCTCAAAATATATCAACATTCCCTCAACTCCATTCACTCGATACCACGTACCCAGCACTGTCGCATGTGATCCTTCCACAAAGCCCCGCGGTTAACACCCTCACGACACTTCCCATTTAATGAAACACACATTTTAGCACATCGTCTCAAATCAACAAACTCACCCACGCTGACTTAGGTAAACTTTACAACCTCCCTCCGTAACCAATCACAACGTTGAACCCATAAAAATTTGTACACCCGTATTAGTATCCCCGCAATCGCTGTCCCTGTAATTGGGACAACCACAGCTGCAACTAACAAACCTTACTATACAATAAAATGGTCATGACTATCACTCGCTGTATCAGAGTTAGGTCCGCCGGGGTCTCAGAACACTAGACTGCCCCACGATCCTTTCCAAATAAAACTATCCGAATTTTCCTCCCGACGCCTGCATACCATGTACATCCCTATAATAATACCCACCAAATTTTAAAGACATCGCCCATTTTTAACAAAACATTACATCTCCCCCCCACACCCCCCACCCAAGAACCCAACCCCATGCACCTTGACTTAGCATGCTTTTTACTGATACCTGTGGCACTCCAAATATTGCACCACCTCGTCCAACACATCATTGACATCCCTGCACGAAAAGAGAACAGTGGTGTCGTAAACATATCCAATTTACCGGCCAGGCCCTCCACCCCACACTTCCCACACATGGAGTCACATAAGCTACGGCTCAACCATTCTATAAAAGGGTCCTGGAAACACGCAAACAATATTTGGGAAATGGGGCATCCCTGTCTAAGGCCTCTTCCCATTGCAATTTCCCTCCCATACACCCATTAATCTGTATCCTCATTTTCGCCCCCTTGTACAACGTATTTACCCACTCGACTATTTCCTCCCCAAAACCCTGTCTCCTAAGTATAACCTGCAAAGCTCCCCTTTCCACTCTATCATATGCCCCTGCCAGTCTAGAGCCAACAAAGCCGCCCCTCCACCCCCAACCCTTAGCTTCCACAAAACTTCTCAGTATCCCATGTCCTTCAATCATCGACCTCCGGCAACCCGAACTGAGATTTTGACACCACCCTCTCCCACACATTTGAACCTATTACCTAAAATTTTTTGCAAACACCTTATAGTCTGCACACATCAGTGATATGGCTCGGTACTCCCGAAGGGTGGGCTGCCCCTTGACCTTCGGGACCACACACTACTGCTGTTTCCTGCTTCTCCCCCAACTTACCCTTCTCCTTCATACTATTAAATAACCTAACTATAAATTCCTTTATCAACGCCCATGTTGTAAATAAAATTCTACCGGGAGACCATCAATACCGGGAGCTTTCCCTTCCTCATTCCCCTTAACGCATTCTCTATTTCCTCTGCCGTAATCGTCCCACCTAAAGCCTTTCGATCACTATTTCCTAAATTACACGTCACATACGTACACACCTTGTCCAATGCCCCGTCACCCACCCCCCCACTGTTCCAGTACTTCTCGTACCAAGCCTCCGCATACGCACACATCCCCTTCGTGGTTCGTATCTCCTGCCCTACTCTATAATTCCCAACCATCTCCGTTACCTCTAAACATGGTATAGCCGTCAGCGCCTGCCTTTGCTTTTGATGCCGCAAAACACACGCTGACGGCTTGTTCGCCCAAAGCACTTCCTCCACCCCTGCCTGCATCCTTACAGCTTGAAACCTTTCATTTTGCAACACCCTCAACCTCCCTTTATTTCAGCTATTTCATCCATAGGAAAATATTCCCACCCACCCCCCTCCCATAGCAACCTCTTAACCTATCCTCTAAATAGTTAGCCAGTCCATATTTTAAATTTTTAATACTTTTCCTTCTCCACATAAAAC
>NC_069453.1:35422927-35477918 GCF_026875155.1 Cherax quadricarinatus | reverse complement strand
ACGAACAGGGCCCCCGAATTCTTGCGCCAATTTTGTAAAAATTGGGGAAACCAAAGCAATCATGTACTAGGGAAGAGACACAATTTTTGTAGTACCCACAGTCATGGCCAGCGTCAAATGTAGCTCGATCAATAGCGAACGTAGCTCCACACTGGGGCCCGGGGTTCGAATCTCCCCCGGGTTAGGGCGGGAAAACATTAGAAACGTATTTCATAAAACACCTGCCTTCCCTGTCCCTGTTCACCCATCAGTTCAAAATAGAATACCTGGGTGTTAGTCGACGGGTGTGGGTCGCATCCTGGGACAAAACTGACCTAATTTGCCAGAAATGCTCTGCATAACAAGCGGTTTCCCATATAGCAGTATGTCACTGATGTCAGCTAGGACTGTATACCTTTGTACATGTACTTGTAGTAAATAAAGATATTATTTTTAAATGACTGGAACAGACTGCCTACACATGTCAAAGCCAGTCATAGCATGAACCATTTTCAAGAAGAGACCCAAAAAGGGTACCTGATGAATGTAGCGACAGAAGGAAGAGAATGATTTTTGTATGTTTTAGCTAACACACATGTAAATACAAACAACTCATTCTACCTTATTCCAAGTATTATCTCCTTTATAGTATAAAAATGAGGGTGAGGTAGGGAACAGCTCTTAGCTTGCCAATAAAGTTAGGAATCCTTAACCTGTAAATAGCTTGTCAATAAAGCTAAGATCCTTAACCTTGTCAAACCCTGTGTAAAAAAAAAAAATCCCTTTCAGTTTTACTTTTTGAGTTATCCCAGGTTATCTACACATATGCTGCTGTGTATGATAATCTATGTAACTGTGGGTTTTGTGTGTATACCGAATAAAACTGTGTGTGTATACCTGAATAAAATGTGTGTGTATACCTGAATAAACTGTGTGTGTATACCTGAATAAACTGTGTGTGTATACCTGAAAAAACTGTGTGTGTATACCTGAATAAACTGTGTGTATAAACCCGAATAAACGTGTGGGGATACCTGAATAAACTGTGTGTATACCTGAATAAACTGTGTGTGTATACCTGAATAAACTGTGGTGTATACCTGAAAAAACTGTGTGTGTATACCTGAATAAACTGTGTTGTGTATACCTGAATAAACTGTGTGTGTATACCTGACTAAACTGTGTGTATACCTGAAAAAAACTGTGTGAAAAACCCGAATAAACTGGTGTGTATACCTGAATAAAACTGACTTACTTTTTATAAGGGTTTTTGTTGTTATTACCGTTATTAGTAGTAGTAGTTGTGGGAAAATTTTTTTAATTCTCCTAAATTTAGTGTACAAAAACAAATAATATTATTTGAAATGTACGTTGGTGTGACTCTGAAAATAAAAACGGGAATTGCAAAATGAACTGTCGCACAGGGGGAAGGTTTTAGGGGTCAAAGTCCCCGCGGCTCTGAGACCAGGCCTCGTGGTGGATCAGGGGCTGATCAACCAGGCTGTTACTGTTGGTAGCACGGAAACTGACGTACGAACCACAGCCCGGTTGGTCAGGGACTGACTTTAGGTCAGTACCCATGGCCGTAAATGGGTTTATAGGTTGGAATCAAGGTAGAGGTTATTTAGCGTCCTCTGAAGGAGAATGGATTCATAAATTGTGAAACAGCTTCCAAAATGGCTGTATGAGGAGAAATATAAGGGCCCCAAGTGATCTGTGAGCCCCACATCACATGTAATGTATAATTACGCTTAATTATCATATATATTGCGTTGGCCAATTCATATAGTCTGATAGTGATGCATTAGAATGTGGCCACAATAACTGTGGTAAGTTAAATGTCTATAATTTGGTATGTGTAATTACTGTGATAATATTATTCAAGTAATGAGACATATTACCCAGTGCCCTAGTTTACTAGTATTCCAATTAACAATTTCTGGAGATCAAGTCCTTAAAAAATTTTATGGGCTCGACTTTCCTTGTGGTGGGAGAGAGTGGTGGGATGGGAAGGAGTCATGGTGCAGCCTAGTGTCCTAAAATCCCACCTGGCTCTAAGGTACAACTAACATTAGTAAATTCAATAAACTGTTCTGAGTTGTACCCCCTTAAATTATGTGGAGGAAATATTTCAGGAATGTGCCTGTGAAAAATCATCCCCATAATTTCCCCCAGTAGCAGTGGTAGCATTATTGTAGTATAGCATTATTGTAGTAGTAGTAGTAGCATTATTGTAGAGAAGAATTAAATTTTGTAGTGTAGTTAGTAGCATTATTGTAGTAAATAGCATTATTGTAGTAGTTTGTAGTAGCATTATTGCAAAGTTGCAGAGGGCGATATTTTCTCTGGTACTTTTTTTCAAAATCACAGTGCAAGAACCACCTTCAAAAAATAAGCTTGCCCATCATCAACCTTGCCTTTCACCACTTGAAACATTTTTGGAAGTGAAATCTTCCACACACATAAATCACGTTTAAAAGAGAGAGAACACAGGGGCTCGGGACTGTTAAAAACTGACAAGTGCGTTAAAAAACATCACTAACAGTATTTTCAGCTGGTAGAAAACAAGTGAGGCACTAAACACCTTGATTCCCCCCTACACCTTGATTCCCACTAGCACCTTGATTCCCACTAGCGCCTTGATTCCCACTAGCGCCTTGATTCCCACTAGCACCTTGATTCCCCTAGCACCTTGAAACCCACTAGCACCTTGATTCCCACTACACCTTGATTCCCACTAGCGCCTTGATTCCCACTAGCACCTTGATTCCCGCAAGTACCTGCAGCGACAAAAGACATCATTGACCCAATACAAGTAATCACACACATCACTACTCGTGCAGTCATGGGGAAAAAACCACGAAACAAACTATAAGTGTTCTAGAGAAGAAAAAGAAAAGTGGGAAAGAAAAAGATATTATTCTTAGTATTAACTCAGAGGGTTAGAAAACCCAAGATAATCCAAATAAGCCACTGCCATCGACTGTCTTTTTTCCCAAATTGGGTTCATTAATCATCTTCACCAGACTGGGTTTCCCCAATCAGTTGACTAACCCAGGCAAACGGACAACACGAGTAAGGAAACATCCTCAACATTTCACCCGTGCCAGGGATCGATCCTCGGGCCTCAGTGTTATCCATATACCGAGCTTACACAAAATGACTGAGAAAAAATATGTTAGTGGGCTCACTCCACATACTCCCCTGAGCAAAGCATGGAACGGTATTTTAATAAAATAAATGGAAAGCGTAAATTTGTACACCCAAACCAACTACACAAAACAAATATTTAATTAGAAGTTGGACACAAGTTTCCAGCTATAATATGTTGTTTATAACCATATATTTAAAGGGTGGACTGGTAAGCCAGGGGAAAGGCCTCCGTCAGATGTCCAAAAGCTCCATCTGCGGGTTATCATATGACGCGATAGGAAACACTTGTCCTGTTTCCTGAAAAACCCTTACCTAACCTAACTTGCAGTATTTTACCATCTCTCATCAGAGAGAACTTATGTTAAACAGCTCAATAACTGTAATATACTTATACAAAATACGAACTAGACACTGCCTTCACCAGGGACAAAGTCACTGTACCTAGGAAGACGCTATCAACTATGACATACCTGGTAACCCACTGTTAGAACTAGTAGGTCGTGGCCGATAATATTGTTGTATAAAATACTAAACCTAACCAACACATTCTTCTCCCTGTCTCACTGACTACGTAGCTGCAGTAAAGAATGGTACTTGGGTTTACTGTACACTGTACAGGGTTAAATAATTTTAATGAATCACGCATGTCAAAGGAGTCCCAAAATAGTGGTCGTAAACTTTTTTAACTGCGAACGGAGACAAAAGGAACAAATACACGAATCTTCTTGATAGTAAAAGTGCTGTCGAATTGCAAATACGAAAGTTACTCTGTATGAATATTTTAAATGTGCTAGGTGGTCTGCCTTTATAGTGAATTCTTGGTTATCTCACTAATGTATTAATCAATGCCCTACTTAGATCTATACCGATACCCCCAGGCCTGGTCACAGACGGGCCGCGGGGGCGTTGACCCCCGGGAACCCCTCTCCAGGGAAACTCCAGGTAACACACAATTAATTACGCTGATAATATTCTTGTGCATTTAAAATGTATCGTGAAATACAAACCACTTTAAATCACATACACGTAGTCTCTCATAATCTTTGAATTTTTAATTTTTTTGCAGATAAAACCAAAGTGTTTAACATCACATTGTTAACCGTGAGAGAGAACCATCAAAATTAAAGGGTAATGCCAGGGCCTACTGATTATGTTCTCCCCGTAAACAGCATATGTGAAATGCGTGTTTTAAGACTGAAGTTTTCTGCCTGGTGATCAAAACAATGTTGTCTTTAAAAGAATTACTAGAACATATAATTCCTGGAACAAGTGAATCAAGATGGATTCAAAAAAAAGACTACACACAAAAACATGAAGTGTATTATGGGAGGAAACATTTCCCGCCACCCTGGCAAAATAACTTTAACATCACTATACCCACCTGTCCCCCACAGAAAATAATCATGAACAATCTTCACCCTCGATTACTTTCAAAATCAGTGTTCTGGAACACATACATGACCCGCGATACAAAAAAATTGCCATCGCCCAGACTTTCTACGGGGCTGGATGGCTGCCTTAACCCTGACAGGGCAAGGTTGGGAAGTCCTGTTATTGTAAACCATCCACATGATACTATAATACAAGGTACATTAGAATTAATAACTGGTCTTCCACCTTACAAACTGAACTGTTTGTCACCCCTTGTTACCTCCAAGTTACGGAAACTACGACCTCACACAGTGTAATTGTAACTATTTCCTCATTACTTGCTAGCCTGAGCCCTGAATGTAACATGCTGTGTATGAGCGGACACTGATATACACAAATTATTAAAGGATTACATTTTAAGCTTTAGTGGATTCCCTCTCCAGGAGCATGACAAAGTTGATAAATTTAAACAAAACAAGCATTAAATATAGAGAATGTTGAATTTTGGTGTCTCAACTAAAACTTAAAAATGATATCAGAAAGGAACTAGTAAACGAATTGAAGAAACTAGAACCGTACAGACAAGAACTATCAATCAATTGTTTATCAAGTGAATTGTGCAGGCTAAACATATCCATGGAGAAAGCAACAAGGTCAGTAGATTGCAAGATGTTGTTACTGCTAGACTAAAGGTAGGCTATAAGTATCCCCAGCAGTACGTTTGTAGGGAGATTCAATGACAAAATGTAGTGGTGGATAGAGAGGACCATACACTGGAGTCCAAACATCCAACCTATCAGAGACACCTCCATGTAAATCTTACAGGACACGGCAAATCACTTCATTGTTAATGGTAAGATATCTGAAATCTTGACTGAGACTGTATTTCCCCAGTTGCGTCAACTAGATGAATAAAGTGATTCTGAAATAACTGCAACAAAACAATGAGACACATTATTTAGTGGTAATAAGAACAATTTTTCAGACAGTATTGTGTACATTAGCTTATGAAGGAATTTAATATATGAAATAATTGAAACACATTTTACTGTGATAAACTATACTTAGTGTCGTCTGATAAAGACCCATTATGACCTCTGTAAACCTGGTTTTGTGCAATCATTCACAGCAGGAACTGCAGGTGCATGATACAGTAACTCTGGTGACACAACTAACTCAGTGGTGTGATCTGAAGCCGCTACTAACTGAACCACCAACCCCCAAATAATGAAGAAAAAAAGGGAAAAGAATGGTAAAAGAAGGAATAAAAAGAATAGTAGAAGAATAAGAAGAATGGGAAAAGAAGGAATAAAAAGAATAGTAAAGAATAAGAAGAAGGGGAAAAAGAAGGAATAAGATCGGAAAAGAAGGAAAAAAAAAAAAGTACAAGATGGGAAATTGGAGTCCTCAGGGAGAGTACAGAATGAATATTTGAGTGCCCGACAGAGTACAGGATGGACACTAGTAGATTACAGGATGGGTATTGGAGTACTCTGGAAAAGTCTACCTGGACGGTGTTCCAGGGATCAACGCACCCACGGCCCAGTCTATCACCAGGCCTCCCTGTGGATCAGGGCCTGAGAAACCACGCTGTTACTGCTGGCGCACACAGTCCAACGTACGAACCACAGCCCGGCTGATCGGGTACTGATTTTAGGTGTCTGTCCAGCTGCCTCTTGAAAGCAGTCAGGGGGCTATTGGTAATTCCACTTATGTCTGGTGGGAGGCTGTTGAGCAGTCTTGGACCCCGGACACTTAATGTGTTTTCTCTTAAGTATTCATGTCGCGGCTACTTTTCGCTGATGGATATGTTGCCCGTCTGCCTAACTTTTGCTTCCGTAGGGAGTGATGTCTGTGCGCAGAAATTGGGGACCAGTTCCTCTAGGATTTTTTTAGGTGTAGATTATATCTACACCTGTGAGTATATGTCAAGTGACTCCAAACATCCCAGTAATTAAGGTGTTTGATGGAACCTTTATGTCAGTAAAGCTTCTCTGTACATTCTCTAGATTTGCATTTTCGTCTACCTTGAATGGAGATGTTAGTGTATAGCAGTATTTCACCCTAGAGAGAACAAATGAATTTAAAAGAATAGTCAGTGGTTTGACATCCCTTATTTTAAAGGGTTCTCATTACCATCCTATCATTTTCCTTGCAGATGTGATAGTGACACTGTTGTGATCCTTGAAGATGAGCTCCTCTGACATTAACACTCCCAAGTCCTTCACACTAATTTCTCACTCTTTTGGTGGTTAATATTGCAAAATATACTCAGTTCTAGCATTATTTCCTCCATTTTTTCCCAAAAATAAAGTAGTTAAAAATTTTCCTCAATGAACATCACACGTTCTCCGGAAAACTTGGGTGTATATCTGCTTGGAGATTTACCGTGTCCTCACTGGATGACACTCTCGTGCAGAGTCTAGTTATCGTCTGCAAAGGAAGACGCGGTGTTAGGGGTTACATCTCGGGTTTATGTCTGATATGAGGATGAGGAACAGGATGGGGGTGAGAAACTGTGCCTTGGGGAACAGAGCTTTTCACTATGGCAGCTTCCGATTTTAACTCTGTTTACCACTATTCTTTTTGTTCGACTGGTTAGAAAGTTGAAAATCTATCTGCCCCCCTTTGACGGTGCCCCGTGGCCTGGTGGCTATAGCTCTCGCTTGGGCCCCCGCAGGGTCTGGGTTCGATTCCCCGCGAGGTACAAAAATTGGGAGTGTTTCTTTACACCGGTTGTCTATGTTCCCAACAGTAAAATGGGTACCTGGGCGTTAGTCGACTGGTGTGAGTCGCATCCTGGGACACAACGAAACCCAATTGGGCCCGAAATGCTCAGCATAACAAGCGGCTTTCTGTGTAGTAGTATGCCCATTGATATCAACTAGGACTGTATACCTTGTACATGTACTAGTAGAAAAAACGATATTATTATTCCTTACACGCATTTTTCTGCGCTATTACACCATGATCGTGCAAGTCTGTCAAAGGCTGGGACTGGGAGTGCTCTGGAGAGTACAGGATGGTTGTTATAGTGCTCTGGGAGAGTACATGATGGATGTTGCAGTGCTCCGGGAGAGTACAGGATGGTTTTTGGGAGTGCTCTGGGAGAGTACATGATGGTTGTTGAAGTGCTCTGGAAGAGTACATGATGGTTGTTGTAGTGCTCTGGGAGAGTACAGGATGGTTGTTGGAGTGCTCGGGAGAGTACAGGAGGGTTTGTTGGAGTGCTCTGGGAGAGTACAGGATGGTTGTTGGAGTGCTCTGGGAGAGCACAAGATGGTTGTTGGAGTGCTCTGGGAGAGTACAGGATGGTTGTTGGAGTGCTCTGGGAGAGTAAAGGATGTTTGTTGGAGTGCTCTGGGAGAGTACAGGATGGTTGTTGGAGTGCTCTGGGAGAGTACAGGAGGGTTTTGTTGGATTGCTCTGGGATAGTACAGGATGATGTTGGAGTACTCTGGGAGAGTAGAGGATGGTTTTCGAGTGCTCGGGGAGAGTGCATGATGGTTTGTTTGCAGTACTCTGGGAAAGTACAGGAGGGTTTGTTATAGTGCTCCAGGAGAGTGAGGAAGTTTGGTGGAGTGCTTCTGCGGGGAAGTAAAGGATGGTTGTTGGAGTGCTCTGGGAAAGTACAGGATGGTTGTTGGATGCTCCGGAGTACGGGATGATTGTTGGAGTGCTCGGGGAGAGTACAGGATGGTTTTTGGGAGTGCTCAGGGAGAGTGCAGGATGGTTGTTGGGAGTGCTCTGGGAGATACAGGATGGTTGTTGGAGTGCTCCGGGAGAGTACAGGATGGTTGTTGGAGTGCTCCGGGGAGAGTGAAGGATGGTTGGTGGGAGTGCTCCGCGAGAGTGCAGGATGGTTGTTGGAGTGCTTGGGAGAGTACAGGATGGTTTGGAGTGCTCCGGGAGAGTACAGGATGGTTGTTGGAGTGCCCGGGAAAGTACAGGATGTTGTTGGAGTGCTCGGGCAGAGTAAAAGGAGGGTTTTGTTGGAGTGCTCCAGGAGAGTACAGGAGGGTTTTGTTGGAGTGCCCAGGAGAGTACAGAGGGTTTTTGGAGTGCTCGAAGAGTGCAGGAATGGTTCTTGAGAGCTCTGGGAGAGTACAGGATGGTTCTTGGAGGGGCTCTGGGAGAGTACAGGATGGTTGTTGGAGTGCCCGGGAGAGTACAGGAGGGTTGTTGGGAGTGCCCGGGAGGTACAGGATGGTTGTTGGAGTGCTCCAGGAGTGTAACAGGATGGTTGTTGGAGTGCACTGCGAGAGTACAGGATAGTTGTTGGAGCGCTCCGGGAGAGTACAGGATCCTTGTTGGAGTGTTCCGGGAGAATACAGGATGGTTGTTGGAGTGCTCTGGTAAGTACAGGATGGTTGTTGGAGTGCTCCGGGAGAGTACAGGATGGTTGATGGAGTGCCCCGGGAAGAGTACAGGATGGTTTTTTTGGAGTGCTCCGAGAGAGTATGGATGGTTGTTGGAGTCCTCCGGGAGAGTACAGGAGGGTTTTGTTGGAGTCCCCGGGAGTACAGATTGTTGTTGGAGTGCTCGGGGAGAGAAACAGGATGGTTGTTGGAGTGCTCGGGGGAGAGAACAGGATGATTGTTGGAGTGCTCTGGAGAGTATAGGATGGTTGTTGGATTGCTCTGGGAGAGTACGGATGGTTTTTGGAGTGCTCTGGTAGAGTAGAGGATGGTTGTGGAGTGCCCGGGAAAAGTACAGGATGGTTGTTGGAGTCCTCCGGGAGAGTACAGGATATTTGTTGGAGTGCCTGGGAGAGTACAGGATGGTTGTTGGAGTGCTCTGGGAGAGTACAGGATGGTTGTTGGAGTGCTCGGGGAGAGTACAGGATGGTTGTTGGAGTGCTCCGGGAGAGTACAGGATGGTTGTTGGAGTGCTCTGGGAGAGTACAGGATGGTTGTTGGAGTGCTCTGGGAGAGTACAGGATGGTTGTTGGAGTGCTCAGGGAGAGTACAGGATGGTTGTTGGAGTGCTCCGGGAGAGTACAGGATGGTTGTTGGAGTGCTCCAGGAGAGTACAGGATGGTTGTTGGAGTGCTCCGAGAGAGTACAGGATGGTTGTTGGAGTGCTCCAGGAGAGTACAGGATGGTTGTTGTAAAAAAGGATTATTTGGTATTCTGGAAAGGGTGGTGAATGATATACGTCTTCGGAGGCTTCTTACTTTTTTGTTAAGTAGTGGTACACAGGTTGTGTTGTGCCCAGGGCCCGGGCAGGGCCATCCCACGAGAGAGAGCTGGGAGTACTTGTGTCTTCCTGCAGGCCCGCTGTGTGAGCGAGAGGCATGGGCCGGCAGGCTGGCGTGCCTCCCGGGGAGGCCTGGCTACAGAGGACAGCACCAGCATGGCACAAATATGAACTAAGCGGGCAGACAGCATGGGCTGTCTGTGAAAACAGTACGGGCTGTCTACATATGCTCGGCCACCTACCGCGCGTCGTCCCGACGCGACAATACTGGTATAAAAGAAACTCGGTCTCTCTCTCGTGGGAACAGGGCACAGAACACAAAATAAAAACAAATATATACATATGGACATGGAAAAAAAAACTTCCTACAGGGAGGGAAGAAAAAACATGTGGGGTGTGCAAACATCCGTGGTCCCAAAGGCAGTGAGCGTCGAAGGGCATCACTGCACGCCTTCCTGTGTCTGGAAAATACTGCAACACGGGAGACATCACTGAAGCTGAGCTGTGACGTAACAGGTTACGGTTCCTCTGGAACGGTGAAGCAGTCATCGTAGGGGTCGCTGCAGGTTTTTCCCTCAACTGGGCACGACATGCTGGTGCCCTCGAGTGAGGCGTCGACAAAACTCGGCAACTGGGCAGGACTTCTGGCAAGCGACTCAGGAGGACACTTCTCGACTGGTAAATGTCGCTGGGCTGTCACTGCCGGCGAGCGTGGAGCGAGTTGTGGAGCGAGTCGGGCAGAGACGACTGGGCGAAACATCTGGGAGTCGTAACATCCCTTACACCAGACTGCAGTGAGAGAGCTGCAGTCAAAGTGACATCTTCTATGTGCAGGCTGCTCACTGAAGCTTGTGACACGAGGCTGACACGCGTGTCATTCTCTCGGCAGTTGGAGTTATAGCAGAGGTTAGTCCCAAGCGTCCCCAGACTTGTTTCTCTACATATAGCTGCACTCTGAAGGTCTGGAGGTGAAGTGAAACAAATCTCGATGGAATCGTAGCAGGTACGATTCTGCAGAACATCCACGAGCGATGAGCATAAAAACTTCTGTACAAGGGGCTCATACGCTCAGGGGTGAGTAATCAGCCTGTCAAACACACTGGTCACATGGGTGACTTAACACAGTGGTGCTACTCAGGGCTGGCTCAGACCTCACTGGACACACGGAAAAATTTTACACACACCGCGGTACAAAAATGGCTTAAACTAGCAAATGATGTTTTTCTGTGCATAAAAACTGACACTAAGACATACTAAAATGTGAGAACACTGACTGAGAGGGAATTTAAAACACGACATATATTTTCTCTCAATCTTTTCGACAATATTAAAATAATTACTAGAAACACTCGATGTGACTCATGTGATGTCAGGCGTGATGTCGCGAGGTGACGTCCCGCAGACACTCGAGGTGACCCTCAGCAGACATCTCGAGGTGACGTCAGCAGACATCTCGAGGGTGACCCTCAGCAGACATCTCGAGGTGACGTCAGCAGACATCTCGAGGTGACTTCAGCAGACATCTCGAGGTAACGTCAGGGAGACATCTCGAGGTGACGTCAGGCAGACATCATGACGTCATGAAGTCGGGCAGCATCGTGGGGGACGTCAATGTGATGCAGGCAGCAACCACAGCATGTGGCCTGGGACATCTGGCTCGGTAACTCACTGGTTTGTAGATCCACGTGACATCACCCACACCTAACGTGGCGTTTGTGATCCACGTGGGCGTGACTACGTGGCATGCTGATCCACGTAGCTTCGAGTGGCCATCGGGCACTTGGATACACAGCTCTGGCCCAATGAATCACAAAGGAAAACAGCAGAAAACACAGCAAGGGAGTGGGCAGGGGGTGAGTGTATGGTAGACGAGTGGGGCGTGAGTAGGGCGAGCATGGGCAAGGTGAGGAACAGCCACTTCCTCTCCTCTCCCCCCCCACCCCCAAACACGTGAAAAAAAACTCACACTGGGCGCAGAAATCACCACAAAACTCACCTCTGGCTTGCTGAAAAAAGCTGTGCGAGCTGAACAACAACAGAAGCATACAAGTGACGCAGAACACGTGACTTTGGGAAAAAGCGTGGACGCTGTAGCGTGGGTCACTGAGACGCCACTTACAATTCTCGAAGAAATTCGGCAAATTTCGGCTGGATCCTCTTTGTACCTGTGTCGGATGCTCAAAAGTGCAGACACGACATCAGGATAACTCGTAGAGAGACGGATGCTTCTTGTGTAGGGTGATGAGGTGAAGAAGACTTCATACCTCTTCTCCCTCCCTTTTCCCGGCAAACACAACTGCTGCGAGCACCACTGTCACCATTAATAAAACCGGATTATTTGGTATTCTGGTAGAGGGGTGAAAAGATATACGTCTTCGGAGGCTTCTTACTTTATTGTTTAAGTAGTGGGTACACAGGATTGGTTGTGCCCATGGCCCGGGCAGGGCCATCCCACGAGAGAGAGCAGGAGTACTTGTGTCTTCCTGCTAGGCCGCTGTGTGGGGTGAGCGAGAGGCATGGGCCGGCAGGCTGGCGTGCCTGCGGGGGGCCTGGCTACAAGGGCAGCACCAGCATGGCGCGAAATATGAGCTAAGGGTGGCAGACAGCATGGGCTGTCTGTGCAGACAGTACAGGCTGTCTACAGTTGGGGGTCGTACGAGAGAGTACAGGATGGTTGTCGGAGTCCTCCAAGAGGGACAGGACGGGTTTTTGGAGTGCTCCGGAGAGTACAGGATGGTTGTTGGAGTGCTCTGGGAGAGTACAGGATGGTTGTTGGAGTGCTCCAGGAGAGTACAGGATGGTTGTTGGAGTGCTCCGGGAGAGTACAGGATGGTTGTTGGAGTGCTCTGGAGAGAACAGGATGGTTGTTGGAGTGCTCCTGGAGAGTACAGGATGGTTGCTGAGTGCTCCGGGAGAGTACAGGATGGTTGTTGGAGTGCTCCAGGAGAGTACAGGATGGTTGCTGGAGTGCTCCAGGAGAGTACAGGATGGTTGTTGGAGTGCTCCAGGAGAGTACAGGATGGTTGTTGGAGTGCTCTGGGAGAGTACAGGATGGTTGTTGGGTGCCTGGAGAGTACAAGTGGTTGTTGGAGTGCTTGGCGAGTACAGGGGGTTGTTGGAGGCTCCAGGAGAGTACAGGATGGTTGTTGGAGTGCTACGGGAGAGTACAAAATGTTTGTTGGGAGTGCTTCCGGGGGGGGAAAGTACACGATGGTTGTTGGAGTGCTATGGGAGAGTAAAACAGGATGGTTGTTGGAGAGCTCTGGAGAGTACAGGATGGTTGTTGGAGTGCTCTGGGAGAGTATAAGATAGTTGTTGGAGTGACAGGGAGAGTACAGGATGGTTGTTGGAGTGCTCCGAGGAGAGTACAAGGATGGTTGTTGGAGGTGCTCTGGAGAGAACAGATGGTTGTTGGAGTGCTCTGGAGAGTACAAGATGATGTTGGAAGTGCTCTGGGAGTGGGTACAGGATGTTGTTGAGTGCTCTGAGAGAGTACAGGTGTTGTTGCTGCTCTCGGAGAGTACCGGAAGGTTGTTGAGTGCTCTGGAGAGTACAGGATGGTTGTGGAATGCTTCTTGGAGAGTAGAGAATGGTTGTTGGTAGTGCCCGGGAGAGTATAAGGATGGTTCTTGGAGTGCTCCGGGAGAGAGTACAGATTTCGTAGGAGTGACTCTGGGAGAGTACAGGATGGTGTTGGAGTGCTCTGGTAAGTACAGGATGGTTTGTTGAGTGCTCTGGAGAGTACAGGATGGTTGTTGGGAGTGCTTCCAGAGATTACAGGATGTTACCTTGAGTGCTCCGGGAGAGTACAGGATGGTTGTTGAGTGCTCCAGAGAGTAACAGAATGATGTTGGAATGCCTGGGATAGTACAAGGATTGGTTGTTATGGAGTGCTCGCGGGAGAGTACAGGAATGTTGTTGGAGTGAATCCAGAGAGTACAGGATGGCTGTAGAAAGTGGCTCTGGGAGAGTACAGGATGGTAGTTGAGTGCTAAATGGGATAGTAACCAGGATGGTTGTTGGAGTGCTCATGGGAGAGAACAGGATGGTTTTGGAGTGCTCTGGGAGAGTACAAGATGGTGTTGGAGAGCTCTGGGGTGTATCAGAATTTGTTGGAGTGCTCTGAGAGAGTACAGTATGGTTTGTGGACTGCTCTCGGAGAGTACTAGGAAGGTTTGTTGAGTGCTCATGGGAGAGTACAGGATGGTTGTTGAAATGCTCTGGGAGAGTAGAGAATGGTTGTTGAGTGCTCCGGGGAGTATAGGATGGTTGTTGGAGTGCTCTGGGAGAGTACAGGATAATTTGTTGTAGTGCTCTGGGGAGAGTACAGGATGGCTGTTGGAGCGCTCTGGTAAGTAAGTGAATGGTTGTTGGAGTGCTCTGGGAGAGTACAGGATGGTTTTGGAGGCTACGGGAGATTACTGGATGGTTCTTGGAGTGCTCCGGGAGAGTACAGATGGTTTTTGGACCTGCTCCAGGAGAGTTCAGGATGGAATTTTGAAGCTCTGGAAGAGTACAGGATGGTTGTTGGAGTGCCCTGGGAGAGTACAGGATGGTTGTTTGAGTGATCCGAGAGAGTACAAAGGATGGCTGTAGAGTGCTCTAGAGAAGTAACAGATGGTAGTTGAGTGCTACGGGAGAGTACAGGATGGTTGTTGGAGTGCTCTGGGAGAGAACAGGATGGTTGTTGGAGTGCTCCGGGAGAGTACAGGATGGTTGTTGGAGTGCTCTGGGAGAGAACAGGATGGTTGTTGGAGTGCTCTGGGAGAGTACAAGATGGTTGTTGGAGTGCTCTGGGAGTGTACAGGATGGTTGTTGGAGTGCTCTGAGAGAGTACAGGATGGTTGTTGGACTGCTCTCGGAGAGTACAGGAAGGTTGTTGGAATGCTCTGGGAGAGTAGAGGATGGTTGTTGGAGTGCTCCGGGAGAGTATAGGATGGTTGTTGGAGTGCTCCGGGAGAGTACAGGATATTTGTTGGAGTGCTCTGGGAGAGTACAGGATGGCTGTTGGAGTGCTCTGGGAGAGTACAGGATGGTTGTTGGAGTGCTCCAGGAGATTACAGGATGGTTCTTGGAGTGCTCCGGGAGAGTACAGGATGGTTGTTGGAGTGCTCCAGGAGAGTACAGAATGGATGTTGGAATGCTCTGGGAGAGTACAGGATGGTTGTTGGAGTGCTCCGGGAGAGTACAGGATGGTTGTTGGAGTGATCCGGTAGAGTACAGGATGGCTTTAGGAGTGCTCTGGGAGAGTACAGGATGGTAGTTGGACTGCTACGGGAGAGAACAGGATGGTTGTCGGAGTGCTCCAGGAGAGTACACGATGGTTGTTGGAGTGCTCTGAGAGAGTACAGGATGGTTGTCGGAGTGCTGTGAAAGAGTACAGGATGGTTTTTGGAGTGCTCCGAGAGAGAACAGGATGGTTGTTGGAGTGCTCCGGGAGACCACAGGATGGTTGTTGGAGTCCTCCGGGATGAGTACAGGATGGTTGTTGGAGTCGCTGGGGAAGAGAACAGGATTGGTTGTTGGAGTGGCTATGGGAAGAGTACAGAAGGGGTTGTTGGAAGTGCTCTGGGAAAGAACAGGGATTGTTTGAGTGCTCTGGAAAGCAGAGGATTGGTTGTTGGAGTGCTCTGGGAGAGTACAGACGATTTGTTGGATTGCTCTGGAGACTACAGGATGGTTGTTGGAGTCAGCTCTGGGAGAGCAGAGGATGGTGGTTTGGAGTGCTTCCGGGAGAGTATAGGAAGGTTGTTAGAGTGCTCCCGGAGTACGATATTGTTGGAGTGCTCTGGGAAGTACAGGATGGCTTGTTGGAGTGCTCTGTAAGTAAGATGGTTTTGTTGGGAGTGCTCTGAGGAGAGTAACAGGATGGTTGTTGGGAGTGCTCCAGGAGAAAAACAGGATGGTTTCTTGGAGTGCTCCGGGAGAGTATCAGGAGGAGTTGTTTGGTGCTCCAGGAGAGTACAGAATGGATGTTGGAAATGCTCCAGGGAGAGTACAGGATTGGTTGTTGGAGTGCTCTTCCGGGAAGAGTACAGGATGGTTGTTGGAGTGATCCGGGAGAGTACAGGATGGCTATAGGAGTGCTCTGGGAGGAGTACCAGAATGTAGTGGAGTGCATGTTGAGAGTACAATGGTTGAGTTGGAGTGCTCTGGAGAGAACAGGATGGTTTGTTGGAGTGCTCTGGGGAGAGTACAAGAGTTGTTTGGTGAGCTCTGGGAGTGTACAGGATTGTTGTTGGGAGTCTCCTGAGAGAGTACAGAGGATGGTTGTTGGACGCTCTCGGAGAGTACAGGAAGGTTGTTTTGGAGTGCTCTGGAGAGAACATGATGGTTGAGTTGGAATGCTCTGGGAGAGTAAGAGGATGTGTTTGTTGGAGAGTGCTCCGAAAGAGGTGATAGGATGGTTGTGGAGGTGCTCTGGGAGAGTAACAGGATATTTGTTGGAGTGCTCTGGGAAGAAAACAGGATTGGCTGTTGGAGTGGGCTTGGTAAGTACAGGATGGTTGTGGAGTGCTCTGGGAGAGTACACAGGGATGGTTGTTGGATGACTCTGGGAGATTACAGGATGGTTCTGGAGTGCTCTCCGGGAGAGTACAGGATGTTTTTGAGTGCTCCAGGAGAGTACAGGATGATGTTGGGAATGCTTCTGTGGAGGAGCACAGGATGGTTGTTTGAGAGTGGCTCTGGAGAGTACAGGGATGGTTGTTGGAGTGATCCGGGAGAGTACAGGATGGCTGTAGGAGTGCTCTGGGAGAGTACAGGATGGTAGTTGGAGTGCTACGGGAGAGTACAGGATGGTTGTTGGAGTGCTCTGGGAGAGAACAGGATGGTTGTTGGAGTGCTCCAGGAGAGTACAGGATGGTTGTTGGAGTGCTCTGGGAGAACAGATGGTTGTTGGAGTGCTCTGGGATAGTAGCAAAGATGGTTGTTGGAGTGCTCTGGGAGTGTACAGGATGGTTGTTGGAGTGCTCTGAGAGAGTACAGGATGGTTGTTGGACTGCTCTCGGAGAGTACAGGAAGGTTGTTGGAGTGCTCTGGGAGAGTACAGGATGGTTGTTGGAAATGCTCCCAGGGAGAGTAAGGTGGATGTTTGGTGAGTACGGCTCCTTCCGGGAGAGTATAGAATGGTTTTGTTGGAGTGCTCCGGGAGAGTACAGGATATTTGCTGGAGTGCTCTGGGAGAGTAACAGGATGGCTTTGGGATGCTCTGGAGAGTAAAGATGGTTGTTGGAGTGCTCCAGGAGATTCCAGGATGGTGTTGGAGTGCTCCATGAGATGTACAGATGGTTGTTGGAGTGCTCCAGAAGAGTACAGAAATGGATGTTGGGAATGCTCTGGAGAGTACAGGATGGTTGTTGAGTTGCTCCGGAGAGTACAGGAGGGGTTGTTGGAGTGATCCGGTAGAGTACCAGGATGGTTGTTGGCGTGGCTCCAGAAAGGAGTACAGAATGGATGTTGGAATGCCTCTGGAGAGTACAGGATGGTTTTGGAGTGCTCTGGGAGAGTACAGGATGGTAGTTGGAGTGCTACGGGAGAGAACAGGATGGTTGTCGGAGTGCTCCAGGAGAGTACACGATGGTTGTTGGAGTGCTCTGAGAAGTACAGGAT
Source organism: Cherax quadricarinatus (assembly GCF_026875155.1). NCBI lineage: Eukaryota > Metazoa > Arthropoda > Malacostraca > Decapoda > Parastacidae > Cherax > Cherax quadricarinatus. Next base: position 35,460,605 of record NC_069453.1, on the reverse strand, counting down.
GGACTTCTGTCGGGCGTGCTGTAAAGAGTACAGAATGTTTTTTTGGACAGTGCTCCGGAGAGAAACAGGATGGTTGTTTGGAGTGCTCCGGGGACCACAGGATGGTGTTGGAGTCCTCCAGAGACAACGGATGGTTGTTGGAGTGCTCCGGTGAGAGTACAGGATGGTAGTTGAGTGCTATGGGAGAAGTAACACAATGGTTGTTGGAGAGCTCTGGGAGAGAACAGGATGATTGTTTGGAGTGCTCTGGAAGAAGCAGATGATGGGGTTGTTGGAGTGCTCTGGGAGAGTACAGGACGGTTTGTTTTGAATTGCTCTGGGAGACACAGGATGGTTGTTGGAGTGCCTGGGAGAGCAGAGGATGGTTGTTGGAGTGCTCCGGGAAAGTATAGGATGGTTGTTGAGTGTCCCCGGGAGATTACAGGATGTTCTGGAGTGGCTCCGGGAGAGTACAGGACGGTTGTTGCAGTGCTCCAGGAATGTACAGAATGGATGTTGAAATCTCTGGGAAGAGAAACAGGATGGTTGTTGAGTGCTCCGGGAGATACAGGATGGTTTGTTGGAGTGCTACGGGAGAGTACAGGATGGTTGTTGGAGTGCTCTGGGAGAGAACAGGATGGTTGTTGGAGTGCTCTGGGAGAGTACAAGATGGTTGTTGGAGAGCTCTGGGAGTGTACAGGATTGTTGTTGGAGTGCTCTGAGAGAGTACAGGATGGTTGTTGGACTGCTCTCGGAGAGTACAGGAAGGTTGTTTGAGTGCTCTGGGAGAGTACAGGATGGTTGTTGGAATGCTCTGGGAGAGTAGAGGATGGTTGTTGGAGTGCTCCGGGAGAGTATAGGATGGTTGTTGGAGTGCTCTGGGAGAGTACAGGATATTTGTTTGAATGCTCTGGGAGAGTAAAGGATGGCTGTTGGAGTGCTCTGGTAGAGTACAGGATGGTTGTTGGAGTGCTCTGGGAGAGTACAGGAAGGTTGTTGGAGTGTTCCGGGAGATTACAGGATGGTTCTTGGAGTGCTCCGGGAGAGTACAGGATGGTTGTTGGAGTGCTCCAGGAGAGTACAGGATGGATGTTGGAATGCTCTGGGAGAGTACAGGATGGTTGTTGGAGTGCCCTGGGAGAGTACAGGATGGTTGTTGGAGTGATCCGTGAGAGTACAGGATGGCTGTAGGAGTGCTCTGGGAGAGTACAGGATGGTAGTTGGAGTGTTCCGGGAGAGTACAGGATGGTTGTTGGAGTGCTCTGGGAGAGAACAGGATGGTTGTTGGAGTGCTCTGAAAGAGTACAAGATGGTTGTTGGAGTGCTCTGGGAGTGTACAGGATGGTTGTTGGAGTGCTCCAGGAGATTACAGGATGGTTCTTGGAGTGCTCCGGGAGAGTACAGGATGGTTGTTGGAGTGCTCTGAGAGAGTACAGGATGGTTGTTGGACTGCTCTCGGAGAGTACAGGAAGGTTGTTGGAGTGCTCCGGGAGAGTACAGTATATTTGTTGGAGTGCTCTGGGAGAGTACAGGATGGCTGTTGGAGTGCTCTGGGAGAGTACAGGATGGTTGTTGGAGTGCTCCAGGAGATTACAGGATGGTTCTTGGAGTGCTCCGGGAGAGTACAGGATGGTTGTTGGAGTGCTCTGAGAGAGTACAGGATGGTTGTTGGACTGCTCTCGGAGAGTACAGGAAGGTTGTTGGAGTGCTCTGGGAGAGTACAGGATGGTTGTTGGAATGCTCTGGGAGAGTAGAGGATGGTTGTTGGAGTGCTCCGGGAGAGTACAGGGTGGTAGTTTGGAGTGCTACGGAGAGACAGGATGGTTGCGAGTGCTCCAGGAGAGTACAAACGATGGTTTGTTGGGAGATGCTCTGAAGAGACAGGATGGTTGTTGGAGTGCTGTGAAAGAGTACAGGATGGTTTCTGGAGTGCTCCGAGAGAGAACAGGATGGTTGTTGGAGTGCTCCGGGAGACCACAGGATGGTTGTTGGAGTCCTCCGGGAGAGTACAGGATGGTTGTTGGATTGCTCTGGGAGACTACAGGATGGTTGTTGGAGTGCTCTGGGAGAGCAGAGGATGGTTGTTGGAGTGGTCCGAGAGAGTACAGGATGGTTGTTGGAGTGCTCCGGGAGAGTACAGGATGGTTGTTGGAGTGGCTCAGGGAGAGAACAGGATGGTGTTGGAGTGCTCCAGGAGTGTACTGGATGGTTGTTGGAGTGCTCCGGGAGTGTACTGGATGGTTGTTGAGAGTGCTCCAGGAGTGTACAGGATGGTTGTTGGAGTGCTCCAGGAGTGTACAGGATGGTTGTTGGAGTGCTCCAGGAGTGTACTGGATGGTTGTTGGAGTGCTCCAGGAGTGTACTGGATGGTTGTTGGAGTGCTCCAGGAGTGTACAGGATGGTTGTTGGAGTGCTCCAGGAGTGTACAGGATGGTTGTTGGAGTGCTCCAGGAGTGTACAGGATGGTTGTTGGAGTGCTCAGAGTGTACAGGATGGTTGTTGGAGTGCTCCAGGAGTGTACAGGATGGTTGTTGGAGTGCTCCAGAGTGTACAGGATGGTTGTTGGAGTGCTCCAGGAGTGTACTGGATGGTTGTTGGAGTGCTCCAGGAGTGTACAGGATGGTTGTTGGAGTGCTCCAGGAGTGTACAGGATGGTTGTTGGAGTGCTCCAGGAGTGTACTGGATGGTTGTTGGAGTGCTCCAGGAGTGTACAGGATGGGTGTTGGAGTGCTCCAGGAGTGTACAGGACGGTTGTTGCAGTGCTCCAGGAATGTACAGGATGGTTGTTGGAGTGCTCCAGGAGTGTACAGGATGGTTGTTGCCGTGCTCCAGGAGTGTACAGGATGGTTGTTGGAGTGCTCCAGGAGTGTACAGGATGGTTGTTGCCGTGCTCCAGGAGTGTACAGGATGGTTGTTGGAGTGCTTCAAGAGTGTACAGGATGGTTGTTGGAGTGCTCCAGGAGTGTACTGTATGGTTGTTGGAATGCTCCAGGAGTGTACTGGATAGTTGTTGCAGTGCTCCAGGAGTGTACTGGTATTGTAGAGGTTCTTAAATGGAGATATCGAGGGTTGAAGGTTGACACACTTGTTGGATGGTAACATATATTGTCAGACTGAGGTGATGAGGAATGGAGCCCAGCCTTGCCGTGTTCTAGTCTGGATGGTTTGCCGCCGAGGGAGAGGGAGGCAGAGGTACGAGCCTACACATGCGCATCCCGTGACGTCACACAAAGTCATAGGCCTACAAGGGATCTCCTATCTAAAGCACATGGATGATACTAATATGCTATGCTATATAACACAGGGATCAGCAACTATGCTTACACTGGATGGTTGTTGGAGTGCTCCAGGAGTGTACAGGATGGTGTAGTTGGAGTGCAACAGGTGTCAGGATGTTGTTGGAGTGCTCCTATGAGTGTACAGGATGGTTGTTGGAGTGCTCTCCTGGAGTGTCAGGCATGGTTGTTGGAGTGCTCCAGGATGTGATACAGGATGGTGTTGGAGTGATCCTGGAGTGTACAGGATGGTGTTGGACTGTCCAGGAGTGTACGGATGGTTGTTGGAGATGCTCCTGGAGTGCACTGGATGGTTGTTGGAATGCTCCAGGAGTGTACTGGATGGTTGTTGGAGTGCTCCAGGAGTGTACAGGATGATTGTTGGAGTGCTCCAGGAGTGTACTGGATGGTTGCTGAAGTGCTCCAGGAGTGTATAGGATTGTTGTTGGAGTGCTCCAGGAGTGTACTGGATGGTTGTTGGAGTGCTCCAGGAGTTGGACGTGTATAGGTGGTTGTTTGGAGTGCTCCAGGACCGTGTACAGGATGGTTGTTGGAGATGCTCGGGAGTGTACTCGATGATGTGTTGGAATGCTCCAGGAGTGTACTGGATTGGTGTTTCGGAATGTGGCTCAGAAGTGTACTGGACTGATGTGTTGGTGTGCTCTTGGAGTGCTCCAGGAGTGTACTGGATTGGTGTTGGAGTGCTCCAGGAGTGTACTGGATTGGTGTTGGAGTGCTCCGGGAGTGTACTGGATTGGTGTTGGAGTGCTCCACTAGTGTACTGCATGGTTGTTGGAGTGCTCCAGGAGTGTACAGGATGGTTGTTGGAGTGCTCCAGGAGAGTACAGGATTGGTGTTGGGTGCTCGGGAGTGATACTGATTGATGTTGGAGTGCCTCCACTAGTGTAATGGTTGGTTGTTAGGAGTGCTCCAGGAGTGTTCAGGAAGGTTGTTGGAGTTGCTCCACTAGTGTACTGGATGGTTGTTGGAGTGCTCCAGGAGTGTACAGGATGGTTGTTGGAGTGCTCCAGGAGTGTACAGGATGGTTGTTGGAGTGCTCCAGGAGTGTACAGGATGGTTGTTGGAGTGCTCCAGGAGTGTACAGGATGGTTGTTGGAGTGCTCAAGGAGTGCTATGGCTTGCGTTGTTGGAATGATCAAGGAGTGTACAGGATGTGTGTTGGGTGCTCCAGGGAAGGGCTTCAGGAGGGTGTTGGAGTGTCCAGGAGGGTGTACAGGACTGGTTGTTGGACTTGATCCAGGCATGAGTGCACTGGATGGTTGTTGGCAGTGCTCCAGGACATGTACTGAATGGTTGTTGGAGTGCTACAGGAGTGTACTGGATGGTTGTTGGAGTGCTCCAGGAGTGTACTGGATGGTTGTTGGAGTGCTCCAGGAGTGTACAGGATGGTTGTTGGAGTGCTCCAGGAGTGTACAGGATGGTTGTTGGAGTGCTCCAGGAGTGTACTGGTGGCTGTTGGAGTGCTTCTAGGTGTGTCAGGATGGATGTTGGAGTGCTCCAGGTGTGTACAGGAGGTTTGTTGGAATTTGCTCCAGGAGTGTACAAGGATGGTTGTTGGAATGCTCCAGAGTGTACAGGATGGTTGTTGGAGTGCTCCAGGGTGTTGTACTGGATGGCTGTTGGAGTGCTCTAGGAGTGTCCAGGATGGATGTTGGAGTGCTCCAGGAGTGTACTGGATTGGTGTTGGAGTGCTCCAGAAGTGTACTGGATTGTTGTTGGAGTGCTTCGGGAGTGTACTGGATTGATGTTGTAGTGCTCCGGGAGTGTACTGGATTGGTGTTGGAGTGCTCCGGGAGTGTACTGGATGGTGTTGGAGTGGCTCCAGGAGTGTACTGGATGGTGTTAGAGTGCTCAGGAGTGTACAGGGTTGGTGTTGAGTGTCCAGGAGGTGTAATGGATTTGGTTTTGGAGTGGCTCCAGGAGTCCGGATTGTACTGATTTGGCGTTGGAGTTGTTCCAGGAGGTGAATGGATTGGTGTTGGAGTTGTTAAGGGTGTACAGGATTGGTGTTGCGAGTGCTCCAGGGAGTGTACTGGTTTGGTGTTTGAGTGCTCAGGTGTGTAACTGGATTGGTATTGGAGTGCTCCGGGAGTGTACTGGATTGGTGTTGGACTGCTCCAGGAGTGTACTGGATTGGTGCTGGATTGGTCCGGGAGTGTACTGGATTGGTGTTGGAGTGCTCTGGGAGTGTACTGGATTGGTGTTGGAGTGCTCCAGGAGTGTACTGGATTGGTATTGGAGTGCTCCAGGAGTGTACTGGATTGGTGTTGGACTGCTCCAGGAGTGTACTGGATTGGTGCTGGATTGCTCCGGGAGTGTACTGGATTGGTATTGGAGTGACTCTGAGGAGTGTGTACTTGGATGGTGTTGGTGGTGCTTCCAGGAGTGTACTGGATTGGTGTTGGACTGCTCCAGGAGTGTAATGGACTGGTGCTGGATTGCTCCGGGAGTGTACTGGATTGGTGTTGGAGTGCTCTGGGTGTGTACTGGATTGGTGTTGGTGGTGCTCAGGAGTGTAACTGATTGGTATATTGGAGTGCTCCAGGAGTGTACTGGATTGTGTTGACTGCTCAAGAAATTAGTGTAAAGGATTGGGCTGGTTTGCTCAGGAGTGTACTGGAATTGTGTTAGGGAAAGTGCTTGGGAGTGTACTGATTGGTGTTGGAGTGCTCAGGGAGTGTTACTGGATTGGTGTTGGAGTCTCCGGAGTGTGCTGGATTGGTGTTGGAAGTGACTCAGATGTGTACTGGATGGTGTTGGAGTGCTCAGTGTGAGTGTATACTGGATTGGTGTTGGTGTGCTCCAGAAGTGTACTGGATTGGTGTTGGAGTTGGCCGGGAGTTGTACTGGATTGTTGTTGGAGTCTCCGGGAGTTACTGGATTGGTGTTGGAGTGCCTCCCTATGTTATGGATGGTTGGTTGGAGTGCTCCAAGGAAGTGTACAGGTCATGGGTGGTTGGAGTGCTCAGGATGAGTACAGGATGTTTGTTGGTGTGCTCAGGAGTGTGACAGGATGGTTTGTTGGAGTGCTCCAGGAGAGTACAGGATGGTTGTTTGGAGTGCTCCAAGAGCTAGGAGTGCATGGATGGTTGTTGGAATGCCTCAGGGTGTAGATGTGTACAGGATGGTGTGTTGGACGTGCTCAGGTGTGTACAGATGTGTGTTGGAGTGCTCCAGAGTGTACAGGTTGGTTAATGTTGGTGTGATCAGGAGTGGCATGGATGGTTGTTGGGGTGCCTCCAGGAGTGTACTGAATGGTTGTAATTGGACGTGCCTCAAGGAGTGTACTGGATGGTTGTGGAGTGTCCAGGAGTGTTCTGGATGGTGTTGGATTGGCTTCAGGAGTGCTACCGGATGGTCTGTTGGAAGTGCTCCAGGAGTGTACAGGATGGTTGTTGGGACGTGTTACTCAAGGAGTGTTCAGGATGTTGTTGGAATGCTCCAGGAGTGTAAAGGATGGGGGGGGGGTTTGGTTGGGGCGAGTGTCCAGGAGTGTTCAGGATGGTTGTTGGAGTGCTCCAGGAGTGTACAGGATGTTGTTGGAGTGCTCCAGGAGTGTACTGGATGGTTGCTGGAGTGCTCCAGGAGTGTACTGGATGGTTGCTGGAGTGCTCCAGGAGTGTACTGGATGGTTGCTGGAGTGCTCCAGGAGTGTACTGGATTGGTGTTGGAGTGCTCCAGAGAGTGTACTGGATTGGTATTGGAGTGCTCCAGGAGTGTACTGGATTGGTGTTGGACTGCTCCAGGAGTGTACTGGATTGGTGCTGGATTGCTCCGGGAGTGTACTGGATTGGTGTTGGAGTGCTCTGGGAGTGTACTGGATTGGTGTTGGAGTGCTCCAGGAGTGTACTGGATTGGTGTTGGAGTGCTCCGGGAGTGTACTGGATTGGTGTTGGAGTGCTCTGGGAGTGTACTGGATTGGTGTTGGAGTGCTCCGGGAGTGTACTGGATTGGTGTTGGAGTGCTCCAGGAGTGTACTGGATTGGTGTTGGAGTGCTCCAGAAGTGTACTGGATTGTGTTGGAGTGCTCCGGGAGTGTACCGGATTGTTGTTGGAGTGCTCCGGGAGTGTACTGGATTGTTGTTGGAGTGCTCCAGATGTGTACTGGATTGGTGTTGGAGTGCTCCGGGAGTGTACTGGATTGGTGTTGGAGTGTTCCGGGAGTGTACTGGATTGGTGCTGGAGTGCTCCAGGAGTGTATTGGATTGGTGTTGGAGTGCTCCGGGAGTGTACTGGATTGGTGTTGGAGTGCTCCGGGAGTTTACTGGATTGGTGTTGGAGTGCTCCTGTAGTGTACTGGTTTGGGGTTGGAGTGCCAGGAGTCCAGGAGTGTACTGGATTGGTTTTGGAGTGCTCCAGGAGTGTACTGGATTGGTGTTGGAGTGCTCCAGGAGTGTACAGGGTTGGTGTTGGAGTGCTCCAGGAGTGTACTGGATTGGTTTTGGAGTGCTCCGGAGTGTTACTGTGATTGGTGTTGGAGTGTTCCGGGAGTTACTGGATTGGTCTGTTGGAGAGTGCTCCAGGAGTGTAATTGGATTGGGTTGGTGTGTCCAGGAGTTGTACGGATTGGTGTTGGAGTGCTCAGGAGTGTACTGATTGGTTTTTTGGAGGGTGCCTACAGGTGTCCTGGAGTGTTTGTACTGGATTGGTGTTGGGATCCAGTGCTCCAGGAGTGTACTGGATTGGTGTTGGAGTGCTCCAGGAGTGTACTGGATTGGTATTGGAGTGCTCCGGGAGTGTACTGGATTGGTGTTGGAGTGCTCCAGGAGTGTACTGGATTGGTGCTGGATTGCTCCGGGAGTGTACTGGATTGGTGTTGGAGTGCTCTGGGAGTGTACTGGATTGGTGTTGGAGTGCTCCAGGAGTGTACTGGATTGGGTTGGAGTGCTCGGGTGTGTACTGGATTGGTGTTGGAGTGCTCCAGGATTGTACTGGATTGGTGTTGGAGTGCTCCGGGAGTGTACTGGATTGGTGTTGGAGTGCTCCAGGAGTGTTCTGGATTGCGTGTGGAGTGTCCCGGAGTGTGACCTGAGTTTGTGTTGGAGTGACTCCCAGGAGTGTGTACTGGATTGGTGTTGGAAGTTGCTCAGGAGTGTACTGGATTGGTGTTGGAGTGCTCCGGGAGTGTACTGGATTGGTGTTGGAGTGCTCCAGGAGTGTACTGGATTGGTGTTGGAGTGCTCCAGGAGTGTATTGGATTGGTGTTGGAGTGCTCCAGGAGTGTACTGGATTGGTGTTGGAGTGCTCCGGGAGTGTGCTGGATTGGTGTTGGAGTGCTCCAGGAGTGTACTGGATTGGTGTTGGAGTGCTCCTGGAGTGTACGATTGGTGTTGGAGTGCTCCGGGTGTGTGCTGGATTGGTGTTGGAGTGCTCCAGGAGTGTACTGGATTGGTGTTGGAGTGCTCCAGGAGTGTACTGGATTGGTGTTGGAGTGCTCCAGAAGTGTACTGGATTGGTGTTGGAGTGCTCCAGGAGTGTACTGGATTGGTGTTGGAGTGCTCCGGGAGTGTACTGGATTGGTGTTGGAGATGCTCCAGGAGTGTACTGGTTGCGCTGTTGGACCGTTCTACTGGAGTGTACTGGATTGGTGTTGGAGTGCTCCAGGAGTGTACTGGATTGGTGTTGGAGTGCTCCAGGAGTGTACTGGATTGGTGTTGGTGTCCGGGGTGTGTTCTGGATTGGTGTTGGAGTTGCTCCAGGAGTTGGTCGGATTGGTTTGTTGGAGTTGCTCCAGGAGTGTACTGGATTGGTGTTGGAGTGCTCCAGGAGTGTACTGGATTGATGTTGGAGTGCTCCGGGAGTGTATAGGATGGGTGTGGAATTGCTCTGGGAGAGACCAGATTAGGTACTGAAAAGCTATATGAAACTACAGGATTGGTGTGGGAGTGCTGTGGGAGAGTACCTGATGATTGTTGACCTGGTTTGGGAGAGTACATGATGATTGTTGACCTGGTTTGGGAGAGTACATGATGATTGGTTGGACAGGGTTGGGAGGAGTACATGATGATTGTTGACCTGGTTTGGGAGAGTACATGATGATTGTTGACCAGGTTTGGGAGAGTACATGATGATTGTTGACCAGGTTTAGGAGAGTACATGATGATTGTTGACCTGGTTTGGGAGAGTACATGTGATTGGTGTACCTGGTTTGGGAGAGTACATGATGATTGTTGACCAGGTTTAGGAGAGTACATGATGATTGTTGACCAGGTTTGGGAGAGTACATGATGATTGTTGACCTGGTTTGGGAGAGTACATGATGATTGTTGACCTGGTTTGGGAGAGTACATGATGATTGTTGACCAGGTTTAGGAGAGTACATGATGATGTTCGACCAGGTTTGGGAGAGTACATGATGATTGTTGACTGGTTTGGAGAGTACAAGATGAGTGTTGTCCTGGTCTTGGGAGAGTACATGATGATTGTTGACCAGGTTTAGGAGAGTACATGATGATTGTTGACCAGGTTTGGGAGAGTACATGATGATTGTTGACCTGGTTTGGGAGAGTACATGATGATTGTTGACCAGGTTTGGGAGAGTACATGATGATTGTTGACCAGGTTTGGGAGAGTACATGATGATTGTTGACCTGGTTTGGGAGAGTACATGATGATTGTTGACCAGGTTTGGGAGAGTACATGATGATTGTTGACCTGGTTTGGGAGAGTACATGATGATTGTTGACCTGGTTTGGGAGAGTACATGATGATTGTTGACCTGGTTTGGGAGAGTACATGATGTTGTTGACCTGGTTTGGGAGAGTACATGATGATTGTTGACCTGGTTTGGGAGAGTACAAGATGATTGTTGTACCTGGTTTGGGAGTACATGATGATTGTTGACACTTGGTTTGGGTGGTAGTACTTGATGTTTGTTGGACATGTTTGTGAGAGTACATGGAATGATTGTTGACCAGGTTTGGGAGAGTACATGATGATTGTTGACCAGGTTTGGGAGAGTACATGAAGGAGGTTATAGTGCTTCACAAAAGTACCAGATGAGTGATGGAGTGCTGTGTGTTTGAGTGCTCTGGGAAAGTATAGGATGGGTGTCTACCTGGAGTCTCCCTACCTAGAGAATATTCCTTGGATCTACGCCCCTGCGGCACCGTACACGACAGAGGCACTCTTGGTGGTTCAGGGACGTTAAGCAGGTTGTTGCTGCAGGATGCATAGTGTTAAGTTGGTTTGTCCCCTTATTACTTTGATAGTAAGGTTTCACTTCAATGTTCTAGTGTGCGGGTGCTTTACTTTTATAGTCCTTATTTGTCTAGGGGTAATACTTACATAAGGCTGATCATCATGAGTGTATCTATGATACCCTTGTCACCAGCCCTCTTCTCAGGTTATGTAAACTTTCTAATATAAAAAATATAACTGTATTCTCAATAGTTATTGAACAGAATATATTTCTGCCTCACATTTTCACAAAACAAACGATCCTACACACTGCATAGCTGTTTCTACCACTTGGTATTCTACAACAACTTTAAGTCCTCTCTTCACTTGACATAAACTCTAGGGCTAACCAGTGTTTTGACACACTTTGTCACCTGGGCTATGGTGGGTCTAAACCTTAAATTATAAAAAATACTCACCCCTGGAGCACTAAATTAATGCCCCAAAAGATAGAAGATAGGATCCAGAGATCCTGCCAGGTTGAAGGCCAGCCACAGTGAGACCGAGTCAGTGCGTGGGGGGAAGAGAGTGGAGAAATAGGCTAAGCTCTCCCACCAATACAAAAGAATGTTGCCAAGCACAATTCTCCAGTTAACACCAATTTTCCACACCTTATTTTTACTTCTTCATTAGGTATTACAACTTTAATAAACTACTTTTTTGACAAGCACAACTTCTCGACAGTTACACATTCTACCTCACCTTAATTTTACTTTTAATTTGGAAATACAACTTGCAGCCTCCAACCAAATCAAATGATGTTGCCAAGCATATTCTCCGTTACACACATTTCTACACACCTTTATTTTTACTTCTACATAAGGAAATTTCTACTTTATAAACTAATTATTTGCCATGCACAATTCTACAGGTACCAACATCCTACCACACCTAATTTTACTTTTACAAAGGAAATACACTTTATAAACTACTTATTTAAATTTGTGTGATTTTGTGTTATAGTATAACCTAATTTTATTGAGAAACATAGGCTTGACCCTGCATGCTTCTAAGTCATTAGGTTGATCAGTCCTTCTGACATTTAGAGCAAAGTCCACATCAATTCAATATAATTAGGTATTCCAGCAGTAACTGTTTACGTATAAATAATGTTGGGTCCTATAGCCCCATAACACCCCACCTCCAGACGAAGTCTCACAAAAGCTGCTGTTGTCCCTCAGGAATCGGATACGGCTAGTTAAATGTATATTGCCTAAGTATGAAGGCGGTAAACAAGACTTACTAGAAATGCTTACTTTTTCCTGCACCATTACTACTCTTCACTTTACGTTTATTTTTCATGGATTGGCAGTATTTTTTAGAAAAGGCAATTTAAACCATACCCATATACTCAAGTGTGTAACTATTTACAATTTTAGTGACTTTTAAAAACATACACATACAATTGCAAAATTTTTCACCTATCATTGCCACTGTGTATAAGCCCGCAACCAACAGGCCGGTGCCTCTGCTATGGTAATCCAGCAAGCAAACTGGTAATACATGGGTGGCATCTTCTGATCAGGAGAGAGAGAGTAGAGGCCAAACCAGAGCCAGTCAGGTGTACCCCAGGCAGGTAACTTCACAAACATGTCATAGGTTTGTCTCTACTTGGTGGCCGAACAATCCGTGAGACTCAGTCAACACTCACGATCTTAACATGGGCATGCCACTTAAGCCCATCTTCCGAAGGTCCACTCCTCACAGATCTCCAAACTTTGAAGAGGAGCGCCTGTCATGAACATGGGAGGGGTCCACAGGGGTCCAAAACAGGCAATCCGTCGGGCCGTTTTGTTCCTTGAGCACACCAAGACACACAATCACATACTTCCTGAACGTCTCATGTTACCGAAGGTTGTCAACACTGCCTCAACTCACATTCACGTACACCTGACCCTCGTCACACTTTTGGCTCCCGACTCAACTCCTTTACAGTCAGGTCGGCTGTTGAGAGTACTCAGTGCTCGCGAGAGTTCACCACTGCAAAATACAACAAGGTCACACATGACAAAACACTATGTACATGTATATGCACCTTGCATCTACATGATACATCTAGGAGCAGCATCAGCAACACATTCTCTGGCACTTTTATATATTTAACTTTCAAATGAAAAGATGTAGGATGCAAAGCCCATTTTAAGAGTCTGATGTTAGTCCTTTACACAGGAAACAGTGAAGGATCCTGTGGACTTGTACAATTGCTGAATAGACCAGCCCCAAAATGAAAAAATTTTCTTTTTCCTGTGTTTAGTAAAATGTTGTCATTTTATCTTAGTAGGTTTGTTTAATAGACATATAACAGTTCCTGCATCCTCTCGCAGTGCAACAACAAACACCCAAAGACTTCTCTTTGCACCAGGTTGTATAACATCAAGTTTAACAAACACCTCAGTTCCATCTCATCACAACAATTTTTAGCACACAAATGAAATAATTGGCATTACACACATTAAAATGGTACTGGAACAACGGCCATGGAAATCACTTCTTCCCATGTTTTTGCGTCATTTTTAAATGTTTGCATCTTTTTTGCATATGTATCTATCTTTCTAATTCTGTAAACATTAGTTGTTAAAAGTACTCTGGGGTAGTCTGGTTTATGCCCAGGAGGTGCCATCTAATTGGGACACCATGAAGCATGGATTGCCACTGACTCTCACTAAGCACTTCAACTGGTGTTGGAAGTATTTCACTCTTCATCCTTCCAATTTTTCATACAGATTTTTCCCACACACAAAAATTGTTGATTTGGCTCTGTTTCTTAACAATATCCTCATGGAGTTTCTATTTTTCCCCATTCTGAAATCAACTTTTATAACGTAGATTCAAGGTGGCTGAGCCAACTCTCCAACATTTTTCTCATTAAACCAGCATGCATTTCCCAAAATCTTTTACACACACGTTATTTCTAAATACGCTTTTGGTATTTCATACTGATTGTTTTGCTGCCTTTACATTCCATTTAAATAACATTGGTCTCTCTGAATTTTTGACACAACTTCAAACCATGTTGGACCGGTTCTGTGTACATTTTACTTCAATTCTTTTTTGCTCAGGGGTGTGGGTTTATATCTTACCCCCTGGACTGTCCCCACATCATGTTTCAGCTCCACAGCAACTTGGACATACAGATTTCGCCATCATCCTGGAACTTCGGCTCAGTCCTCAGCACCTCTCCCCACCTTCCTGCTCCAGCAGTATCATGGCCATATTATGGTCCCACATCATCATCCTGGTCTGGTGGATGGGCACGTTCACTGGTACCATCCACCTCATACGAGCCCAAACAGTTCTGAACTGAGAAAAGCTCGTAGGGGGAGCTTCAACCATCCTCCCAAGCCAATAGCTCAGATAAATTCCTAATGTGCTTCCCCACTCAGCAAATTACAAAGAAAGGGATCCTCTCAACCTGTTGTTGTATTGGTTCTATACTTGGCGTTGCATCATTGGTCTTGAGGCTTGATGTAATTTCTCTATTTCCACCTTGAGATGGGAGGGTGATAGCCATTGACAATTGTTAGGCCTACTTTTAATTCCTTCCCCCAAAAACATTTCTAAAAGACTGTGAGGGGGTAAGTTAGGCCGCTGGTCTTTTGCACTGCTTGTGGAAAACCAACATGAAAAAGAACTTCATCAAAGCCCTTAAGACTACGTGAGTTTTATCTTATGCAGAGGGAATGCTTCCAGGTACCTGGTAGTGGAGCAAATATTTGTGAGTAAATAACTCATTTCCATTCTGGTCTTGGGAGAGGCCAACGACATCCACTACCTGCTTGCTGAAGGGTTCTCCTCGGTGTCTGAAAATCGGACTGAATGGGAACAGGTTTAATACTTAGACTAGGTTTCCCTAGATTTGCAAAGGCAAGATAGGTCTCAATATGCTCTCTGACAGTATCCACAGCTGAGACTGGAAGAAATGCCTGGAAACCTTGGGACATCACCACATGGGGGACTAAGCCCTTGTTCTCCTTCCCATCGATACTGCAAAACAGAGGTGGGTGAATTCTTTATAAGAGTTTCCTCCCTGAAATGAAAACACTTTTTAACTGTAAATATCTCTTCCTCAGCAACAGCGTAATTTTACTGCCACAGAAATTTAATTGCACCCTAGCAGGTGCAGCCTCTCTCACTCTTTTTAAACTGTTCCTGACTCCAATCTTGCTCAGCTCTGGCTGAACTTCCTTTTCTTCAGTTGACTGCAGTTCAACATCTGAAAGCAGAGTTACCAAACTTAAGCCCTCACCATCCTCATGAGAAATTCATGTAGACTGTTTCGGTTGATGATCATGAGCCATATTCTCATGTTGGAACCATCTGGGAGATGGTCTTTCTGGCAGGGTTTTCCTTGCCATTTACTCCCAACATTTCGGACCTTGGTTTCCCCCAAATAGTTGTTCCTCACTGTCTAAACAGGCCCTTAACATTCATTCCCTAAAGAGGTCGACCCCTTCGAACGGGAAATTTCATCGTGATGATAAACAGGGGGAGATAGCCAACTGGTATGCAGTTTCTACCCATAATTTGTATACTGGTGTCCTTATGGTTGAACCGTAATACCCTTCAACAATATATCTACCCCAGGATAAGGTATCCGTTGTCACTGGTAGCACTCCAGCGGTAGCAAAGAGTAGGTCGTATCATCCATCTCTCAAGGACAATATGTTCTCTACTCTGCCTACATTCTTTTGCAAAACCAACTGTGGACTCCTACTAGAATATATTACACATCCTGGTGGTCTTGATTCCAAAGGTTCCTACTCACCTTGCCTTGAAGACCTAATGCAGGCAATGGATGTATCTCGCAGGTAGAGTTCCTCTGGGGTGGTTCCTCCCTTCATGATCTCGCCGCCTTGACCAGCCAAAAACTTTTGTGTGTGTCCAGTTTTTTGTTACAGTTTTAAAGATAAAACTCTTAGAGGTATTTTTACATTTGGTGTGTAGGACTGGTAATGTTTACTCGAGGATCTGGAAAACATCTGATTGTCTAAGTAACTTTGAACTCCAGATGACTTACCTTTTCCTTTAATTTAGAGGGCACTCGCCTTTCATTTGTTCCCTGATAAAATTTCTGGTCCCACTTACCGTTATGTCCATGGACTTGGAATATGGCTTTAGAATGAGTGGGGAAAATTTTCAGGAGCATGACTGTTTTTACTTACCAATTCCCTGCGTGCCTAGAATCCCGGTCACCTTGTTCCAGTGCTTCTGAAAGATTATCTGGGTTTTTGACCTCCAAATATTCATGAGGCATCAGGGATTGTATTGTACATTTCCTCATGAACCTTTAGTTCTTACTAATTTAGTTATAGTCTATTTGAACATCTTTAGAACAAACACCTTTCTTAAAAAGGATCTGGTTTCTCGTTCCCAAACTCAGTTAAGGTCTGCCATCCTGAAATTTTTGATTCCTGAACTTTTGTCTATATTTCTCAGGTATCATTTGGTATGCAAGCAATTCTTCCTCTTTTATTTTATCATAATCAGAAAAATCTTGGCCCCTCCAGAGTCTCTACTCTTTGAATCATTTACCTACAAGTTGTGTGCGAACTAGGGTATGCCCACTTCAGTTTGGGCATCCGTGTAAAAGCAGTTTCTCAAAAAAATGAAAAAATACATATCTGGGTCACTCTCTGTTATACATAGGACAAAATTTGCTGCTTTAGTTTTGTTAAAGTTACTGCTCGGCTCTTGTTACTGAACCTCCAACCTTTGGACGTTCTTTCTCATTGCTTTCATTCATTTGCATTTCAGCCTCTAGCTTAAGCTAATTTCTCAGTCTCATTCTCTCATTTTCCATATCATCTGGAGTAGGTTGAGTCCTCATATTCACTATTAACAGGCATGTTTATGATGAATTATACCTTCTTCCCTGAGACTAAAAAATCTGAAGACTTCATCTTCTGACATAGTTTTATCTTTTAAACACTTGCTTCCCGCTTACAGTGATCAGTGGACAAGTTTTCCCACAGGGCACTTAAAATAACCACAAATTGAATGTAAACTATGCAATTGCACTTACCTAAACCACAACTAAATGCTGTTACTCCACTTTCCCCACTTAGGGAGGGAAAAAAACCTGTAACTAATATCATTGAAAAAACACTTCCACTGACACCCCTAGGTAAATCTTCTACCAGGAAACATGCATCTGTTATTACCCCATACGCAATTATAGTTACAAGAATGTTTGGTTATTTTAGCAGTCAAATAACTCTCCCGGGTCAAGCTTCCCATGTTTACGTTGGTTTGTCTTATTACTTTGATAGTAAGGTTCTCACTACATGTTCTTAGTGTGGGGTAGCTTTTTACTTAATGGTCGTTTTGTTAGGGGTTATACTTTCATCATGGCTGATCATCTGGAGTGTCTCTGATACCCTTTCACCAGCCCTCTTCACAGGTTATGTAAACTACTACTATAAAAATAATAACTGTATTCTGAATAGATATGTACAGAATATACAATTCAGCCTCACATTTTCAAAACAACGATCTACCACACTGCATAGCTTTTTCTCCACATGGTATATCTCCAACAACTTTAGTTCCTTTCTCTCTCCTTAAACATAAACTCTGGGCTAACCAGTGTTTTGACACACTTTAGTCACCCTGGGTATGGTGGTCACAACTTAAAATTATAAAAAAACACCCCTGGAGCACACATAATTCCCCAAAAGATAGAAGAAGGACCCAGAGATCCTGCCAGGTTGAAGGCCAGCCACAGAGAGACCGAGTCAGTGCGAGGAGAGAGAAAAAATAGGCTAAGCTCCTCCCCCCAAAAACAAAAGACTGTTGCCAAGCACAATTCTCCAGTTACCACAATTCTACCACACCTTAATTTTACTTCTACAAAAGGAAATACAATTTTATAAACTACTTATTTGCCAAGCACAATTCTCCAGTTACCACAATTCTACCACACCTAATTTTATTTTTACAAAAGGAAATACAACTTGCTCCTCCCACCAAAAACAAAAGACTGTTGCCAAGCACAATTCTCCAGTTACCACAATTCTACCAACCTTAATTTTACTTCTACAAAAGGAAATACAACTTTAAAACTACTTATTTCCCAAAGCACAATTCTCCAGTTTACCACAATCCTACCACACCTTTTAAATTTTACTTTTACAAGGGAAATACAACTTTATAAACTACTTATTTAAATTTGTGTGTTTATGTGTCTATAGTATAACCTATTATATTGAGAAAAATAGGCTTGACCCAGCTGCTTCTCAGTCATAAGGTTGATCAGTCCTTCTGACATTTAGAGCAAAGTCCCCATCAATTCAATATAATTAGGTATTCCAGAGTAACTGTTACTTATAAATACATGTTGGGTCCTATAGCCCCATAGTCCAATATACGAACTACAGCCCGGCTGATCCGACACCGACTTTTAGTATCTGTCCAGTTCCCTCTTGAAGGCAGCCAGAGGTCTATTTAAATTCTCATTATGCATGGTAGGAGGCTGTTGAATAGTCTCGGGTCTCGGACACTTACTGTGTTTTCTCTTAGTGTACCAATGGCACCAATACTTTTCATTACCTGGAGTTAACCTGGAGAGAGTTCCGGGGGTCAACGACCCCGCGGCCCGGTCTGTGACCAGGCCTCCTGGTGGATCAGAGCCTGATCAACCAGGCTGTTACTGCTGGCTGCACGCAAACCAACGTACGAGCCACAGCCCGGCTGGTCAGAAACCGACTTTAGGTGCTTGTCCAGTGCCAGCTTGAAGACTGCCAGGGGTCTGTTGGTAATCCCCCTTATGTATGCTGGGAGGCAGTTGAACAGTCTCGGGCCCCTGATACTTACTGTATGGTCTCTTAACGTGCTAGTGACACCCCTGCTTTTCATTGGGGGGATGTTGCATCGTCTGCCAAGTCTTTTGCTTTCTTAGGGAGTGATTTCTGTTTGCAGATTAGGGACCATTCCTTCTAGAATTTTCCAAGTGTAGATTATGATGTATCTGTCTCACCTGCGCTCCAGCGAGTACAAGTCAAGTGCTTCCAAGCGTTCCCAGTAGTTAAGATGTTTGACGGAACTTATATATGCAATAAAGGTTCTCTACACATTCTCTAAATCTGCAATTTCACCAGCTTTGATTGATGTTAATGTGCAGCAATATTCCAGTCTAAAGGGAAAAAGTGATTTAAAAAGAATCGTCATTGGCTTATCATCTCTTGTTTTGAACGTTCTCATTATCCATCCTATCATTTTTTTTTTTGCAGCTGTGAGAGTGGCACTGTTGTGATCTTTGAAAGTGAGATCCTCAGATATTGCCACTTACAGATCCTTCATATTACTTTTCCACTCTTTTGTATGACTAGAGTTTGTAGTATACTCAGTTCTAGTTATTATCTCCTCCAGTTTTCCATATCGAAGTAGTTGTAATTAGTCTTCACTGAACTTGGTTTATATCTTCATGGAGGTTAAGTATATCCACAATGGATGATAGTATCATGCTGATCCTAGTATCGTATACAAAGGACGACACGGTACTATGGTTTACATTTCTGTTTATGTCTGATATAAGGATGAAGAACTGGATGGGGGCGAGTCTGTGCCTTGTGGAACAAAGCTTTTCACTATGGCAGCATCCGATTTAACGCTGTTTACCACTACTCTTTGTGTTCCATTGGTTAGAAAGTTAAACATCCATCTGCCCATTTTGCCAGTTATCCCTAAATTTAGCATGCATTTTGTGAGCTATTAAACTATGATTGCACTTGTCAAAGGCTTTTGCAAAGTCTGTAAATACTACATCTGCATTCTGTTTGTCTTCCAGTGCTTCCAAGACCATATCATAGTGATCCAGTAGTTGTGAGAGGCACGAGCAACCCACTCTGAATACATGTTGCCCTGGATTGTGCAGTTTTTGGGAAACCAAGTTTGCAATCATGCTTCTTAATACTTTTTCAAGGATTTTTAGCATGTGGGACGTTAGAGCTATTGGTCTATTGCTTTGCTGCCACCTTTATGGAGTGGGGTTATAGCTGTTGTTTTCAGTGACTGGAATTTCACTCATGTCTATGCTCCTTCTCCATAGCATACTTAGGACATGCAAAAGGGGTTTCTTGTAGTTCTTACTGAACACAGAGTTCCACCAGTCTGGGCCTGGGGCTGAGTGCATAGGCATGTTGTCAGTGGGTTTCTCAAAGTCTAGTGGAGTTAGAGTAAAGTCAGAAATTTGGCTCACGTTGACTGAGTTTTGAGGATCATTCAGTGAAGATATCATTTGGATTGTCGACCTTTAGACTGGTTAGTGGCTCGCTAAAAACAGTCGTATTGAGATTCCAGTATTTCACTCATTTCTTAGTTGTCATATGTGTAAGTCCCTGGGAGAGAATAGGATGGGTGTCGGAGTGCTTTGGGAGAGTACATGATGGGTGCTGGGAGTGCTGTGGGTGACTACAGGATGGGGTTAGACTGCTTAGGGAGAGTACAGGATTAGTGTAGGTGTGCTTTGAAAGAGTATAGGATGGGTGTTGAATTGCTCTTTAAGAGTACAAGATGAGAGTTAGAGTGCTCTGGGAAAGTACAGGATGGGTGTAGGAGTGTAGGATGTCGAGTACAGGATTGATCTGGTAGAGTACGGGATGGGTGTTAAAGTGCTGTGAGAGAGTACATTATGGGTGTGAGATTACTCTGATTGAGTACATGATAGCTTCTAGAATACATGTGTTATTGTACTCAGGGAGAGTACATGATAGGTTCTAAAGTGCTCTGTTTGAATACTGGATGGGTCTTGGATTACTGTGGGAGAATGCAGGGCGTTGGTGTGCTCTGGGAGAGTACAGGATGGAGTGTTGGGTGAGAGTACAGGTTGTATTGGAGTGCTCTGGGAGTACAGGATGTGTTGAAGTGCTCTGGATGAGTACAGGATGTGGTAAGCAGTCTGGGAGAGTACAGGATGTGTTGGAGTACTCTAGGAGAGTACTGGATGTGTTGGAGTGCTCTGGGAGAGTACAGGATGTGTTGAAGTGCTCGGGGAGAGTACAGGATGCATTGGAGTGCTCTGTGAGAGTACAGTGCTGTTTGAGTACTGGATGGGTTTTGGATTGCTGTGGGAGAGTATAGGATAAGTGTTGGAGTGCTCTAAGAGAGTACAGGATGGTTCATACAGTGTTCCGGGAGAGTACAGGGTGGGTGTTACAGTGTTCTGGGAGAGTACAAGATGTGTGGAGGAGTTCTCCGCGTGAGTACAGGATGCGTGTTGGTGTGCTGTGGAAGAGTACAGGATGGGCTTTGGAGTTCTCTGGGATAGTACAAGATGAGTGTTATCTCCGCGAGAGTACACGATGGGTATTGGAGTGCTGGCAGAGAGTACAGAATGCGTATTTCAGTGCTCTGATACAGTACAGGATGGGTTTTTGTGTGCTCTGGTAGAGTACAGGATTGGTGATCGAATGTTGTGAGAGAGTACAGGATAAGTGACTGCTCTACGAGAGTACAGAATGGGTGTCGAAGAGCTTTGGGAGAGTACAGGATAGGTTTTGATGAACTTTTGGAGAGTGCAGGATGGGTTTTTGAGTACCCTGGGAGTACACGTTGGGTGTTCGAGTCTCTGGGAGTACAGGATTGGTGTGGGAGTGCTCTGGAAGAGTACAGGGTGTGTGTCGGAGTACTTTTGGAGAGTACAGAAGCGGTGTTAGATTGCTGTGGGAGAGTACAACATAGGTACTAAAGTATTGTAGTTGAGTACAGGATGTGCGTTGGAGTGCTGTTGGAGATGGGTTTTGCAGTGCGGACCGAGAGTACATGTGGTGTTGGAATGCTCTGCTAGAGTACAAGATATGTGTTTGAGTACTTAGGGCGAGTACAGGGTAGGTATTGAGTGTACGGGGAAAATACAGTATTAGTGAAAATAAATGGTATGAAATACCGACACAATGTGACTTGAAAAAGCCCACTGTGTGGGCGAAACGTTGTCAATAAAGGATCACATTAAACTGCATATGTGTTTATGTTTCTACAGTATTTGTGTTGGAGAGTTGTGGGAGACAAGGTGGGTGATGGAGTGCTGTGGGAGACGACAAGGTGGGTGATGGAGTGCTGTGGGAGAGTACATGATGGGTGTTGGAGTGCTGTGGGAGAGCACAAGATGAGTGTTGGAGTGCTGTGGGAGAGTACAGGATGGGTGTTGGAGTGCTGTGGGAGAGTACAGGATGGGTGTTGGAGTGCTGTGGGAGAGTACAGGATGGGTGTTGGAGTGCTGTGGGAGAGCACAGGATGAGTGTTGGAGTGCTGTGGGAGAGTACATGATGGGTGTTGGAGTGCTGTGGGAGAGCACAGGATGAGTGTTGGAGTGCTGTGGGAGAGTACATGATGGGTGTTGGAGTGCTGTGGGAGAGTACAGGATGGTGTTGGAGTGCTGTGGGAGGTAAGGATTGGGTGTTGGAGGGGCTGTGAGAGAGTACATGATGGGTGTTGGAGTGATGTGGGAGAGCACAGGATGAGTGTTGGAGTGCTGTGGGAGAGTACATGATGGGTGTTGGAGTGCTGTGGGAGGCACAGGATGAGTGCTGGAGTCTGTGGGAGAGTACATGATGGGTGTTGGAGTGCTGTGGGAGAGTACATGATGGGTGTTGGAGTGCTGTGGGAGAGTACATGATGGGTGTTGGAGTGCTGTGGGAGAGCACAGGATGAGTGTTGGAGTGCTGTGGGAGAGTACATGATGGGTGTTGGAGTGCTGTGGGAGAGTACATGATGGGTGTTGGAGTGCTGTGGGAGAGTACATGATGGGTGTTGGAAATGCTGTGGGAGAGTACGGATGAGTGTTGGAGTGCTGTGGGAGAGTACAGAATGGGTGCTGGAGTGCTGTGGGAGAGTACAGGATGGGTGTTGGAGTGCTGTGGGAGAGTACAGGATGGGTGTTGGAGTGCTGTGGGAGAGTACAGGATGGGTGTTGGAGTGCTGTGGGAGAGTACAGGATGGGTGTTGGAGTGCTGTGGAGAGTTCATGATGGGGTTGGAGTGCTGTGGGAGAGTACAGGATGGGTGTTGGAGTGCTGTGGGAGAGTACAGGATGAGTGTTGGAGTGCTGTGGGAGAGTACAGGATGGGTGTTGGAGTGCTTTGGGAGAGTACAGAATGGGTTGTTGGAGTGCTGTGGGAGAGTACAGGATGAGTTTGGGTGCTGTGGGGGAGTACAGGATGGGTGTTGGAAATGCTGTGGGAGAGTACAGGATGGGTGTTGGAGTGCTGTGGGAGGTACAGGATGGGTGTTGGAGTGCTGTGAGAGAGTACATGATGGGTGTTGGAGTGATGTGGGAGAGCACAGGATGAGTGTTGGAGTGCTGTGGGAGAGTACATGATGGGTGTTGGAGTGTGTGGGAGGGGCACAGGATGAGTGTTGAGGGGCTGTGGGAGAGTACATGATGGGTGTTGGAGTGCTGTGGGAGAGTAATTTATGGGTGTTGGAGTGCTGTGGGAGAGGTACAGATGGGGGTTGGGTGCTGTGGGGAGCACAGGAGAGTGTTGGAGTGCTGTGGGAGAGTACATGATGGGTGTTGGAGTGCTGTGGGAGAGTACATGATGGGTGGTTTGGAGTGCTGTGGGAGAGTACATGATGGGTGTTGGAGTGCTGTGGGAGAGTACAGGATGATGTTGGAGTGCTGTGGGAGAGTACAGAAAAGGGTGCTGGAGTGCTGTGGGAGAGTACAGGATGGGTGTTGGAGTGCTGTGGGAGAGTACAGGATGGGTGTTGGAGTGCTGTGGGAGAGTACAGGATGGGTGTTGGAGTGTGTGGGAGTTTCAGGATGGGTGTTGGGGGTGTGTGGGGAGACATGATGGGTGTTGGAGTGCTGTGGGAGAGTACAGGATGGGTGTTGGAGTGCTGTGGGAGAGTACAGGATGAGTGTTGGAGTGCTGTGGGAGAGTACAGGATGGGTGTTGGAGTGCTTTGGGAGAGTACATGGGTGGGTGTTGGAGTGCTGTGGGAGAGTACAGGATGGGTGGTTGGAGTGCTGTGGGGAAATTTCAGGTTTGGGGGTTGGAGGTGCTGTGGGAGAGTACAGGAGGGTGTTGGAGTGCTGTGGGAGAGTACAGGATGGGTGTTGGGTGCTGTGGGAGGTTACAGGATGGGTGTTGGAAATGCTGTGGGAAGTACAGGAATGAGTGTTGGAGTGCTGTGGAGAGTACAGGTGGGTGTTGGAGTGCTGTGGGAGAGTACAGGATGGGTGTTGGAGTGCTGGGGGGAGAGTACAGGATGAGTGTTGGAGTGCGTGGGAGGTACGGATGGGTGTTGGAGTGCTGTGGGAGAGTACATGATGGGTGTTGGAGTGCTGTGGGAGAGTACAGGATGGGTGTTGGAGTGCTGTGGGAGAGTACAGGATGGGTGTTGGAGTGCTGGGGGGAGGTACAGGATGGGTTTTTTGGATGCTGTGGGAGAGTACAGGATGGGGGTTGGAGTGCTGTGGGAGAGTACAGGATGGGTGTTGGAGTGGGTGTGGGGAGTACAGGATGGGTGTTGGAGTGCTGTGGGAGAGCACAGGATGAGTGTTGGAGTGCTGTGGGAGAGTACAGGATGGGTGTTGGAGTGCTGTGGGAGAGTACAGGATGGGTGGGTGGGGTGCTGTGGGAGAGTAAATGATGGGTGTTGGAGTTTCTGTGGGGGAGAAGGATGGGGTTGGAGTGCTGTGGGAGAGTCTGATGGGTGTTGGAGTTTCTGTGGGAGAGTACATGATGGGGGGTTGGAGTGCTGTGGGAGAGTACATGATGGGGTGTTGGAGTGCTGTGGGAGAGTTTAAAAGATGGGTGTTGGAGTGCTTTGGGAGAGTACATGATGGGTGTTGGAGTGCTGTGGGGAATACATGATGGGTGTTGGAGTGCTGTGGGAGAGTACATGATGGGTGTTGGAGTCTGTGGAGAGTACATGATGGGTGTTGGAGTGCTGTGAGGGGTACTGATGGGTGTTGGAGTGCTGTGGGAGAGTACATGATGGGTGTTGGAGTGCTGTGGGAGAGTACATGATGGGTGTTGGAGTGCTGTGAGAGAGTACAGGATGGGTGTTGGAGTGCTGTGAGAGATACGGATGGGTGTTGGAGTGCTGGGGAGAGCAGGATGGGTGTTGGAGTGCTGTGGGAGAGTACAGGATGGGTGTTGGAGTGCTGTGGGAGAGTACATGATGGGTGTTGGAGTGCTCCAACAATCAAGTACCAGGAAATGTTAAAGGAACCAGGTGACCTGAAGTACCTGGTAATGTTATAGCACCAGGTGACCTGAAGTACCTAGTAATGTTATAGTACCAGGTGACCTCAAGTACCTGGCAGTGTTACTGTACCAGGTGAGCTCACGTTCCCCGGTAACTGTTTATAGCACCAGGTGACCTCAAGTACCTTTGGGAGTGTTACTGTTTCCAGGTGAGCTCACGTTCCTGGAAAGTTATAGTACCAGGTGACCTCAAGTACCTGGTAATGTTATAGCACCAGGTGACCTCAAGTACCTGGCAGTGTTACTGTACCAGGTGAGCTCACGTTCCTGGTAATGTTATAGTACCAGGTGACCTCAAGTACCTGGCAGTGTTACTGTACCAGGTGAGCTCACGTTCATGGTAATGTTATAGTACCAGGTGACCTCAAGTACCTGGTAATGTTATAGCACCAGGTGACCTCAAGTACCTGGCAGTGTTACTGTACCAGGTGAGCTCACGTTCTGGTAATTTATAGTACAGGTGACCTCAAGTACCTGGTAATGTTATAGCACCAGGTGACCTCAAGTAAACCCGGCAGTGTTACTGTACCAGGTGAGCTCACGTTCCTGGTAATGTTATAGTACAAGGTGACCTCAAGTACCAGGTAATGTTATATTTCGAAGTGAAATTTTGGTCCCTGGTTTGTTTTTTAGAAGGTCCCTGGGGGGTTTGGAGGGTTAAGGTACAGGGGTGGGGGGTTTTAAGGGTTCTGGGGTTTAATGTTAAGTACAGGGGGGGGACCTAAGCCCGGGTTGTTATCCCCGGTGAAAGTCCCTTAAAGGGTTTATTTTGGGGGTCCCAGGGTTTTTGGTTTTCGGGGGGTAAGGGGTTTAGTGGGGGGCCCCCAAGTCCCGGGTTGTTGGATTTGGGGAGTAAATTTGCAGGTAAAATGTGGGTTAAAGGAAACCAACTAATTACCGGAAAATTTATAAGGGGCCGTTACCCTTAAAAATTTATGGGCCCATCCCAAGCCCCGGGCTTGTTTTTCCGGGGCCAGGCCCTGGACAACACCATAAATTACTTAAAAATTTCTGAAGGGGAAGGTCCCTTCCCGGGAAATGAAATATTCCCTTAAATCAAAAGGTTTTGGCCCCAGGGGTAAAAACCCCCAAATTAAAAAGGGTAGCCACCCTGGTTTTAAGAAAAAACTTTTTGGGGGGGCCCAAGGTTATTTAAAAGTTCCCCCAAACTTAATGGAAATTAATGGGTGACCCCGGGAATGTTTGGGCCCGGGTTCCTAAAGTCCGGAGGGGCCGGGTTGCCCGGGAAAGGATTTTCGTACTTGATCCCCGGTGCCCAAGAAACCCGGGCCTTTATTTTTAAGGGGGCCATTTCCTGGATATTTTTTAAAAGGGCCCCAAGGCCCAGGGGGGGGGGTTATTTTTCCGGGAATTCTTCTGGGAGATTAGGAGCCCCTTTAAACCGGTACTTTAAGCCCTAAAAATGGGGAACCCCCAAGCCCCGGGTTTTGGGTAACCCCCGGGCGCACCGGGGGCCCGGGAAATTATTTACCAGGGAAAATTCCAGGGAATGGTTTCCCAAAACAAAATCCCCCTACAAGGAAATGGGGGGGCCAGGGGGTTAAAAATTCCCCCAAAAAATTGAAAGGGCCCCACGATTTTTAAAAAAACCGGGTTTTGGGGCCCCTTTTAAAGGCTTCCCCCCAAAAAGAAGGAAAATTTTTTAGCCCCGGCGTTCAAGTACCTAAAAGGTTTTTCCGGATCCCTGGGTTGGTTATAGGACAGGGGGCTCAAGTAAAGGTTTTTGGTTTATCCCCCCGGGGTTTCCCCATCCAGGGGGGGGGGGGGTTTTTTGAACCCGGGTTCCTTTACGTTTTGGTGATAAATTCCCCGGTAAATGTTATAAATTCCCCCAACGGAAAATTGGTATGGTCCCGGGGATTCAAGTACCAGGTAAGGGTTATATTTCCAGGTTTTTAAAAAGAAACCGGGTAAGGGTTATAGTCCGGGGATTAAGTTTTTGGGTAAAGGTAATGGCCTTATTGTCCCGGGAAGGGTTTTTAAGTACCGGGTAAGGGTTAAGTCCCCACCAAGAATAAGGGTTATAGTCCCGGGAAGTTTTTATAGTACCAGTTAAGGGTTTTTTGGGCACTTTTAAGGGTTATGGGTCCGGGGAAATTAAAGTACCTAAGGGAAATGTCCCGGCATTTTAAGACCAGGGGTTTTTTTCAACCAAAATTCTTCGTGGGTCAGTAACAATTTTATAAAGGTTTGGATGGAAATTTTCAATTACCGGGTTTTTTATCCCCAAGGGAAATTTAAAAATTTTTTCCGGGGAATTTTAAAAAAATTTTTGGCCAAAAATGAAGGAACCAAAATTTTCAAAAAATAATTTTAAATGTCCCCGGGATTTTTTAAGGGACCAAAAATTTTTATAACCATTGGGTTAAGAAAAAAGGGAAATTTGGATAAGGGAAAGTCAAAATTTAGGGAAGGCAACCCATATCCTTTTCAGGGTCCAAAACCTTGGGTTCTACAGGGGGAAAAATTTTTCTTACTCTAAAACACAAAAGGAGTTAAATTTTTCCATCAAAAAAGTACAAAAAAATTTCCCCTGGCCCAAAAAAAGGGGGAAATCACCTAAAAACCCTGGGAGGTTGAAGGTTCTAACCGGACCCTTGGATCGCTTGGGGAAAATACAGGTTTAAAATAAACCTTTAAAACCTAGGGGGAACCCTAGAACCCGGAACTTGCACACAAAAAATATTCTCAAACAAAAGATTTTTCAAGGATTGAAATTCCCCCCTTGAAAGCGGGGGCCTTCCCCCGGGCATAAGGAAAATTTAAAAAACCTTTTTAGGGGCCGAGGTTCAACTGACCCGGCCCCCAAAGGGGGATTACCAAAACCCTAAAAACCCTGGGGGGGCTGGCCCGGGGAACTTGCCCCAAAAACCCTTCCTGAAAGCGGGCTTGGCCCACGGGGTTTCCCCCCAAAAAAAAGGGGGGGTTTGTGGGGTTGTCCCCCACCCGAAGGCCTCTAAATTTCGGGCCCCCGGGGGTTTTTCCCCCAAACCTTGGGGGGTTATTTTTCCAAAGCCCCAGGAATTTAAAGTCCAGGAACCAAGACCAAAAAGTTTTAAACCGGGTTTTTGTCCCGGTTTGGTTTTGGTAACCAAGAAAAGGGTTATGGGTTTCCAAGGAAGGTTTTTAGTGGGGGGGGGGTTGTTAAATTTCCCAAAAAATCTGGTTATGTACCGGGAAATGTTAAAAGTACCAGAAATTTAATACCATTAATGTTTTAGTACCGGAAATTTTATGTCCAAGGTAATTTTATAGTACCGGGAAAAAGGGTTATTTTCCCGGGTTTTAATGTTTTAGTACCAGTTTTGTTATAGACCAGGAAATTTTAAATTTTTAAAAGGTTTTTGTTTATTTGCCGGGAAATTTTTTTTCCTTATGTTTTAGTACCAGGAAATTTTATGGGCCCAGGAAATTTTATAGTACCGGGTTTAATTTTTTTAATAAAAATTTTGGTTTTTGTTTTTTTTTTCCCCAGGTAATGTTTATTTTTTTTTAAACCGGTAAGTTATTGTACCAGGTAATGTTAAAAAGTTCCAGGTAATTTTAACTCCGGAAATGTTATTGAAACCAGGAAAGGGTTTTAAGTCCCAGGTAAGGGTTATTTAAGGTAATGTTATTGTACCAGGTAAGGGTTATGAAAAGGGTTTAAGTTTTATTTCCAGGTTTTTTTACAAAAGGGAAATGTTATAGTACCAGGAATGTTATTTTCCGGGTAATGTTTTTGAAGGTTTGTTTTTTCCCGAAAACCAGGTAATGTTTAGTACCAGGAAATTGTTATAGTAAGGTTTTTCAATTTTTTTAAAAAGGTTTTTGTTATAGTACCGGTTAATTTTTAAGACCGGGTTTAATGTTTTTGTCCCAAGGAAATGTTTTGTCCCCAGGAAAGGTTAAGTACCGGGTTTAAGGTTAAAGTACCGGGGTTTTTAATGTTAAAATCCCGGTAATGCAAATTGTCCCAGGTAATGTTTTGTAAAAGGGTTTGTTTTTTAAAAATTTTACCATAATTTTGTTACATTTCCGGGGAAATGTTATATTAACCGGTTTAATGTTTTAGTAAAGGAATTTTTATTGACCAAGGTAAATGTTACAGTACCGGGAATTTGTTTTTTAGTAAAAAGGAAATGTTATAGCCGGAATGTTATAGACCATTTTAATTTTAAACAGTACCGGTTATTTTAAATGGAAACCAGGAAATGTTTATTACCAGGAAAGGTTAAAGACCCCCGGAATTTTTACAGTCCCAGGTAATTTTTAAGTACCGGGTTAATTTTATTTTACCAGGTATGTTATACCCACCAGGTTTAATGGTTTTTTAGTACCAGGTAATGTTTTAGTCCGGGTTTAAATGTTATAGAACCGGAAAGGGTTTTTAGTACCAGGTAATTTTTATTTTCCGGGTAATGTTTTTTGTCCCAGGTAAGGGTTTTTTCCGGGGAAATTGTTAAGTACCGGGTTTTGTTATTTTTCCATGTAATGTTATAGCCCACGTAATGTTACAGTAGGGGGTTTAATGTTAAAGTCCCCTTTTAATGTTAAGCCCCCGGGTAATGTTTAAGTACCAGGTTATGTTTAGTACCGTAATGTTACATTTCCAGGAAATTTTATATTTCCGGGTATTGTTATAGTACCAGGTAATGTTAAGAAACCAGGTAAGTTTTTGTACCTTTTAATTTTTAAGTACCAGGTAATGTTTTATTTCCAAGGTAATTTAATTGGTCCCAAAAGGTTAAAGAAAAGTTTAGACCGGGTAAGGGTTATATTTCCGGGTTTAAATTTTTAGTACCGGGAAAAGGTTATAGTCCCAAGAAAGGGTTTAGACCAGGTAATGTTTTTAGTCCCAGGTAATGTTATAGTCCCGGAAATGTTATATTTCCCCGTTAATGTTATAGTACCGGGAAAATGTTTTAAACCAGGAAATGTTATGGTCCCAGGAAATTTTTATAGTACCATTTATTTTTATAGTCCCCGGGTATTGTTTTATTCCGGGGAATGTTATGGTACCAGGTAATTTTAAAGTCCCGGGAAATTTTTATAGACCATGTAATTTTTTTATTACCGGGTTATGTTATAAAAAACCAAAAAAAAAATTTAAAAAATTTAAAACCCCAAAAATTTCCCAGGTAATGTTTTAGTACCAGATAAGTTATACTCCGGTTTATGTTTTGTACCAGGTAGTGTTATAGTAACAGATGAGTTATGTCCCAGATTTGTTATAGCCCAGGTAATGTTATATTTCCAGGAAATGTTTAAAAACCGGGTTGTGTTTTGAAACAGTGATGTTATAGTACCAGATAATGTTATAGCCCCATGTAATGTTATAGTCCCGGGGTAAGTTATATTTACAAAGTAATGTTTTTAGTACCAGGAAATTGTTATAGTCCACTTAATGAAATTTGCACCGGGTTTAATGTTATATTAAGAGGAATGTTCTTTTCCCTTGTTTTGTTATATTTACCAGCAAATTTTTATAGTACCAGGTAATGTTATGTACCAAAATTTGGGTTATAGTCCCGGGTTTAAAACTTAAAAAGAAACCAGGTTTTTGTTATATTTACCAGAAAATGTTATAGTCCCGGGTAATGTTTTAGTCCCCAAGGTTTAATATTTTTGTCCCTTGTAATTTTATTTTTAAAAGGGTTTAATTTTTATTTACCAGGTAATGTTATATTTCCAGGAAATTGTTTTTTGTACCGGTATTGTTAAGTCCCAAAATTAATTTTTGTTACAGTTCGGTTTGTTTTAAATCCCCGGTAATGTTATAGTCCCAGGCAATGTTTTTGTACCAGGTAATGTTATAGTCCATGTTTATGTTCTAGAAACCAGGTAATTTTATAGTCCCAAGACAATGTTATAGTACCGGAAATGTTTTTGTACCATGAATTTATAAAAACCAGGTAGTGTTTTTTTATTTACCATATAATGTTAAAATTTCCGGTTTATGTTTTGTACCGGTTTAATGTTTTGTACCAGTTTTTTGTTTTTGTCCCAGAATGTTACAGTACCAGGAAATTTTTATAGTCCCAGGAATGTTATAGTACCGGGTTAATGTTTTAGTACCAGGTAAGGGTTTATTTCCATGTTATTTTAGTACCAGGTAATGTTTTTGTACCGGGGAAAATGTTATAGTCCCAAGGTAATGTTATAGTCCCGGGTTAATTGTTATAGTACCGGGTAATGTTAAAATACCAGGTTTAATTGTTTTGAAACCAGGCAATGTTTTATTTCCCAGGAAATTGTTTTTTTTTACCTTGTAATATTATATTTCCAGGTAGTGTTATAGTAAAGAAAATGTTTTAAAAAATCCCGGGGGTTAATTTTTATAGTACCGGGTTTTAATGTTTAGAAAAAATTAATGTTATATTTCCACGCAATTTTTCGGTACCAGGTAAATGTTATAGAAACCGGGTTTAATTTTTTTGTACCAGGAAATTGTTATAGTCCCAAATTTTAATTTTTTTACTTACCGGGTTTAATGTTACATTTCCCGGGTAATGTTATAGTCCCTGGTTTGTTATAGTACCAGGAAATGTTATAGTACCGGTTTAAATGTTATAATACCACTTTAATGTTACAGTTCCGGTAATGTTATAGTACCGGGGTAATGTTTTTTGGAACCAGGAAAATTTTATAGTACCGGGTTTAATGTTATATTTACCATGTTAGGGTTTTAGTACCAGGAAATTTTGTTATGTACTAGCTTTGTTATATTCCCAGGTAACTTCAAGAACCGGTAAGTTATGTACCAGGGTTAATATTAAAAGTACCGGCAATGTTATGCCAGATAATGTTATAGTCCCGGGTTTAATGTTATTTTCCATGTAAGGGTTTAGTCCCGGGGAAAAATTTATAGGCCCCACGTAATGTTACAGTACCGGGGAAATTTTTAAAAAGTACCAGGTTTATGTTTTAGACCGGTAATGTTATAGTCCCAAACTTAAATTTACATTTCCGGGAAAATGTTAAAATTTACCGATAAGTTATAGTACCTGGTAATGCTATATTTCCAGGGAAATTTTTATAGTACCAGGTAATGTTAGAGTACCACGAAATGTTACAGTACCGGAAATGTTATAGAACCTGGAATGTTTAAACTTTGGAAATAAGAACAAAGGGAAAATGCAGAAGGTACGGGCCCCAATGCGAGGCGGGTTTCAAGTTCCTCCCGGCTTAACCCAATGCCCCCAACCTAGTCAGGTCAGGTAAAATTTGACTTAAGGGAGGAACACGGAAACCGACCTCGTAGAAAAAGCTTTCGGCCCAACTCCCCCCACCCACTTTCCACTAAGGAACCTACCCAAAAACCATTTAAAGTACCGGGTTTTGTTATGTACCAGGAATCTTATGTCCCCAGATAATGTTTTTGTACCGGGGAAGGGTTATAGTACAAGGTAAGGTTTTAGTACCAGATAAGGGTTTAAAAACCAGGTAATGTTATAGTACCAGAAATGTTTTTGGGTACCAGGAAAATTTTATATACCATTTAAATGTTACAGTACCGGTAATGTTATACACCAGGTAATTTTTTAAAGTAACCGGGTTTAATTTTATGGGTACCGGGGAAAAGGGTTTTTGTACCGGGAAAAATGTTATAGTCCCAGACAATTTTTATAGTACCAGGTTATTTTAAAGTACCAGGAAATTTTTTAGCCCAATTTTATTTTATAATCCCAGTAAATTTTTTTAAGTACCGGGATAATTTTATAGTAAAAGGTAATGTTATAGTTCCGGGTTTAATGTTAAGTACCAGGTAATGTTATAGTTTCGGGGTTTGTTATAGTAAAAGGTAATTTTTTACTTTACCGGGTTTTTGTTATAGTCCCCAGGTAATGTTTTAGCACCAGGCAATGTTATAGTACCAGGTAATTTTCATTTACAGGTAATGTTCCCGTCCCGGTTTAATGTTTTAGTCCCGGGTTTTAATGTTTATTTTTCCGGAAATTGTTTAGTATCAGGAAATTTATTTTAGTACCACGTATTGTTACAGTCCAGGAAATTGTTATAGAAACCCAGGAAATGTTTAGTACCAGGAAATGTTTTTGTACCGGGTAATGTTTTTAGTCCCATGTTATTTTTAGTCCCAGGTAATGTTAAAATTACCAGACAATGTTATGTACCAGGTAACTTCAAGTACCAGGTAATGTTATAGTTTTTTGAATATTATTTTTCCAGGTAATGTTTAGTACCGAAAAGGGTTTTTTGTCCCAGATAATTTTATAGTACCAGGTAATGTTTAGTACCGGGAATGTTATAGTCCCAAAGGAAATTTATAGTACCATTTTTTGTTATAGTACCAGGGTTTTTTGCTTTTAGTCCCAAACAAAGTTTTAAATTTACCAGGAAATGTTATATTTCCATGTAATATTTTTAGTACCAGGTAGTGTTATAGTACCAGATAATGTTATAATACCAGGTAATGTTTTTTTTCCAAAGGTTTAATTTTTTATTTTCCAGTTAATGTTATAGAACCAGTAATGTAACAGTCCCAGGTAATGTTTAGTCCCAGGTAGTGTTATAGTCCCCAGGAAATTTGTTATAGTCCCAGGTTTTGTTTTAGTCCCATGTTAATATTTTAGTCCCGGGAAAAATGTTATATTTACCAGGAAATTGTTATAGAAACCAGGTAATTTTTAGTCCCAAGGAAATTGTTCTGTACCGGGGAAATGTTATAGAAACCGGGAAATTGTTATATACCAGGCAATGTTATAGTACCAGGGAAGTTATAGTACCATGTAATATTATAGTACCAGGTAGTGTTTTTAGTTCCAGAAAATTGTTTTGTCCCGGGTATTGTTATAGTCCCAGGTATTGTTTTTGTACCATTTAAATTGTTATAGTACCACGAAATTGTTACAGTCCCAGGAAATTGTTATGGGTACCGGGTTTAATGTTATGTACCGGGTTTAATGTTATGAAACCCGAAATTGTTAATTTAAAAGGGAATTTTTACGTCCCAGGAAATTTTTTTAGTACCTGGTAATGTTATAGTTCGGGTTTAATTTTAATGGTAAAAAGGAATGTTATAGTCCTTGTTTTTGTTCAGTATAAAAGGTTTAATTTGTTATATTTCCGGGTTAATGTTTTTGTCCCGGGAAATGTTTTAGTCCCCATGTTTGTTATAGTACGGGTTTAATGTTATAGTACTAGACAATTTTTTTAGTCCAGGTAACTTCAAGTACCAGGTTTGGTTTAGTACCGGGAAAATTTTAATAGTACCAGGTTATGTTATGGTACCAGAAATGTTATAGTTTCGGGTAATGTTATATTACCTTTGTAATGTTTTTTATTTCCTTTTAAAATTGTTTTTTGGACCACGTAATGTTACAGAAACCGGGTTTAATGTTTTAGTACAAGGAAATTTGTTATATTTACCAGGTAAGTTTTTGAATAGGAAAGGTTATAGTACCAGGAAATGTTAAAATTAAACCCCGAAATTGTTACATTTCCAGGTAATGTTATAAAACCTGGAATGCTAAACATAAGAACATAAAAACAAAGGGAAAACACTGCAGAAGGTCTATGGCCCATGCGAGGCAGGTCCAAGTCCCCTCCCGGGGCTTTTAACCCAAATTTGCCCCCCACCCTATTTCAGGTCGGGTTTAAACTTGACTTAAGGGGGAAAGGAAAACGGCAACCGGGTGGAGCACAAGCTATCAGGTCCCCAAATCACACAACCCCCCATCCACTCATGCACCTATCCAACCAAATTTTTTTTTACCATGGTTTTGTTAAGTACCAGGTAATGTTATAGTACCGGATAATTTTTGTTAGTACAGCTATGTTATAGTACCCCGGTTAAAGTTTTAGTACCAGATAAAGTTTTTTAGTACCCCGGTAAAGTTATAGTAACCCGGTTAAAAGTTTAAGACCCGGTAATGTTATAAATACCCGGTAATGTTATTTGTTCCAAAGTAATGTTACAGTTTCCCGGTTTTTGTTATAGACCAGGGAATGTTTTTAAAAAAAAATACCAGTTTAAAGTTTTTGTACTAGGTAATGTTTTTAGACCCGGTAATTTTAGTACCAAATGTTATAGTTTCCAGGTTACTTCCAAAGGTTTTTTTTAGGTTTAAAGGTTTTAAATATCATGTAATTTTTATAATTAACCCGGAAAAGTTTTAGTACCAGAAAAATGTTATAGTAAAAGGTAATGTTATAGTACCCCGGTAAAGTTACCGTACCATTTAAAAATTTTTAAGAACATTAAAAATTTAAATTTAATTAAAAACAGAAACCGGAAATTTTAAAAAAATACAAATAAATTTTTTACCCCCTTAAAATTTTTTTAAACCCTTTTAAAATAACCCAATTAAATTTACATTTCCATTTAAATTTTTTTTTACCTTTTAAATTCAATATCAGGGAATGTTAAGTTTCATTAAAATTTTTTTACCAAATTTTTGTTAAAAGAAACCCCGGGTTTTTAATTGTTTTTAGTACCAGGGAAGTTTTAGTACCAGGAATGTTATATTACCAGGTTTTTGTTTTAGTTTCCCGGTAAATTTTTAGTACCATAAAAGTTATGGTTAAAACCAAATCCCAAAATTTATAGTACCAGGGAAATTTTAATACCAGGTAAAAGTTATAGTCCAGTAAATTTTTATAAACCCGGTTTAAAGTTATTACCCGTTAAATTTTTTAGTTTCAGATAATGTTATAGTTTCCAGGGCATGTTATGTACCAGAAAAAATTTTTTAGTACCAGGTAATTTATAAATTTTTTTCCAGGTAAGTTTTTGTACCAGGTTAAAATTTTTGACCCGGTAATGTTTTAGTACCAGGAAAAGTTATCCCCCTTTAAAGTACCAGGAAAAGTTATAGTACCAGGGTTTTTAAATTTATAGTACCAGGTAATGTTATGTACCAGGTAAAAGTTACCCGTTCAAGGTAATGTTTTTAATACAAGTTTGTGTTAAGTTTCCCGGTAATGTTTTCCCTTTCCCGGGGAAAAAATTTCAGTACCAGGTAACGTTAT
This sequence comes from Cherax quadricarinatus, assembly GCF_026875155.1. NCBI lineage: Eukaryota > Metazoa > Arthropoda > Malacostraca > Decapoda > Parastacidae > Cherax > Cherax quadricarinatus. Next base: position 35,424,950 of record NC_069453.1, on the reverse strand, counting down.
AGTTTCGGGGAATGCTAAGTACCCGGGGTTAAAGTTATAGTCCCCGTAAAGTTATAGTACCCCAAAAAATGTTACAGTACCAGGTAATTTTTATATAAACCCGGGGAAAGGGTTTTAGCACCAAAGGGAATGTTTTAGCACCAGGTAATGTTACAGTACCAGGCCCAAAGGTTTTTGTTCCCGGTTTTGTTTTAGTACCAGGGAATGTTTTTGTAAAAACCCTAATGTTAAAGTTCCCGGAAAAGTTACAGTACCCGGTTTTAAAATATTTTTAACCCGGCAAAGTTATTGCAACCCGGGTAAAGTTTCATACCATGTAATTTTTATTGGACCCGTAATGTTATTGTAACCCGGTTATGTTTTAGTAACTTTAAAGTTATAGTTTCCAGGTAATTTTTTTAGTACCAGGTAATGTTATAAATTCCCGGTAAGTTATAGTTTCCACGTAATGGATAGTAAGGGAAGTTATAGGTTTAAAGGGAATTGTTAAAGGTTTAAAATAATGTTTCAGTACCAAGGGAAATTTATGTACCAGGTAAAGCTATTTTTTTCCCGGTAAAGTTATAGTTTCCACGTAAGTTACAGTACCAGGTTATGTTTTCAAATACCAGGTTAAGTTATAGTACCAGGGAAAGTTTGTACCAGGTAATGTTATTGTAACCCGGTTAAAGTTTTGTACCGGTAGTGTTATAATTTCCAGAAAAGTTTTTTGGGACCCGATAAAAGTTATAGACCAGGTTTTGTTAAGTACCAGGTTTAAAGTTATTGTACCATGTTTTTTTTATAGTACCCCGGTAATGTTTTTTTAAAACCAGGAAATTTTTGGTACCAGGGAAAGTTATAGTTACCCTGTTTTGGGTTTTTGTTTCCAGGTTTAAAGGTTTTTGTACCGGGAAAGTTTTAGTAAACCCGGTCTTCAAGTTCCAGGTTTTGGGAATTTTTTTTTTATTTGTTAATAACCCCCGGTAATGTTATTGTTCCAAAATAATGTTATAGCACCAGGTAATGTTTTAGTACCAGGGAAAGTTATAGTACCGATTAAAGTTTTACTACCCGGTAATTTTTATAGTACCCGGGAGTGTTATAGCAAAAAGTTGTTTATAGTACCAGTTTAAAGTTATTGCAACCCGGTAATGTTATTTGCACCCGGTAATTTTTTATAGTACCCCCGTAATGTTTTATTTCCAAAGGGAATGTTATTGTACCACATAATGTTTTAGCACCAAAGGGAAAGTTTTTACCAAGGTAAAGTTACGTTTCCCTGTTATGTTATTTAAATACCAGGTAATGTTATAGTACCAGGGGAATGTTATAGTACCAGGGCAAAGTTATAGTACCAGGTAACTTCAAGTACCAGGTAATGGTTTTAGAACCAGATAATGTTATAGTACCAGGTAGTGTTATAGTAACCCGGTTTAAATTATAGTACCATGTAATATTATAGGGTTCCCGGGAATGTTATAGTACCAGTAATTTTTATATACCAGGTTTAAAGGTTTTTAGTACCCGGTTATGTTAAAATTTTACCAGGTAATTTTATAGACCACGTAAAGTTACAGTACCGGTTTAAAGTTACGTACCAGGTAAAGTTATTGTACCAGGCAAAAGTTTTTAGTACCAGGTTAAAGTTATAGTACCATGTTATGGTTTTGTTCCAAAGGTTTTTGTTTTTAGTGCCAGACAATGTTATAGTACCCGGGAATGTTATAGTACCATGAATATTATAGTTTCCCGGTTTTTTTTTTTAGTACCGTTTAAAGTTTTAGTTCCCGGGAATGTTACAGAAGGTAATGGTTTTTGTACCAGCCCAATTTTTATATTTTTAAAGTTAAAGTTTCAAATCCAAAGGGAATGTTATAGTACCCGGGGAAATGTTATATACCAGGTAATGTTATAGTAAAAGGTTTAAAGTTATAGTACCTTTTAAATTTTTTATAGTACCCGGTTTTGTTTTTAGTACCAGGGTAATGGGTTTTTTGGGACCAGGTAAAAGTTATTGTACCAGGTAATGTTATAGTACCAG
>NC_069453.1:35407426-35422427 GCF_026875155.1 Cherax quadricarinatus | reverse complement strand
CCGGGAATCCCTTCACAAAATTACCCTCCCTCACACCCAAAATCGTCAGGCCCCAAGTATCATTCGTCTGCTTTCACTCCACTAACACGCTAAAGCCCCTTTGCGGGAAGTCCAAGCCCCCTGCCCAAAAAAACCCCTTTCCCCCCCTTTTACCCTTTCGGGGACGACCCCTCCCTTTTTCCTTCCCCATAATTTAAAATTCTTTCCTGTCATTCTATTTGACCCTTTTCTCCTAAATGACCAAACCACCTCAACCCCCCTCTTTTTTGCCCTCTGACTAATGCTTTTTTTTAACTCCACCCCTCCTATTTCCACACTCCAAATTTTCTGCAAAATATTTACACCACACTTGCCTTAGAAAAACATCTCCACCCCTCCAACCTCTCCTCGCTGCTGCTTTTTACCCCCCAAGTTTTCATAACATATAAAAAATATAAATAAAAAATTTATATATATAATAAAAATTAAAAAAAAATATAAATAATAATAAAAATATAAAAAAATATATAAAAAATTAAAAATTAATAAAAAATAAAAAAATTTAAAAGAAAACTGTTTTGTACTGTTTTGTAGGGAAAAGGGGGAAAAATTGATTTTTTATAAGGGAAAATTGGAACCTTAATTTCCTCTTGGAAGAAAAAAAGAAACTTACTTTGGGGAAACGGATAACGTTTGAGGAAGATGGGAACGTTGTTTTCGAAAAAGTAAAAACCGAGCGAGACAACAGGATTTCTGGGGGGGAAGGGTTTTAAAAAAAAAACACCAAAACTGCATCAACTCTGAGCCAGCCAAATTTTTTATTATTATTATTATTTTATTTTTATTATTATTACATCACATCTCATCATTACGTCATCAGGTGGTGCTGAATATGTCAGTCGGAATAAATTGACGCCGATTTTTTTTTGTGTTAAGTGTTGAATTGCGTGCAACAGCTATTTCAGTGACTACCCCCTCACCTTGACTAAATTTATGACCCTTTGAAAGGGACACTTCATGAGGGGGTTTTCAAAAACGCTCCTGCCCCTCCGCAACGCCCTTTTTTCCTCAAAGTTAAGAAAAATTTTTTTGGGTTTTCAGCCATTTATTTTTTTTATATCGTTTTTTTTTTAGACAAATAGTTGGGCGAATGTTTAACAAACATCCCCGCTTTTTAGAAACTGTAATAAAGGTTATTACCGGGGGGTAAATATACCTATAATAATTTTCAATGATTATACACTGAGAAATAGTTTAAAAAACGAGAGTTTACTTCAGTTCCCCCTTTTTCGATTAAATTATATTTTTTTTAGTATACAGATATATTTTGCAACCCCAATAACCCAGGGGCAATCGATAGGGCCTTAAACCTATGGAAACCCGTACAGTTTAGCATTTAAACATGAAACCTTGCATGTCAAGAACTCAATCTGCAATCTCACAAGTCTTTAATAGTCTTTTCCTCATGGCCGACCTCAATACTCATCTTCAAATTGCTCGTGAGACTCGATTTATTCGTTTACAAGTAGACCCATAGTCGCAAAACTTAGCCCATCGGCACAATGTCGTGCCACTGTGACCCTTCTGCTGTTATACTCGAATAGTTGCATGCAATGTGACTCTCCCTGGACAAATCAATCGATTATAAATATTTTATGTTACATGCATATGAGAGTCATTAGAATTAAAAAACTAAGTGCGCGTTTCTGAATACTACAACAACTTGTATGACAGTGACTTATTGTCTCGTAAATACTACTGAGAATGGTACAGTCAAATCAAAGTATGGATTAGGGTAAAAACCCACCTGTAAGTAAATTGGCAAATACGAAAAAGTAAAGATAGCCAGTGCACGCTAAAAGGCCCCAGGGTTGCTGGATCGTTTGTAAAGTTCTGGTTCGTAAGTGTATTTAGGTGCAGTTACACTAGACATTTTACACAATTAACCAGTACATAGTAACAATATGTATAAATTAACCGAAAGACAACCTCAAAAAGTCAGAAGTGACTTATTTCGAATTGGGGTTGCAATTTTTATTCCTTTCCTGACGCTTGTCATCATACACTGTATCACAGGACGCATTATTCCTATCCTGGACGGCTATGTCATCAAACACAGTTCACTGACCATTATTCCTTTCCTTGGCCGCTTGTCATCAATACACAGTTCACTGGACCATATTCCTTTCCTGGGACGCATGTCATCATACACTGTTCCACTGGACGCATTATACATTTACCTGGACCTTGTCATCGGTACATCTGATCACTGGCCGCATTAATTTCCTTTCACTGGGACTCTTGTCATCATACACTGTTCACTGGACCGCATTATTCCTTTCCTGGGACGCATTCCATCATACACTGTTTTCACTGGGACGCATAATTCCTTTCCTGGGACTCTTTCATCATACACTGTTCACTGGAGCGCATTATTCCATTCCTCTGGTACGGCTTTGTCATCATACACAGTTCACTGACGCATTATTCCTTTCTGTACGCCTTGTCATCCCATACACTGTTCACTTGGACGCATTAATCCTTTCCTGGGTACGCTTGTTCATCATACACTGTTCAACATGGACGCATTATTCCTATCCTGGGACTCTTGTTCATCATACACAGTCACTGGACGCATTATTCCTTTCCGGACGCTTGTCATCGTATACACTGTTCACTTAGACGCATTAATTCCTTCCTGGGACCTTGTCATCCATACACTTTCACTGACGCATTATTCCTTTCTGGACGCTTGTCATCATACACTGTTCACTGACGCATTATTCCTTTCCTGGGACGCTGGTCATCATACCACTGTTTTCACTGAGGACCATTATCCTTTCCCGGGACCCTTGCATCATACACTGTTCAAGGACGCATTATTCCTTTCCTGGGACGCTTGTCATCATACACTGTTCATTCCTGGAGACGCATTATTCCTTCCCTGGGACGCTTGCCATCATACACTGTTCACTGACGCAGTATTCCTTCCCTGGGACGCTTGTCCATCATACACTGTTCACTATGGACGCATTATTCATTTCCTGGGACGCTTGTCATCATACACTGTTTCACTGACTGTCATTATTCTTTCCCCTGGTGACCTTTTCATCATACACTGTTCACTGGACGCATTAATTTCCTTCCCTGGGACGCATGTCCATCATACACTGCCCACTGGACGCATTATTCCTTCCCTGGGGACGCTTGTCATCATAAACACTGCCCACTGACGCATTATTCCCTTCCCTGGACGCTTGTCATCATACACTGCCACTGGACGCATTATTCCTTCCTGGGGACGCTTGTTCCAGCATACCGCCACTGGACCGCCCCGGGCATCATTCTTTTCTCTGGGACGCTTGTCATCATACACTGTTCACTGGACGCATTAATTCCTTTCCTGGACGCCTTGTCATCATATCACTGCCCACTGACGCATTAATTCTTTCTCTGGGACGCTTGTCATTCATACTCTGCCCACTGGAACGCATTTGTCTTTTCCTGGGACGCTTGTCACCATACACTGTTCACTGGAAACCATTATTTTCTTCTCTGAGACGCTTGTCATAATCACTGCCCACTGGACGCAAATATTCCTTTCCTGGGACGCTTGTTCATCATACACTGTTCACTGGACGCATTATTCTTTCTCTGGACGGCTGTCTCAAACACTGCCCACTGGACGCATTAATCATTTCCTGGGACGCTTGTCATCATACAACACAGTTCAACTGGACTAAAGCATTATTCTTTCTCTGGGGACGCTTGTTCATCATACACTGCACACTGACGCATTATTCCTTTCCTGGGACGCTGTCCATCATACACTTTCACTGGAACCGCATTATTCTTTCTCTGGGACGCTTTTGTCATCATACACTGCCCACGGACGCATTATTCCTTTCTGGACGCTTGATCATCATACCACGTTCACTAGACGCATCATTCCCTTTCCCTGGGACGCTTGTTTATCATACACTGCGCACTGACGCATTAATTTTTCCTTCCCGGGACCCTTGCCATCCTACAGTTCCTTACTGGACGCAATCATTCCTTTTCTAGGACGCTTGCCAGCCAGTAACTCAAGTCCAGGACGCATCATTCCTTCTCTGGGACGCTGTCATACAGTTCTCACTGACGCGTCATTCTTTCTCAGGGACGCTTGCATCATACTTGTGTCTCACTGGACGCATCATTCCTTCTCTGGACACTTGTCATCTACAGTTTCTCACTGGACGCAATCATTCCTCCTCTGGGACGCTTGTCATACAGTGCTCACTGGACGCATCAATTCCTTCTCTGGATGCTTGTCACATACAGTGCCCACTGGACGCATCATTCCTTCTCTGGGACGCTTGTCATCAAACTGCTTACTGGACTATCATTACCTTCCCCTGGAACGCTTGTTCATCATACACTGCTCACTGGACGCATCCCTTCCTTCTCAGGAACGCTTGTCATCATAACATGCTCACGGACGCATCATTCCTTCACTGGGAATGCTTGTATCATAAGCTGCTCACGTGGACGCTCATTACTTCTCTGGATGCTTGTCATCATCCACTGCCACCACTGACGCAATCTTACTTCTTCTCCTGGATGCTTTGTCATCATACACTGCCTTCACGTGGACGCATCAGTACTTCTCTGGGATGCTTGTCATCATACACTGCTCAACTGGACCATCAATTCGTTCTCAGGAACTCTTGTCATCATACACTGCTCAACTGAACGCATCATTACTCTCTGGATGCTTGGGTCATCTACACTGCTCACTGACGCAATCATTACTTCTCTGGGTGCTTGTCATCAACACTGCCTCACTGGACGCATCATTCGTACTCCAGGAACTCTTGTCACATCACTGCCACTGAACTGCATCATTACTTCTGCAGGGATTCTTGCGTCATCATACACTGCTCACTGGACGCATCATTACTTCTCTGGATGCTTGTCATCATTACACTGACTGCACACTGGACCATCATTCGTTCTCAGGAACTCATGTCATCATACACTGCTCACTGACGCATCATTATCTCTGGACGCTTGTCACATACACTGCTCACCATGACGTTCATCCTATTACTTCTCCTGGGATGCTTGTCACATACACTGTTCACTGACCGCATCATTCGTTCTCATGAACTCTTGTCATCAAACACTGCTCACTTGAACGCATCATTACTTCTCTGGATGCATGTCATTCATACAGCTGTGGTGCTCTCATCTGGACGCATCATTACTTCCTGGGATGCTTGTCATCATACACTGTTCACTGGACGCATCATTCGTTCTCAGGAACTCTTGTCATCATACACTTCTGCACTGAACGCATCATACTCTCAGGGATCTGTCACATCACTGCACACTGGTAAGCATCATTACTTCTCTGGGACGCTTGTCATCATACACTGCTCACTGGACGCATCATAACTTCTCTGGATGCATGTCATCAATATACTACTCACCTGGACGCATCATTACTTCTTTCTCTGGGATTGCTTTGTCATCATGACACAGTTCACTGGACGCATCATTCGTTCTCCAGGAACTCTTTCATCATACACACTGCTACACTGGACGCATCATTACTTCTCTTGGATGCTTTTGTTCACATACACTGCTCACATGACGCATCATACTTCTCTGGGAAGTGCTTGTCATCATACATGCTCACTGACCATCATTCGTTCTCATGAACTCTTGTCATCATACACTGCTCACTGAACGGCGTCAATTTACTTCTCTGGGATGCTTGTCATCCAAACACTGCTCACTGACCGCATCATTCCTTCTCTGGGATGCTTGTCAACATACAACTGCTCACGTGGACGCATCATTACTTTCTTTTCTTCTGGGATGCTGTCATTCATACACTGCTTCACTGGACTGCATCATGCGTTCTCAGGAACTCTTGTCATCATACACTGCTCACTGGACGCATCATTACTTCTCTGGTGCTTGTCATCCATACAGTGCTCCACTGATCGCATCATTTATCCTTCTCTTGGACGCTTGACAACATTACTTCCAGGCTCGCACATCATTCATCTCTCCTGAGCAAATTATGGACAGGCAAACTTTTATACTATCGAGCATTAATGTATTTCAAAACCCATCTTTACTTTGATATTCTCCCGTAAATTCCCTTGATTAATGAACCATTCTTTAATACAAGCTTAAAGTAAATTAACCAAGTCTGTTTTAGTGTATTTGTTTAGGTTTAAGGCTGTCGACTGCAGGTGGAATCATTAGGCCCCAAATTCACCAAGAATATCAACAAGCTTTAAGTCCCAAAACAGTAATAAACTTACCCTCGCTAATATGCATTTTGTTGATGTAAATAGCCTGTGTCTTTGTCCTTGTCTTTTATGCAGGTTAAACTACCGAAGCGTTTTCTCTTTCTTAAGTGTGGAAGTGATGTACCCAGGTATGGTTTTTCTTTCCATTTTTACAAAGTTTCGTATGTAACTTAAAAATGCCTCACCCGAGTGTCAGATTTTAGTTTTATATATAAAAAAAAATTTCCGTGCAAGAACTGGATAATGGATCCTATGATAGGGTTCAAACCTTCATTATTATTATTATTATTATTATAATCAAGAAGTGGATGCCTAAGCCACAAGGACTATAACAGCGCTGCAGGGCAGGAAGGAAGCGAGGGCATCATGCAAAAGGAGATGGAGAGTAATAAGGTTATGATAACAGCGGGGTTAGTGGATGGTGAAAGGGTAAAGGGGCAGTCAAGAGACTGAACAGTAAGGTCTGAGGGGAGTGCAAAAAGTATCATCAGAGTTTTGTGGAGTAAATCAGAGTTCGTTGTCAAGAAGTCAATGAGAGAGTCAGGAATAAAGGAGGGTCCCATCAGCAAGAAGGAAGTAATGAGAGAGTATAGAACGAAGACGACGTTTGGAGGTAAAATCTGCGTGCTCGTTGAAAGAAGCGAGTCTAACAAATGTTGCTTAATCGATACTAGGAACTTGACACTGCTCACAGAGAGGAAAAGGGTGCCTCTCCATGAGATACCCATGAGTAAAGACGCTCACAGAGAGGGAACAGGGTGCCTCTCATGAGATACCCATGAGTAAGACGAATGTGGCTTAATGCAAGTGCGGGAGAGATAGTGGTGCTCCCAACCTCGGCACTGATGACGAAAAGACGGCCATAAACCCTATGCTCGGTAAATTAGAATGAAGTTTTTTACCAGCAAGTTGATTCAAAACCTTCACCATTGATGTATCTTATTAGAAAAGAGTTGCACTGATTTTGAGTTCAATAAGCGGCACTTTTTCCAATTTTATTTAAAAATTAGGGTACGATAAGATAAATTTTTCCGTGGGATTACTTGTTAATGCCTCACCCGATCTGCTTCAATAACTTCACATACCGATAACTTGAGAATGCTCTGCAGATTGACTTCAGATCTTACATGGATGTGTTCCGGGTTCATCGCCCCCGCGGCTCAGGTCCTTGAATCAGGCCTCTCGGTGGATAGGCTTGACCAATCAGGCTGTTTACAGCTGGTCGCACATAGTCGCAACGCTAACGTAACTACAGCCCGCGAAGCGGGACTGTAATAGGCGGGAAGTTCGAACGCATTACGAACATCCGGCCTATGTCATGTACTAACTTTGGTACCAGTTGCAGTTCCGAATAAACGTTAGTTAGTAAACCTATGGAGGCACATTTGTTTGTTATATATATTTGTCCGTCGTCTTCTACTCCAGAATAACATGGCATGCCAGCCACACAATGTTATTTATGCTCACGACACGTAAGCACATTGAGGAATAAAATATGTAGTTCGATGCGGCATGACTCAGGGAGCCGAGGAGGGGATGTCTGGGTGCGAGACTGCCAAGGCTTAAAGCAGAACGCGCCATGGCACCGTTAAATTCAGAGCTTGTAGTAGGCCTTGCAAGCTCTATGGAAGGGGGTGGCAGAGACGTAGATTTATTCGCTAGTTATACCGTCGTTCTGACACTAAGGAAATAAAGAATATTGATTACAAATTGTATATACACAAATAACACGCACATAGAAAGAAGCTTATGACGACATTTCGGTCCGACTTGGACCAATTACAAGTCGGACCGAAACGTCGTCATAAGCTTGTCTGCTATGTGCGTTTTATTTGTGTATTGTTCCAGCCACAGTATTGTGCCTTTTTTTGTACTTTATAAATTGTATATGTATGTCGACAATCAATTTAGGTAAATGGATGCATTTTGCAACGTTTAGATGCTCTAATTAGGCAACGTTTTCCAAAAAAAAAATGAGAACATATATGATCATCCAAGAAAGCTGCGTGGCGATAATAACACAATGTGAGATCATTGAGTTTACAGTAAAAGTAGTGGTAACACCATAAAATGAACCACACACACACTACACACACACACACACACACACACACACACACACACAACACACACACACACACACACACATCCATATAAATATATATATATATATATATATATATATATAATATATATATAAAATATAAATATATAAATATATATATATAGTATATAATATAGTATAATATATATAATTATATATATATATAAATATATATATATATATAAATAATATAGTGTTCTTGCCGAATAGCAGAACTTGCGATCTTGGCTTAAATAGCAACGCTCATCTTGCCATATAGGACAAGTGAAAATTGTGTATGCAATAATGTCGTCAAAATCATTAATTAACCTAACGGAAAAAATATATATCACTGGTCTGTTTAGTATTAAATTATTTTAAACAAATTCCAAAATAATTTAGTTGTATAGGCTAAAATAAATTGTTCTTTGTATAATAGAGGTTAGGTAAGTTTCTAAGCTTCTTTTGGTGCAAAATTAAATTATTTACATAACATTAATGCAAAAAAAATATATCGTTTAAAAACGTATAAGAGAATTTTTAAAGGACTTAATTTTAAATGAGTTCTTGCTATTGACCAGTTTTACATTATCGTCACGACAATATATGTATTATATTTATATAATATATAATAAATGTAATATAAGTATATATATATATAAATATATATTATATATATATATATATATATATATATATATATATATATATAGATATGTATATATAATATATATAGAAATAATATTTATATATATAATATAATATGTATGTATATATAGATATAAATATATAATATATATAGATATATATATATATATAATAAAATATATTATATATATATATATATTATATATATAAATATGATATAAATATATATATTATATATACATTTACGACGTGAAATGTTTGGAAGAAATCAAGAATGTCACAGGAGAAGCGTCAGAAGAGGTGAGATACTCGGTGCCAACACAGATCAACTTAAAATGCTACCAAGTAAATTAATACGCCAGAGCGTATCCCCGCATTACAAAGATCGTCGTCGTTACACAGCGCTTTGCTGCCTGCAATTTTCTCGATACTGAAGCTAATCCGTTGCTTTTCAAGGCTCAAAAACTTACCCATACTACAAATTGAAATTGTTGGAATAAGTTTACTGCAGTCTATTTCAGTGTAAATTTTCAGTTTCAGTGGCAGCTTTTGACTTTAATAACATTTTTACCACGACTTTGTGGCTTATTTGGTATTTGACTTGCAAGCGCCCTGGCAGCCGGACCTCCGACCCAACCATGAGCAATGGTACAAAAACCGAGGGAATGATTATATCGCTTACAATTGATTAGTAGGAACTTTGTATAACCCCTGTTGCCACACTGCCTCAAGGAGAAATATACTTTATCTTGAAGCCCTTTTATTAACGATACTAATTGGGTGCGAAAAAGAAATTGGTATGTCAGAAATTGCCTAACACTTGAAACTGTTTACATTCCTTCTATCCTAACTGTTAGTGTACCTTTTGTAAATGTTTTTCGCGTCGACGAAACGTCTTCGTAAGCTCCAGTCTCCGTATGGCGGGTTAATTTTGTGTATTGTTCCTGTGACTGTTTTTCGAGTGTTCTACCCGGCTAGCCCCCCCGGGGTCTGAATGCCATGCTTCCTGGAGGCAAATCCTTTATATTACTAAAATATAATCCTATGACACTTACCATTTAGATATAACATAATTTAAAAATAAAGTAACTTACTAGTTGTAACTGAAGTTTGGACTCATTTCAGTGCAAGCAACTTGCTCTAACAGTTCGTAGATGGACTTGGTTTTTCTTGTTGAGTTTTTTTTTGCTGTAAACGGGATGGCAAAATTCTGTTTACGGCAGATGGCGCTTGAAAGAGGGTAATCTAACGTAAACACAAGAGGCAAGATATAACAGAAGGGTATTGTCAAAATTTCAACTAAAACTGGCCTGGAACAGAAGAATAAAAGACATAATGCCTTGGCTGGAGCAATTCACAAGACACCACTTTAGAGAGGAAAGTTAAGGCAACGTTTCGGTTCGTCCTTACCCTTTATCAAAGCAATGGACCATTATCAAGATAGTTCAGGAGGGACCGAAACGTCGTTTGAAGTTTCGTTTCAAAACTGTGCGTTACTTGGCGAACTGGCATTGAATATGTTTCATCACAAGAAATAAGAAATGAAGTAGTACACAAGAAAATGAAATGAGTGTTACACAGAGAAATATGAAATGAGTGTACACAAGAAATATGAAATGAGTGTACACAAGAAATATGAAATGAATGTACTGTATTTTGCAAAACGAGTGAGATTTGGGAAGAAGTGAGTGTATGTTTACAACAGTGAGGTTTAGTACGAGACAGCGACGGTGTATTTTGATCCAGAGGCGAGAGAGAACAAGGCCAGCACGCAAGCTCAGATAGTTTAAACTCATTTTAACCTGATAGTGTAAGTAAATCAGAGGGGAGTCACGCGGACTAACCTTCAGTTGAGATTGACTGGAGTTCTGACGCGAATATTCAAGATCTCAGAGACGGGTAGTGATTCGAACCCATGGCGATCCGGTCCTAACACGACTGCCCAGTGATACTCATCACTGAACAGCGTAGAGCAACAAGAAATGCAACACAAAAACAAAAAACTTGAAAACAGCAGCAACACACCAATAATAATAATAAAAATAATAAGAAAATAATAACTTAAAAATAATAATAATGAAAAAATTGTCTTCTTATATCAGCATTAGATAAGTTTTTTGAATTTATACAATTTCTGTAACGTGCAGTACATATAATAACATATTATGAATATGTCCCTTTGGTAATTAGGGGCAGTAGCTTTCATCCGAAGAAGGGGGAAGGTAGTTCGAATTCTTTGGGACAAAAGCCCATCATTAACATGAAGGTAGTCAACAGTAAAAGTTTTATAACAAACATACATTATTAGTATTTATTATTATTATATTATTATAGTAAGCATATTGATAGAGTTCCGCACCAAAGACTGTTGAAAAGAAAAGTAGCAGGCTCATGGCATGGGGAAAGTGCTCTCAGGATAATCGAACTCAAGGCTTGCACTAGACAGGAAGCAGAGAAGTCCATAAATAGGGTTTAATCCGAGTGTGATCAGTAACAAGTGGCGTTCCACAGGGATCAGTCTTGGGCCCGTGTTGTCGCTCAGTATATATCAATGATCTGATGTAGGAATTACTAGAGTATATGATCAAATTCGCCGATGACACGAAGATAGTAGGATAATTGATTCAAAAGTAGATGTAAGGGAACTTCAGGAGGATTTAGACCAAACTCTACTCTTGGTCAGAAAAGTGCAGATGCAGTTCAAGTGAAATAAATGCTAAGGTTCTAGCTCGGGAGTGCCTTAACCCTAGCACTTATAAGTTTAAATAATGTAGAACTTAGCCATAACAGTTGCGAAAATGGACTAGGGGTTTGGTACGCAGCAACCTTAAACCATGACAGCCAAGTTCCTAAGCGTACGTAATATAAGGCAAAATATTATCGGGATTTAATAACAAGAAAGAGTGTAAGCAACAGATAGTCCAGAGGTCATACTGCAGCATTAATATAAATCATTAATAAGGCCTCACCTAGATATGCAGTTCAATTCTGGTCCTCCATATAACAGAAATGACATAAATTCTTTAGAAAACATTCAGCGTAGATGACTAATTAATACATAGTCATAGAAATCTTCCGTTATGAAGAAAGATTGAAGACACTGTAAGTTACATTCACTTGTTAGAACGAAGAATGAGGGGAGACCTGTCGACGTGTAAAAGAGGAAATAGGTATTAAAGGGGATATTAACAAGGTCCTTGAGAATATCTCTCCAAGAGAGTACCCGCAGAAATGGAATTAAATTTGATAAGTTTAAGATTTAGAAAAGGGACATAGAAAGTATTGGTTGGAATAGGGTTAGTAGATGATTGAACAGTCAACCTATTGGTTTATTGAGGCTGGACTTTGGTAGTTACCAATTACGTGATTGGATAAATACATGAGTGGGATGGTATGGATTTGAGTGGGACAAGCACATCAGCGCATATACAGGGTATGCATTGAAAAATTGGTTTAGTACAAATGATTGTATAATTGGATGAATTGTAAAGGACTCTGCCTAGTATGGGCCACCAGGCCTGCAGCAGTTAACCATACCTTTCTTATGGGTTTCTTAATGTAAGGCTGTAAACCAGCATGGGTCATGTAACGCTACAGGCTTTAAAACTCGTTTATGTCTCCGTAATTCCACGTCACAATGAAGTATTCCCATATGATGTTATACAACTTGAGGGATAACGAGATTGACTTTATTAATAATATTAATGTGAAAGAACTACATTTCCCAGGGATCATACCGTGCCCTGAAATGGAGGTAAACAATATATGATCCAAGGAATGGAAAGTGGCCTTATAACGTCTGTTGATGAAGTGCCTTCAGTAGTAGGTGTGAGCGCGGGTATGTGTCATAGGGATCGGCCTCGGGGCTTCTGTACATTAATGAAGTAGCCGTACCGACAACGTGATTGAGGAAGACTCTTGTTCAGCAATTGGTATCGTTGTTCGGCATTTTAGATAGCAAAAATGTTTGGAACATGTTTTTTGTTTAAAGGTAGCTCAGGGCCAGTGAGTCATTCATCTGATTTTATGAAATGACTGGTGTTAATGGTGGTGAATGGTTGAGTGTGGTTTTTGAATGGTTTCACCGGTGTGTGTTGTTATTCATAGATTATTGATGTATTTGTAGGGTTGATCACTTTCACACACAAACCCCCACACACACATATATATTATAATATAAATAAAATATAGGTAAATATATATAAGGAATTATATATATAAATATATATATATATTATATAATATATATAATAAATATATATAAATAATATAAATATATATATATAGTATATATAAGGAATATAAAATAATATATATATATATATAAAATCTAACAAAACAACCACTCTGAAAAGAATAGAGAAATTCCAAGCGCTTTCGTGACTACTCACAATAGTCAAGGAACTATTAAAGTGAAGCATCCAAGGAAGCTATGATAAGGGTCCGGCCATCACCTCCACAATCAGAGTCAGACACGGTTAAACACTGACGCGCGGGAAGCCACTTGAAACAGGTTCCTTTTGCAAAACTCACCCCCAAGAGCTATTTATTTGTCCAGTGTATTTTAAATTCTACCCAAATTCTATTAATTATAAATGGGATCTAATTTATAAAAACCAAAGGAAATATTCATATTATTGTCATAACTGCATTTTATGAAACAAGATTCAATTATATTCCTGCCCGACCATGGACTTGCTTGATACTACTTTCTCAACTTTTTGAAAATCAATTGGATGGTTAAAATCTCTTACATGAATAAATAGAGCATTGGAATCTTGTCCAGTTCTAATGCTATATTTATGTTGTTTTAATCTTAGTTCGAGATTTTTACCAGTTTGAACCGTAATAAACTTTATCGCAAATTTTACAAGGAATCTTATAGACACATCCATCAGCATTTTGGGGGGAATTCTTAATCAAAATTTTTTTTTTTACTGTATCAAGATTTTTGAATACAACTTTAATATTAAAAGTCTTAAGAAGAGAAGGCATAATAAACCAGTTTTCATGGAAAGGGGAGAACCAACATATTTTTAGTTGAAAAAGGGCTGGTTGCCCTTTTTTGGATTATAAAAAGTGTTCCTAGCAACTTTAAAAGATTTATCCCAAATTTCATTTCTTGGTATTTTAAATCATTACCTATTTCATAAATTTTTGGATATTTCCTCATCTATGAACTCAGGACTACAAATTCGTAAAGCTCTCAAAAATATTGATGAGAAAACAGACAGTTTGACTCTATCTTGAAAGCGAGGAATAATAGTGGACATAGAACAGTTATTTGTAGGTTTTTTGTAAATTTTAAATTTGAATTCATTATTACCCTTAATAATTAAAACATCTAGAAAAGGCAATGAGTTATTTTCTTCAAACTCAACAGTAAAGTTGAGATATTTCACCATTTTCTTGAAAATTAAATAGCTTAGCCCCTTCCATAAACTTTACTGTGAGTTTTTAAGAAAATAACTCATTGCCTTTTCTAGATGTTTTAATTATTAAGGGTAATAATGAATTCAAATTTAAATTTACAGAAAACCTACAAATAACTGTTCCTATGTCCACTATTATTCCTCGCATCAAGATAGAGTCAAACTTCTGTTTTCTCATCAATATTTTTGAGAGCTTTACGAATTTGTAGTCCTGAGTTCATAGATGAGGAAATATCCAAAATTTATGAAATAGGTAATGATTTAAAAAACCAAGAAATGTAATTGATAAATCTTTTAAAATTGCTAGGAACACTTTTTATAATCCAAAAAAGGGCAACCAGCCTTTTTTCAACTAAAAATAGTTGGTTCTCCCTTACCATGAAAACTTGGGTTTATATGCCTTCTCTTCTTTAAAACTTTTAATATTAAAGTTGTATTCAAAAAACTTGATACAGTAAAAAAACTTTTGATTAAGGGAATTCCCCCCAAAATGCTGATGGGTGTGTCTAAAAAGATTCCTTGTAAAATTTGCGATAAGTTTATTACCCGGT
>NC_069453.1:35390085-35406926 GCF_026875155.1 Cherax quadricarinatus | reverse complement strand
AACGTTCTTGTTCATATGACTAGCGTGAATGTGGTAATATGAGATGGGCCAGACGTCAGAGAGAGCTTGGGCACCCATGGAGATGTCTGAAATGTAATCTTTAGCATAGATGAGGCGTTAGGGATCTTGTAGATGCTGTCTACCGAGGCCAGGTGTTTTGTTCTCAATAGATGTCTCAGTGCTTCAGTAGAGAGAGAGGTGACCATATTGTCAAGTCTTTTCACAAAGACCGAACGTTTCGACTTCAAGAATGGAGACGGGGATAGAGTGAATTGTTGTGTTTGTAGGGTCCTGATTGAAGAGTCGTCCATAAGTTTTGATGCTTCCGTGTCGTCTGTGCAGACGACAATGAAGGAGTCCTTCAGAGAGTGGATTGCCGTAAATTTGACCTGCAGGCGGGTCTTAACGACGGTAGCTAAAGCTAACTTCGAGGAGTCATTTATTGCACCATTCACAGGCTTGATTTTCACACGATTCGACAGCATTGTGAAAAGGATGTGATGTTTGTAGAATATAAATTCTACAACCCGGCGGGGTCGAAGAGAGTCTTCTTGACTGTAGAGCAACTGTGTGATCGATTAGTCTGTAGAGTGGCAGCATAGGGCCAGAGAGGTGGCTTATATACTGCGGCGAGATGAGTTGAAGCAGGAGGAGGCGGGATCACAGTGGGACCTGCCACTAGTGTAAGTAGGTCGTCGTCCAAAGGTTGGGCAAGCGTTGATGTCTTTGTACCAAGATCCCATGATGTTGCAGTGTCTGACAGATGTGATGAATGGTTTTGAAAACTGACAAGTTGAAGAATTGAGACACTTATGCAACAAATGGGAATCTTTATTGAAGAAACGTTTCGCCACACAGTGGCTTCATCAGTCCAATACAAAGTAGAAGTGGGTAACGAGAGTAGAAGTTAGAGGTAATCAGTCCCTCAACCTGGAATCGATGTGTTCAGTCCATCACTCTTGTAGGAACTGCAGCATAGGGCCAGAGAGGTGGCTTATATACTGCGGTGAGATGAGTTGAAGCAGGAGGAGGCGTGATCCCGCCTCCTCCTGCTTCAACTCATCTCACCGCAGTATATAAGCCACCTCTCTGGCCCTATGCTGTACTTCCTACAAGATTGATGGACTGAACACAAAGGACCTGCCTAGTATGGGCCAACAGGCCTGCTGCAGTGTTTCTCCAGGCTGAGGGACTGATAACCTCAAACTACTCCTCTCATTATATCTTCCTGCTTTGTATAGGACTGATGAAGCCACTGTGTGGCGAAAGTTTTTTCAGTAAGGATTCTTATATGTTGCATATGTGTCTCAGTTCTTCATACGGCTTTAGTGTTTATATTTCCATCAAGGAACCTAACCGTTGCACACCTTGGACCTGCCTTGCATGGGCCAGTAGGCCTGCTTCAGTGTTCCTTCCTCGCAGGCCTACTGGCCCATGCGAGGCAGGTCCAAGTTCCCTACCGGCTTAAGCCAATGCTCTAGCCTAGTTAGGTCAGGTCACATTCACTTATTTGACACAAGTCAGCCAGCAATAAACCGGTTAATAAAACACCATTAAAACGGTTAATAAAACACCATTAAAACTGTTGTAATAACATTTTTATTTTCATTGACACAAAAGCACCAATATAATTAACATAATTAACAATTTACAAAATTCAATGTTAATTATGTTTTAAGGTAATGAGTTGTTCATAAAATTATTACAAATGTTCACTGAAAATGTTATATAGCCAGTAGGCCTCCTACAGTGTTCCTTCTTTATTACGTTCTTATGTTCTTATATATATTCACTGTTCAAAATTATTTTGGTTGGGAGTTAACAGAGACAGTCTATGATACCCAGGTAAGACACATATGCAACAGTTAGGTATCTTTATTTCGAAACGTTTCGCCTACACAGTAGGCTTCTTCAGTCGAGTACAGAAAAGTTGATAGAAGCAGAAGATACTTGAAGACGATGTAATCAGTCCATCACCCTTAAAGTTTTGAGGTGGTCAGTCCCTCAGTCTGGAGAAGAGCATTGTTCCATGGAATGAAACAATATGGAGATGAAGTGACAGGATGGAGCACTTATATAGCGCCAAAGAGGTGAGACGTAGGTCACTAGAAGAGGTAATAGAACTCAGATGCTGGGAGGTCAGGTCCCTCTCAAATCCAGCCGTTCTCACTAGTAGAGGTTTTTCCAAGTTGATTGTAGGTCTGTACAAAATACCCTTGTGTTGCGTGTCTGACAGATTGAACATTAAAATGGTATAAAATACCGACAGGTTGTAGGTAAGACACATATGCAAGTTAGGTATCTTTATTTTGAAACGTTTCGCCTACACAGTAGGCTTCTTCAGTCGAGTACAGAAAAGTTGATAGAAGCAGAAGATACTTGAAGAATTACTGTTTCAAGTATCTTCTGCTTCTATCAATTTTTTCTGTACTCGACTGAAGAAGCTACTTGAGGCGAAAGTTTCGAATAAAGATCCCAAACTTTGCATATGTGTCTTCCTAAAAACTGTCGGATTTTATCCCATTTTAATGTTCATTAAAAGATACCCAAAAAAATCGTGGGATTGTGGTTTTGACCCCCGGTTCGGGTGGAAACACTGGGACGTGTTTCCCTTTAGAGACTGCTGCCTTCCACCTATAGTAAATAGGTACCGGGGTTTTTGTCGATGGTGTTGTTGTTTCCGGGGATAAAATAAAACCTAATTTGCCCTAATACTGGAAAAAAAAGGGGCTTTCTATATGTATGCATGGGGGCACCCCGGGTCTGTTAATTTTATATATTTTATATATTCTCTTGGAACGGCGGGATTTGAGAGGGCCCTGACCTTAAAACATTGCGGTTTACCTTTCTAGTGACCATCTCACCCCCGGCCCTATATAAGGGCTCCATCCTGTCACTTACTCGAACACATTGGACCCACAGTCCATCGACGAACGATCTGCCTCTCAAATTCCCCGTTTTTGAGTGTGCTTTCCCAAGTGGTGGTTACTAAACCTTCGTTTTCCCCTTCAGGTTGGTGGTCGGGGGTTGCCCCCCCAAAGGGGGCAGGAAGCCTCCCTCTGCACCCCTGTTGCTATCTGTGCCCCCACGCTCCGACTACATGTGTCAACCGTTTTAAACGCCGGTTGCCTCTCCCGCGTTTTTTGGGGTTTTATCGGGGGAGATTTCCGGGGGGTCAACCCCCCCCGGGCCCCGGTCTGTGACCGGGCCTCCTTAGGTAGTGCCCCGGGATGCACCCCCCCAGTCGATAACCCCCGGTCCCCTTTTTTACTGATGGGGAACTAAAAAAGGTGGAAAGAAACCGTCCAATTTTTCTACTCTGGCTGGGAACAAAACCCCAGGCCCTACCGTGTGAGCGAGAGCGTTAACCACGCTGCCGGTAGTGAAGTTGCTCCCCATTAGCTAGTGTTGGCTCACCTTCGCTCCAGCCGAGTTGTTCTCCTCCCGGGTGGTGGTTACGGGCTTCTTTTCACCTGGATTGGTGCGTCGGTGGTCCCTCCCAAAAAGGGCAGGAACCCTCCCTCTGCACTCCTTTTTTGCTGTCTGAATTCCCCCGCCCACCTGAGGGGGAAATCTGCTCGCCTTCAGCTGTGTTGGTTTTCCTCACGTCACAGCCGATTTCCCCTTTACCGGTGGGTTACTGGACCTTCTCTTCACCATCGGGTTTGGTGCGTCTGGTCCCTTCCCAAGGGCAGGAAGTTCCCTCTGCACTCCTGTTGCGTCTGAAGTCTCCACCCCTACCTGTACGTGTGGTCTGCACGCCTTCCCGCCAGTTCGGGGCATACTGCTCCATCAAGCACGCTCACCCCCTCAGTTCCTGTGCCTCCAACGGACTCCACAGAAACTTTAAATTTTATAACCAGGCAATTTCGGTGCCCTTTTCCACACGTATTGCCTGCAATTTTTCTCCAGGATTGGCCCCACTCTAATTTACGATCCTGCAAGCTTCCCCCCCTTTTCCCCTTTTACCGCTCCCTACGCCAACCCGCCTTACTCGTCTACTCCTCTTCAAAGGGCCTTACCCTGCCCCCCCCTCTTCAAACCCCAATTCTTTCCGCTTAACCTCAAATACCAAAATCGATCATGCCACTATCGTCCGGGAAATTTACGTACCAGATCACGGGCGCCCCCCTCAGTATAAAGTCTTTAAAAACCCAAACTCGGGATTCAAATATTCTTGACGACTTTTAGAAATGACCCCCAAACCCGGGAGACCAGAAAAAAACTTTCAATGCAGGCTTCCTTTTTGGGATCCGGCCCCGCGCCAAATCCCAAGTATCGAAAACACTGGAATTTCTCCGACGTTTAGCACAGAAAAAGAAGACTAATCAAAACATTAGTACAAGACAAAGTCTGTTGACGTATTTTAGCCCTGAAAACTCTACCCCCTCAAAATGCGCTGTTAACCCCTTTCTGACGCCCCCACACTCTTCAATAAAGGGAAATCTTGCTAAGCCCACTGCACTCCAAACCCCCTCTCACCCAAATTTTACCCATCACTCAATTTTGAAATGTACAAATTCGGCACGCAAAATCTAGCCTTCCACACAAACCTGCCCCCAGATGTTCACAACTGGCCACTTCGGGAAACCCTTTAAAACCTCCCCAAAGTTTAAAACTGCGGTGGGTCACAACGCATTTGAAAATTTCCCTCCCCCTACTAAAAAGACATTCTCTCCACCCCAAGAAGCCAACCCCCTCCCCCCCAACCCTTCCCCTGCACCTCCCCCCCCTCAATCCTTCCACCCCTCCCCCAAATCCCCTGGGTTCCCCAACCCCTTTGGTCTACCCCTCCACCTACACCTTAAACCCCAACAAAGATTTACAATCACCCCCTTTAAAACCTCCCCCCAACAGACTAAAAACTAATGCTAACTCCCCCATGCTGCCCACTCTGCGATGGTAAATCTCTAAACCCTAAAATCAACACTCCTGCCCTTAAACCTAATCTTGTCGCTAACAATTTTCCCTTTTATAATTTCCCCTTTCCGCTTCTCTTCTAACCCCCCCTAACCTCTCCTCCCCCTCTCTCCCCCCCCCCCAACTCCTACACCCCCCGCTCTCCCCCCCCCCTCCCCCTCTTCACTACTTCACCTCTCCCCAACCCCCCATGCTGTGCTCGACCACCCTCCCCCAACCTCCCTTCCCCACTTCCTCATCCCATCCGAACTTCCATTTCCCTTACCCGTACCATAGCTTCCATTTCCTACCCCTCCAAAGCTTCCACTTCCTCTGCATCTACCTTTTTCCCCACTCCTCCCCCAAAACCCAAAACTTCATCCAGGCCAACTCCACCTCCTCCAGACAAATCACTAAAACCCAAACCCCCCAACTTTGACAGACTACAAAAAAACAAAAAAAACGATCCTTTTTCCCTCCCCCCCCAAAAAAACGGGCCCTTTAACCCCTAAAAACTTGTCCACTGATGGCCCACTATCACGGGTTTTTAATCCAAACTCCCCCGACTTTAAATTTTTGCTATGCGAAACCATTAAATCATGTTTAAAGGGATTCAGTCAATGTACTTTCTTATTTTTACATCGAACCACTGGCCGGCTTTTTAAGCAGAGAGACCAGATTTGTTTGCAAAAACAGTACCCCTAAAAGCCCCTCAACGTATTGCTTTATGGTTATACTGCACTACATCCCCTATGACCCCACGAGGGGGTTTCCCATTTTTTGTCAATCCACATAAAACACGAATCTCTCCCAATCCCTTTTAACACCAGCACTGCTTGCGTCAGAAAAACCCCCACCTTGGCCCCTTTATCTTTTTCACCACCTAGCTCGCCCAAAATATTTTCCAAAATACACGCCTTTCCTTAGTCTTCAACACACCAACACACCAACATACCTACTAGCTGACATGAATGCCAAACACCCCCCCCCGCCTTTCATCACCCGTAAAACCAACTTGGGCACCAAATTACTCAACTTTTACTAACCATAAAACCTAAAACATCTCGGCCCGACTTTATACCTTCTTCAACCACGGGGCCCAAAGGGAAACCCGACATCATTCTGGCAAAAACCCAGCCCGTTCTCTATTTCAACACACATTCACCTGCCCTATTACAGCCTTTACAATCCCCCCTCATCTTGCACATTCCTCCAACCCTTCCTATTCCAAACCAACTTCCCTTCTCCAAAAAGAACGCGATGGGTGCTTTTAAACAAAAACTAGACAATTTAAACCCCACCTTTGCTATAACAAAAACCTACTCACTCGATACTCAATTGATTCATCCGGAAACCATTAACAAGCGCCAAAACGCAATACCAAAAAAAAAACTCACCACTCGTTTTCCCTTTAAACCGTCACTCAGAACAAGAGACTAATTATCTGCTACCACAACCGTTCTCTACAACACACACAGATTTAATCAAGTTCGATTAGATCTCATTACCTTAGAAACAAACATTTTACCAGTCTAGAAAACCACAAAAATCATGGGCAAACTCATACAAAAAGCTGACAAACGCTATTTTAAAAAACCCAAAACCTTCGAATTTTTTCAAAAAAAATAAGAGGCACTACTCCCCCAAAAAATTTAAAACATCACCCCAAAACCCCACTCTCAGACCCGAGGCTGTACCAACATTTCAAACAATCGGGAAACATCTTCCCCCCCCGACCTCACCCAAAAGTATCAAACCATTTAGAACATAGCTTTTAACACTGCAACCACAAGATACAAACCAGATACACATTTATCTAGACTCTCTTTCCCCCTCCAAAACTCACCCCTTTCACCAAACAGACATTAAAACTTTCCCCGAAACCTTCCTCCAAAGGCCCCGGGGCCTTGGCCTAAACCCTTTATTTCCCAAAACACCTTTCCGACTCTATCATTACGCCTACACAAACCTCCTCAATGCCTCCCTTGCCTCTAGTACTTCCCTTTTCCCCCTTCAAAGCTGCTACTCTATCCTCCTTCCAAACCCAAAAAGACCACTTGATCCTAGAAATTTCGCCCTATCAGCCTCCCGAAACTTTACCCTTTGGGAAAAATCTTGAAAAACCATCAACCACCCTTCGCAGTACCGGAACCAACTCTCTACTTTTTGATGGGGCAGTTTGGTTTAAACACAAGATCCCCAAAGAGCCATTAACATCTTCTCAATACTTCCCCCAAAAAAAACCCGACAAAAAAACGGACGCCCCCGGTTTCAAAAGATGTTAAAAAGCTTTTGCACTGGCTGGCACCAAAGGGCTCAAGTACAAACTCTGCACTAACTTTTAACCTGCCTCTCACTCTCGTAAAACCCCGCAACTTCCTAAAGGGGGCCCTACCCTGGAAACAAATTCCCCCGGGTGTACTTGACTACTTTACACTAAATGCTGGGGTACCCCGGGTTGTTCCCCCCCTTACCTCTACATTTTTTACACTAACGACTTCCAACACCTGTATACCAAAACCCATCCACTGCCTATGCAGACACATTACACAATTTCACCATGCCAAATAGATACACCACACAAAAACACAAAAAGGGGTCGAAGGATGCCCTCTGGGGAAAAAAAAAGGAGGATCAAAAACCCAAAGCGCTAAAACCAGCATTAATTTTTTTAAAACAGAAAAAGGTCCTCCATTACCCCCGAGTCAGAAAGCACACCCCCACTTACACCCCCGACACAAATTTCCTGTTTTGGCGTTATCTTGCTACCTTCACCTTAAAAGACCAAATTTACTCAGGCATGCAATAGCTTGTAAGGCCCTTGCGGGCCCCTACAAGCTGAAACATGCCTCCAAAAGCACCAAACTACACCTCTACAAATCCCTTTTAATTTTCCCCTGAAACTTTTTTCCCCCTGCCCTATCTCTTGCACAAAAACAAAAATTCTTAAACGCAGCGTGTCCAGAACAAGGCGCTGCGCTGGGGGGCTTTAGTCAGATGGGAGGACTTTGCCCCCATGCGAGTCTCTACATGCCCAGTTAGACATCCTGCGCTGATCTGACTGGGGAAAGCCAGTGACAAAAGATTGAAAACTCGTGACACGACATGACTACGGACCCTCTCCTTTCGAAGACATTCCCAAAACCCACAAACCCAAAACAACCTTTTCTACTCCTTGCATGATCCTCTCCTAACCCTATTTACAAATAACCTTGGATTTCCCGAGAGGTACCTTCTAACAGGCCCCTTTCGATCCACGTTCGTTAGGTAAGACAATTGCAAAAAGTTTGGTATCTTTTTTCGAAACGTTTCGCCCACACAGTGGCTTCTTCGTCGAGTACGAAAGGTTTTATGAACAGAAATCTTGAAGCGATGTAAAAGTCCTCCCCTTAAAATTTTTGGGGGTGGGATCCCTCAGTTGGGGAAGGCTTGTTCCGTTTTCTAAACAATACCATTTTAAAGTTGATCCCGTTTCCCTTCCCTTTTGGGTTAAACTGGCTCAGTCTACATCCTCTCTTGCTCAAATGTCGCGCCCTTCCCTTCCCCCCCCCCCCGGAGTCCCAACAGAAGAGCCTGAAGTTCTCTTCTCAAATTGTCCCACGATTTTCCCCGCTGCGGGTTAAAACCCTGGCTCTATTTCTACGACTAAGAAAAATCCTCTCCAGCATGTTCTTCGTCTGTCCCCTCCCTTCCCCCTCATCCCCTTTGGGGGTCTTCCTGAACTTTCGTTGTTCGTTCGTACTTCACTCCATATTGTTTTATTATGGAAAAAATGCTCTTTTCCAGACTGGGGATGCCCCTCAAAACTTTAAGGGTGATGGGCGTTACACACTTTTAAATATCTTTTGTTCTATCAACTTTTCTGTACTCGACTGAAGGCCCACTGTGTAGGCGAAAACGTTTTAAATAAAAATACCTAACTGTTGCTATGTTCTTACCTAACAACATTATTGTTTGTACCTTTTAATTAGACATGTGCCCCAAAAATCGCCCATTTCTGTACTCGACTGAAGAACCACTGTGTAGGCGAAACGTTTTTGAAATAAAGTTTGCCAAAAGTTGCCCATTGTCTTATTCCAAAAACCCTTTATTGGGAAACGTTTTTCCCCCCACAGTGGCTTATCAGTCCGCAAAGGAAAATGGGAAGAACGGGGGAGTTGTGGTAATCAATCCCTCAGCCTTGAGTGATGTAACGCTCCGGAGAGCGAAACCCTTTCCCCAATAAAATTACTTAATTGACTTTTGTCCTTTTACCCCTCAAATAATTCACAGTAAGTGACGGCATCTCAGCTTCCAAACGTTGTATAATTGTTTTATAAGAGTTTCAGCAGTAACAAAGCCCCAGTGTACGTAGGTGAGGAAGAACAATGGGAATTTTAAGGAAGGCAGTGCCAGTGATGTCTGGCATACATGTCAACCAGACTTCTTGAAGCAGTGGACACCCAGCCATCACCTCAGCAATACTAGCATCTGTCACATTGTAATGCAGGATTAGTCTTAGTCTGAGCAGGTTAGGGCAGTTCCTTGCCAGGGTGGTCACCATCGAGTCATTTAAGGATAGGAATCCAAGTTCAAGGTCAACCAGCTGTGATAAACGTTTCCCTCTGAACAGTTTTTATAAGGGCAGTGTCACTTACCTTATTACCAAACCAAAATGTCAACGAGGTCAGATGTTTTAGATCCTGTATCCCAAATAATCCAGCATCAGTCATTTCAATACAACTCCAAATCGTTAGTTCTTCAAGCAGCACTAAATTACTAAATGACTTAAATGAGATGTCTGTTAAATGTTCACCTTGTAAGTGGAGACTCTTGAGACAGTGACTGAGCTCCTTCGTCAGTAATGTTATTGAAGAATCGTGTATCTCAGACATGTCTTGAATTTTAAGGTATTGAAGATGTTTACACTGTCAAGCAATACTTTCCAATTCTTCATCAGTCAGTGATGAACAAAATGTCAAGCTCAAATATTGCAGTTGCTTGAAGTCAGCAATGAGATGAAGATTATCTATAGATTGTCTTAAATTATAACATGTGAGTGAATTCCTTCAGCATTTTACAAGAATCTGCGACCTGAAGCATGAAACTTGTTCCCTTCGTTAGATTGTGTACCTTCAGTGAATACAACAGAGGTGAGGCTCTCACTAATTCCTCTCTCTCTCAGTCTCTCTCCTACCATGGAAATCAGATTCAAGATGGCTCCACAGTATGGGATCTTAGGCTAAGTCTCGCCATTCAGTACACACGGGAGGCACTTTCAAACAGTTCTGGAACACTAAAGAATGAGAAAATGTGTAGCAAAAGTTCATTAGGAAGACAAGTTATGTAAAACTTGGCTTGTAAACCACTGGTAGTTCTGGCTTGTAACTCTGCATCATCCCCAGAACACTCTACTTCATCACCGGTAATAACAGCCTCAGCCATTGTTGTTGTACTTGTTAATTCGTCTTCAGTCTTTTAATCAACAGTGGTCTTTAACAGCGTTGCTGGAGGACAGAATTTGTTGTGCTGAGAGTAGACATTGAGAGGGTTGAGCACAGGTAGTATGCATGGATGCACACTAAGCTTTATGTTTCCAACCACTTCAATTCCTTCCCTCTTCTTTGTGACCTGTAAAGAAAAACAAATTTAACAATAGAGAAGGTAAAAAATACACTGGTGCTAAATATTATTTGATGCAAAAATACTAAAAGTCAAAGAGACTGTCGTGAAGACTAGCAACTCTTTCTTTGTTACCAGACGAATGTGAATAGAGGATCTACGACCTTCCAACAAAGACCATTCCAAAGAAGACCAGTGTTAACAAAACATGTCACTGAAGACATTCCAGCAAAGTCCATCCTTAAAAAAACCATTGAGAATGTTATGTCAAATACAGCCAGTGAAAGTAAGAACACTGTGAAAGTTAAGACACATGTGCAACATCTGGATATCTTTATTGTAGACGTTTCGCCATCCAGTGGCTTTATCAATACAGATTCTAGGACCTACTTCCACTGGGGGATCCCGCCTACCAGTGACTGCCCTCGTCTGCTGCCCGTCCCTTCCACTGACGCCTATATAAACGTCAGTCTTCTTGCCTTTGCTCCAGATTCTCCTCCACCACGATGCTGTGAACACTAACTCCAAGGCCGAGGGACTGATTACCTCATCTTTTGTATATAGTTCTACTGTCTTCCTATTATGTCCTAGAATCTGTATTGATAAAGCCACTGGATGGCGAAACGTCTACAATAAAGATATCCAGATGTTGCACATGTGTCTTAACTTTCATATTGTCGGTATTTTATACCTTTCTTACACAACACTGTGAAAGTTGGAGACAGTCTGGTTAAGCTTATGGATAGGGCGGTTTGTCTTGGCAATAGGAGAAGGCAGAAGGTGTGTTTTCCTGGAGCTGGGATGGAGGATATTGTTACCTGTCTGGACGACATCGTGAGAGGCAATGGGAACAATATCTGTCTCAGTTTTGTAGATGAATGGTTCAGAGAACCGACATGTTGATAAATTAGACACATGTGCAACTCCTGGGTATCTTTATTGAGGAAACGTTTCGCCACACAGTGGCTTCATCAGTCCATACAAAGGAAAATCTTGAAGAACAGGAGGAGAATGAGGTAATCAGTCCCTCAACCTTGAGTCGATGTGGTCAGTCCATCAATCTTGAATAGAATACGGCATACGGGCGGAGAAGGAGCTTATAAACCGTAGGTAGGAGAGGTGCAGCAGTCATAGGTGGTGTCACATTTGTTCAATGTGGAAGTAGGTCGTGCCCAAGATTTAGGCAAGCGAAGAATTCCTAAGTATTAAGATCCCAAGAAGTTGCAGTGTCTGACAGGTTTGTAGATGAATGGTTCAGAGAACCGACATGTTGATAAATTAGACATATGTGCAACTCCTGGGTATCTTTATTGAGGAAACGTTTCGCCACATCGACTCAAGGTTGAAGGACTGATTACCTCATTCTCCTCCTGTTCTTCAAGATTCTCCTTTGTATGGACTGATGAAGCCACTGTGTGGGGAAACGTTTCCTCAGTAAAGATACCCAGGAGTTGCACATGTGTCTAATTTATCATCTGTCTCAGTGTTGTACAAGAATGGTATACAATACCGACAAGATGAAATTGAGACACATGTGCAACATCTGGGTATCTTTATTGTAGACGTTTCGCCATCCAGTGGCTTTTTCAATACAAATTCCAGGACATAACTTGAAGACAGGAGAACTATGTACAGAAGATGAGGTAATCAGTCCCTCAACCTAGCAGTAGGTGCGAAGAGCACCTACTGCTAGGTTGAGGGACTGATACCCAGATGTTCCACATGTGTCTCAATTTCATCTGTCTCAGTGTTGGAGGCAGCGACGTTGGTAGATGTAGGAGTGAGGACCTGATTAGCAGGTATAGGTCAGCAATAGACGTAATTAAGAAGGGAGGACAAAGAAAAAAGTTGGCAGTGAATGGTTGTGTAGGGAAACTAGTGTTAATTGCTGGCTGGACAAACACTGTAAGGACAATGCAGTACCATTTATAGACAACTGGGACCTCTTCCATGGCAGAAATAACTTGTACGCCAGGGATGGGGTACATTTATCTAGGGCAGGCATGAAGGCACTGGCCAGTGCAATGGTGTTAAATATTTAAATTAGAAATAGTTAGTCATATGAGTTTTTGTGGGAAAATTGAGCAAGATGAATTATCAAGGTAGCGATATTGTGAGTTTTAGGGAAATTAGTTATAGGCAGAATGAGGTAGAGTTATTGGTGAATATTGGAAAACCAGTGGCACTTGATGACAAGGACAGTAAAAGAGGTAGTGGATGTATAGGAATGAGCAGGGAGGGAAAAGAGAAGAAAGGGTTTCTAAAAGCATATTACAGAAATAGTTATATTGTTAAGTCAATGTGACCTGACCTGACTAGGTTGGGTGCATTGGCTTAAGCCGGTAGGAGACTTGGACCTGCCTCGCATGGGCCAGTAGGCCTTCTGCAGTGTTCCTTCGTTCTTATGTTCTTATGTTACATCTATACTGCTTCTGTTGCCTCCTCTGTACCCGACTGAGGAAGCCTACTGTTGTAGATGAATGGTTCACAGAACCGACAAGTTGATAATGTTTCGCCTACTGTGTAGGCGAAACGTTTCGGTTCTCTGAACCATTTATCTACATACCTAACTGTTGCACATGTGTTTTATTAGTCCTTGAGGGCATCAAGAGTGGAGTAGAGAGTGCTGGGATGACTCTTACTGCCGTCCTCTGCCCCCGTATAGATTTGCATCCACTCAAGTGGTTTGCTCTTTTTTCCTTGCTTGCTTCTACTCCTTCATTTGTTTGCGTACTTGATGAACGAGACAATTGTTCTTATACTCTTTTCCTTCGTGTTCTTGACAGTGTTTTATTATCACACATGTTCTTGTCTCTAGTTTGTCCGTGTCCTTGCGTGCGTTCTCGTTTGATCTTTTTCTCTCTGTAACGTTTGTTTATTCTCTCTCTCTTTCTCACACACACACACACACACACACACACACACACACACACACACACACACACACACACACACACACACACACACACACACACACTCAGATGAATCAAAGGGATGTTAGGAAGTATTTCTTCAGTCATAGAGTAGTCAAGCCGTGGAATAGCCTAGAAAGTGAAGTAGTGGAGGCGGGAACCATACATACTTTTAAGGCGAGGTATGATAAAGCTCATGGAGCAGGGAGAGAGAGGACCTAGTAGCAATCAGTGAAGAGGCGGGGCCAGGAGCTATGACTCGACCCCTGCAACCACAAATAGGTGAGTACACACACACACACACACACACACACACACACACACACACACACACACACACACACACACACACACACACACACACACACACAAGAACACAAGAACACGAGAACACACACCTAGAGACTGAATGAAAACCAGCACATACCTGCTGGTGGTTAATACTGCCTCACGAACCTACTGAGAGTTCCAGGAAATTTAAGAGTAATCAAGGTAAAGACTGACTGCGTGGAAGTGTTGAAAAGTATTTCACAGAACCGACAGGTTAATCAGTCCATTACAGAGAAGAATGGTGAAGGTAAGAAGGTAATCAGTCCCTCGGTCTGGTATCCTTTTAGCCACGAAGAATTAGACACATGTGGAACACTTAGGTATCTGTATTTGTAGACGTCTCGCCATCCCGTGGGACACATGGGAGAAGGGCAGACACATGGGAGACAAGGGTGAAGGACGCATGGTAGGAGAGTAAGGGAAGGGGAAGGACAGAGTGTAGTGGTCAACTTTCTCAGCAGAGGAACAAGTGTAGAGGCCATAAATGGCCCTCTGTCCGACCAGTGTCTAGCGTCGACACACCACAAAAGCTCCCCACTATGTAGGGAGGGGAAGAGAGGGGAAGGAGGGGAAGGAAGTAGGGGGTAGAGAGGGCAAGGAGAGAAACAATAAGGAAGAGAAAAACGAAAGGAGAAAGAGTAAGTACTAACCTAATTGTACTCACCTAATTGTGGTTGCAGGGGGTCGATTCACAGCTCCTGGCCCCTCCTCTTCACCGGTCGCTGCTGCTAGTTTTCTCAGGTACAGGTACACATAAATACAGTCACATAAATTATCATACATACCAGTATATATGTAGGTTTGCCAGGATAATTCCAAAAAAGTCAGACTATCAGGGTTATTATATCTTATTATGTAACCTTGACAGAGGGAAATAGAAGGAGGGGAAAAGCAGCAACAGCCTGGTTGACCAGGCAAGCACCAGACGAGCCTGGCCAATTGCCGGGCTCTCGAAACTTCAAAGATAATGTATATACCACAACTAACCTGCGTAAACCGGATTCTCAAAGCAAATCTTCCCGTATAGCGACGATCGAAATCTGTAAAGAAAGCAAAAAAAAAAATTGAAAACGTAAATAAAGTACTAAACAGTGAAGAATTAGACACATGTGAAACATCTGGGTATCTTTATTTATAGACGTTTCGCCCCCCATTGGCTTTAACAATGCATTACATGTTTGTAGATGAATGGTTCAGAGAACCGACATGTTGATAAATTAGACACATGTGCAACTCCTGGGTATCTTTATTGAGGAAACGTTTCGCCACACAGTGGCTTCATCAGTCCATACGTAGGAGAAACTTGAAGAACAGGAGGAGAATGAGGTTAAGGGACTGATTACCTCATTCTCCTCCTGTTCTTCAAGATTTCCTTTGTTATGGACTGATGAAGCCACTGTGTGGCGAAACGTTTCCTCAATAAAGATACCCAGAATCTCCACGACTATGGTGCTGTTCGCACCTACTCCTAGGTTGAGGGACTGATTTACCTCATCTTCTGTACATAGTTCTACTGTCTTCAAGTTATGTCCTGGAATTTGTATTGATAAAGCCACTGGATGGCGAAACGTCTACAATAAAGATACCCAGATGTTGCCACATGTGTCTTACTCTCACCTCAAGATACCCAAGAGTTGCACAGTGTCTAATTTATCAATGCATTACATGGACAGTCATGGAATTGTGAAGAAATCTTCGTGGGTCCTGGACTCCAAGAGTGATGTATCACCTCATCTTTTGTATACATTTGTGCAAGAAAGGTATAAAATACCGACAATATGAAAGTTAAGACACATGTGCAACATCTGGATATCTTTATTGTAGTAGACGTTTCGCCAGTCTTCTTGCCTTTGCTCCAGACTCTCCTCCACCACGATGCTGTGAACACTAACTCCAAGGCCGAGGGACTGATTACCTCATCTTTTGTATATAGTTCTACTGTCTTCCTATTATGTCCTAGAATCTGTATTGATAAAGCCACTGGATGGCGAAACGTCTACTACAATAAAGATATCCAGATGTTGCACATGTGTCTTAACTTGTATACATTTGCACAGTCTTCACAATGTCCTGGTACTGATAAGTCACTGGAGGGTGAAACGTCTACAAATAAAGACACCCAGATGCTGCACATGTGACTAATTCTTCATCTTGTAGGTACTGTTTACCATTTATGTAGAGTGTAAACAGTGTTTGCTAGTCCAGTTTCTAGAACTGTTGTTGTTAACAGTGTTTGCTAGTCCAGTTTCTAGGACTGTTGTTGTTAACAGTGTTTGCTAGTCTAGTTTCTAGAACTGTTGTTGTTAACAGTGTTTGCTAGTCCAGTTTCTAGAACTGTTGTTGTTAACAGTGTTTGCTAGTCTAGTTTCTAGAACTGTTGTTGTTAACAGTGTTTGCTAGTCCAGTTTCTAGAACTGTTGTTGTTAACAGTGTTTGCTAGTCCAGTTTCTAGAACTGTTGTTGTTAACAGTGTTTGCTAGTCCAGTTTCTAGAACTGTTGTTGTTAACAGTGTTTGCTAGTCCAGTTTCTAGGACTGTTGTTGTTAACACAGTGTTTGCTAGTCCAGTTTCTAGAACTGTTGTTGTTTTTATTCTAGACAGGAAGGTTCGGTCTAGACTGACTAAGTAACTTACGATATACCTCTGTTAATATATATAGTCCTACTGTCGTCAAGTTATGTCCTGGAATTTGTATTGATAAAGCCACTGGATGGCGAAACGTCTACAATAAAGATACCCAGATGTTGCACATGTGTCTTAATATCATCAAGAAAGAAGAAACACTGCAGCAGGTCTACTGGCCCATGCCAAGCAGGTCCACGTCACCTGCCGGCTTAACCCACTGACCCACCTAGTCAGGTCAGGTCACTTCCACTTAAGGAAGGAGCACAGCATTAGACCTATTAGCACAACTTAATTAGGTCCAACTCACACCTACCCATACCCACTCGTGTATTTAAGAACATGACAAAAGAATGGAGGAACACTGCAGAAGGCCTGCTGGCCCATATAAGGCAGGTCCTATCTAACCTATTTTTAAAACTACACAACGTTTCAGCTTCTATAACGGTACTTGGGAGTTTGTTCCACCATCCACCC
>NC_069453.1:35361249-35389585 GCF_026875155.1 Cherax quadricarinatus | reverse complement strand
TTGACGATATTTCAGCCCAAAAAACCTACCATTCTAAAATAGCTGTTCCCCTGCTGCCCCCTTTACACCTTCAGTAAAGGAAAATCTTTGCCAAGACATCCGCTTCCTCCAAACGCTCTCTTCACTCCGAACTTCCACCCAATCACACAATGTTTAAATCAAAAATTGGGCCCAGACAAAACACATGCACATCTACAAAGTTGCCCCAATTTCAGAACGGGCCACTTCTGGAATCTTGCAACCTCCCCCTTAAATGTTCTAACTGGGGGGTCACACACTGCATTTGAAAATTCCTCCCCTTCTGAAAGCAATTCCTCCCCCCCCAGAGCAAACCAACCTCCCTCCCTCCCAACCCCTTTCCCCTGCTCCCCCCTCCCCTTCCTTCCCCTCCCCCCCTTTTCCCACACCTCCCTCCCCCCCCCCCAATGCCTGGGCCCCCCCACCATTTGGGTCTACCTCTTTACTCTACACAATCAAACCCAACCACAGACTAAAAGCACTTCTCTTTCAAACACCCACACAGACTACAAACAAACTGCAATTTCCCACGCTGCCCACTTGCGATGGTAATCTCCAAGCTTCCCTTTCAACTACTCACATGTCCTTTAAACCCTAATTTGTTGAAAAATTTTCCCTCTTTAATTATCCCTCCTTCCGCTTCCTTCCAAGCCTCCTAAAACCCTCCCCCCTTCCTCTCTCCCCCCCCCCCTTCCTCTCCCACCAGCTCTCCCCTCCACACCTCTCTTCCACTTTTAAACCCCCACCAACCCCCTACTGCTACTGCTACACCACCCCTCCCCCCACCCTTACCCACTTCATCCCCTTCCCAAAATTCCACTTCCCCACACTTACCAAAAATTCCACTTCCTCTGCATCCACCTTTGCCCATCCACCCCAACCAAAAACCCCATCCAGGTCCCAAATCCACCCCCTCCAAACCCAAAAACCCCTCAAACCTAAACCTACCCCCCAAATTTTAAGGACAGACCAAGAACTAAAACAGATCCATCTCTTCCTCCCCTCCAGGGAAAGGGTCCGTAGCACCTACAAACACCATCATGAGGCACCACTTCAGGCTTTAATCCAAACTCCTCCCCCCACTTACTTTTCTAGACGAAACCATTTTAAAACACGTTTAAGGTGATTCATTCAACGTACGTTCTTATTTACAATTAGACACCCACTGGGCCGAGCTCCTTGAAGCAAGGGGCCAGATATTGTTTTGCTAAAAGTCCCTTTCCTCAAACCCCTCAATGTATCCGCCATTATGGTTATACTGAAACTACAGTCCCCCTTATAAACCCCACGATGGGGTTTGCCATCCTTGTCAATTCCAACATAAAACATGAATTTCTCCCAATCCCTTTATTCACCAACACTTGCGGTCAGAATACAAAACCCACCTTGGCCCCTTTATCTTTTTCAACCCCCCATGCTCGCCCAACACTACTCTCAACATACACGACCCCTCCTTAGTCTTCAACTACACCAACACACCAACTTACCTACTAGCTGACAAATGCCAAACACCCCTGCCTTTCATCACACCAGTAACAACCAACTTGGTCACCAATTACCAACTTCACAAACCATAAACACCTAATTCATCTTGGCCCAGACTTCAATACCTTCTTCAACCACACGGGCCAAGGCAAACCAGACATCATTCTGGCAAACCGACCCAGCTCTCTATTTCAACATTACATCTCACCTGGCCCTATTACAGGCTCTGATCACACCCCAGTCATCTTACACTCTCCTCCAACCCAAATCCTCATTCCAACCACACCTTCATTCTCCTACAAGAACGCTGACTGGGATGCTTTTAAACAACACATAGACAATATTAACCTCACCTATGACTACAACAACAAACCTATCTCTGACATCGATACTCAATTATCTCATCCAGGACACCATTACACAACAGCCAAAATCGCAATACCAAAGAAAAATCACACCAATCGTTATTCCTTAAAAACCCTCACTCAGAACAAGAAGACTAATTATCTCTACCACAACGCTTCCTCTACAACACACATAGATTTAATCAAGTCCGATTAGAAACTCACTTTCCTTAAAAAAACAACATTTTACACAGCCTAGACCAGGGCCACAACAATCACTGGTCACGACTAATTCAACAAGCGGGCAGCACGTGTTTAAAAACACTAAAGCCTTCTGGAACTTTATCAAAAAAATCAGAGGCACTACTCCCACAACAAATCGAAACACATCACCCACAACAACACACACATCTCAGACCCACAGGCGCTACCAACATCTTCAAACACATCTGGAGAACATCTTCCACCCTCACTCACCTCGCCCTAACTTATTTCAACCATTCGAACATAGAACACCTGGAAACACTGCACTCACACAAGAAACAACACGCATCCAGCCCAACAATCTAGACAATCATTACCCTCCTCCCAAAACTCGACACTCCTTTCACCAACAACAGACATTAAAACACTTCCCTCAACATACCTCCTCCAAAGGCTCCTGGTGCCTTCTGGCCTAAACCATATTATCCTGAACACCTTCCTGACTCTATCATTACTGCCTACACAAACTCTCCTCAATGCCTCCCTGCCTCTGGAATACTTCCCTTCCCTCTTCAAACTTGCTACGGCTATCCTCCTTCCTAACCCAATAAAGACCACTACTAACCCTATAAACTATCGCCCTAATCAGCCTCCTCGAAACTTTAGGAAAACTCTTTGAAAACTCATTAAATCGTCGCCTTCGCAGATACTGGAACATAATTCTCTACTTTTCAGATGGCAAGTTTGGCTTCAGAACACACAGATCCACACAGGGATGCCATTAACATCATTCTCAACTCACTTCCACATAACACAAAACAAAAAACAGGAACAGCCCTGGTTGCAAAATACTTGATAAAGTCTTTTGACACTGTGTGGCACGCGGGCCTCAAGACAAACTCTGCACTAACTTCAACCTGCCTCTTAATCTCGAAAACCCTCGCAACTTCCTAGACGCCGTAACCATGAGAATCAAATTCCAAGGCTGTTACTCTGACTACTTCACACTAAATGCTGGAGTACCCCAGGGATCGTCCTTCCCTACCTCAACATTTTTACACTAAACGACAATCCAATTCCAACACCTTTATACCACAACTCCATGCACACTACCTATGCAGACGACATTACACCAACTTATCACTCAGGCCAAGATAGATACACTCACACACAAAATACAAAATGAGGTTGACAGATAGCCATCTGTAACAAAATGGAGGATCAAAAACCAATGCAGCAAAATCCAACATTACGTTATTATAACTACAGGAAACTTGAACCTCCATTACCTGTCGAACTCAAACACTGCCAAACACCCGCACTTTACTTTCCCTATCACACAATCTGTCCACTGCCTTGGAGTTAATTCATGGACAAACTTCTTCGTTTAACATAGACAATTCACTCTCAAGGCAATGCCCCCCCAAAAAAAAATAGATAGTAAGCCCATGCGGGCCTCTACAAGCTGAACATGCCTCTCAACGCAACAAACTACACATCTACAAATCCCTAATACGTCCTTCTGATAACTTACTCTCCACTAGCCCTCTCTCTTGCAGCAAAACAACCTTACTTAAACTGCAGCGTGTCCAGAACAAGCGCTGCGCTGGTGCTTGATGTTACAGATGGAGGACTTCGCCACAAGCGAGTCGCTCCATGGCCCAGTTAGACCGTCCCTGCGCTGAATCTGTACTGAAGAGCTAGTGACAGACAAATAGACAAACTTGAGACACGACATGACACGGACCTCTCTCCCTTGACGAGACATTCGCAGACCAACAAACCAACACAACCTTTTCTACTCCTATGCATGATCCTGCTCCTAACCCTACTTACAATAACCTTGCATCCGCTGACAGGTACCATCTAAACAGGTACCGATTCTCTGACGCACACGTTCGCCTTAGCTTTTTTGGTAAAGACATGACTCAGTTCTGCACTCCACTCTAGCTCTAAACGTCGCAAGTCACCCTTACTCTCCCTGCTCACCCCACCGGAGTCCCCACAAAGAACACGGAATTTCTCTTTTCAATATCTGTCCCACTATAACTTTTTGCTCGGTTAAGCCCGGCTCTATTCTAAGACTAAGAACCTCCTCTCCAGCCTATTCTTCGTCTGTCCCGTCTTCCCCGCTCATCCCCATTTGGGATCTTACCTGAACTTTCGTTCGTTCGTCCTATGCTGTACAATCTACAAGATGATGGACTGACCACATCGACTCCAGGTTGAGGACTGATTACCTCATTCTCCCTCCTCTCCTTACGCTTCCACTTTGTATTTTACTGATGAAGCACTGTGTGGCGAAACGATTTTCCTGATAAAGAACCC
The DNA here is from genome assembly GCF_026875155.1 of Cherax quadricarinatus. Lineage (NCBI taxonomy): Eukaryota > Metazoa > Arthropoda > Malacostraca > Decapoda > Parastacidae > Cherax > Cherax quadricarinatus. The sequence goes on along the minus strand of NC_069453.1, from coordinate 35,385,206 downwards.
ATATCTGAATCATTAGTGTCTCCAATCTCAACATGTCGGTTTTTCAAACCACTCATCACAAGAAAACTTAAGAACAAGAGGAGAATGAGGTAATCAGTCCTTCAACCTTGAGTCCGATGTATCAGTTCCATCAATCTTGAACAGAAATTACGGCATAACAGAGGTGAAGCAGCTATAAACCTTATGGCAGGAGGTGCATCAGTTAATAGGTAGTGCACATTTGCTCAATGTGAAATTAGGTCGTGCCCAAGAATTAGGCAAGCGAAGAAATTCCTAAGTATACGATCCCAAGAAGTTGCAGTGTCTGACAGATTTGTAGAAGAATGGATCAGAGAACCGACATGTGATAAGTTAGACACATATACAACTCTTGGGAATCGTCATTGAGAAACGTAATCCGCCACACATTGCTTCATCAGTCCATACGAAGAGAAACAGAAGAACGTTGGAGGAGAAATTTTTGAGGTAATCAGTACCCTCAAACCTTGAGACCGATGTGTTGAGTCCATCAATCTTGCCCAACAATCAAACAACATACTGCCATATCAGACGAGAAGCACTTATAACCGTAATGGCAGGAGAGGTGCAGCATCATAGGTCGTGTCACATTTGTTCAATGTGGAAGTAGGTCGTGCCCAAGAATTAGGCAACGAAGAATTCCTAAGTATAAAGATCCAAGATGTTGCAGTGTCTACAGATTTTGTAGATGAATGTTTCAGAGAACCGACAATGTTGATAAATAGAACTCATACACAATCTCTTGGGAATCTTCATTGGAGAAACGTTTCGCACACAGTGCTTCATCAGTCACATACGAAGGAAAACTTGAAGAACAGGAGAAATGAGTAATCAGTCCCTCAATCCTTGATCGATGTTTTTCATTCCATCAATCTTGAAATAAAAACGGCATATAGAGGAGAGCAGCTTAAAACCGTATGGCATGAGAGTGCATCAGTCATAGGTTCTGTCACATTTGTTCAATGTGAAGTAGGTCGTGAGCAAGAATAGGCAAGCGAAAAATTCCTAATTATTAAGAGCCCAAGAAGTTGCAGTGTTTTGCAGATTTTAGATGAATGTTCAAGAACCTACATGTTGATAAATTAATACACATACACAATTCTTGGAAGCTTCAATGAGGAAACGTTTCGCCACACAAGTGGCTTCATCATCCATACGAAGAGAAACTTTGATGAAAATTGAGACACTATTGCATGCATATGGGAATCTTTATTCAGGAAACGTTTCGGCCACTCAGTGGCTTCATCATTCCAATACTAAGAGAAGGCGTAAGGATAGGAGGAGAATGAGGTAATCAGTCCCCTCAACCTGGAGTCGATGTGCACAGTCCAACAATCTTGTAGAATGAATGTACATCATAGGCCGTAGACGTGGCTTTATATACTGAAGTGATGTGGACGTGGAAGCATGTTGGAGGCGGGTCATAGTGGTACCATCCACTATCGAAGTATCTTCGTCCAACGGTTGAACAAGTGTTGAAGAATTCTTTGTAACAAGATCCCATGATGCTGCAGTTTCTGACAGTTGTGGATGAATGTTTTTGAAAAACCGACATGTTTTGAAGATTGAGACACTAATGACCAGCATATGGGAATTCTTTATACAGGAAACGTTACGCCACACAGTGGCTTCATCAGTCCAATACAAAGAGATGGCGAAGGAGTGGAGGAGAATGAGGTAATCAGTCCTCAACCTGGAGTCGATGTGTTCAGTCCATAAGTCTTGTAAAATGTACAGCAATAGGTAAGTATGTTTAATAATGGTTCGCCAAGACCAAGGTCCTGCACGGGGTCCCATTCTTGCGATGACCCTCTCTGGCTCCCGATGGAGAAAGGTTTCCACAATGATAGCAAGCATGCCGCTCAAGCGGCCCCTCTGGACAGTTTCAACTGGTGCATCTCATAAGCGACACCATAATGTAACTATGACACTAGCGAGGAGGAGGTTAAGTCTTATTACAGATACAGCAGTCTGTTGTACGTTGACTCCCATGATACACTAGTGTGGCCGCAGTCATCTCTGGTCCTCTCGTGAGGGAATATCACACCTAGTTGCCTGCGGAGTTTCTCATTAGCTTCGGCACACTAAAAAAAGTGTGTTAGGGTCCCTGACAACGTGCTGACAGTACTGCACATCTCCTCCTCAGCCTTGACAACCATCATCTTGGGCTGTGGGAAAAGCCCAAACGAAGCCGATTGATGGCTGTAACAACTGCGCTCTGGACCACTTCTATCATATGGAGGGGGTTCGCCCTGAGTCGCTGCCGGGTACCACTGTTTGAGATTGGTGTATCACCTAACACCTCCCCCAATAAGTTTCGTGCTCTGGCAGCCACCAGTTTTGGGGGGGTTTTTTTCCCTGGTTCCCCCCGTATGCTGATTGGGACAGTAAACCCAACATGTGGAAGTCCTGTTGCTCTGCCTTGGCACATCCTCAGCCGCCTCAATTCCCCCCCCGATGCCAGCATGGCTGGGATCCAGTTCAATGTCGATCTATTACCCAGAACTTCTAAGCTGTCATTAACTCGGATCGATGTGATGATTGAACTTATCTGTGGTTGAGGATGGGAGAGGGCATTGTTGCAGAGGTGGAATGCACCATGCAGACGAGGTCGGAGTCGATTCGTAGGGCATGTGACAATGCTGCTGAATCGCCACCACTCAGCTTGAAGGATCGTGCAGTGTCAGGGAGTCGCCAGCTTGTGGTGTGAACCATAGTGGTACAATCCAGCTTGCTGCTCTCTCCTATCAGGTCGACAGAACCATCTGTGAACTACACAGCACATGTGCCTCCCTCTGTCCAGTGACCATGCTGTCTCAGCCTGATTGCTTGAGGGGTGTCTCGACTGCAGAGACACATAGAGATGGCATCTGCATGATGAAGAACTCGGCTGGATCTGGCGCCAGGGAGGTGGTGGATGGTACCGGACAGCAACAGGAAGGTCACAACTCTCTTCTCACAGAGCAGCTGTACAGTCTAGCAGCTTCCGCCCAGCAGCAAAAACGAACGAATCCAGGAGTATCCGGAAGAGTGATGGGAAGACATGTGGACAATGGTTTGTTAAATATCCGTCTCCTTAGTGGGTACCTTGCTGCCGGTGCAGACTCGTGGCCACGTTGCATGGCGTTTATGTATCTTACTCTGTCAGCCAAGGAAGGACGGCCGTCCTCATCAGATCTGAGACATACGTGTTGGTCCCAGATGGTGGCACCAAGCATAGTTCTTATTCGCCTGTTTTTGACGACCTCCACCCTATGCCTGCTCTGCGGGAATAGATGAGCTAAAGCCGGGTGCACTGTAGTCATGAGCGAGCGGTAGATAGCTTGTATATATACAAACGAAGTACATCTTTGCTTGCACCCTGCACGGTGCCTCGTCATGGCCTCATGGCGTTGAGTCGAGTAGAGCACGTGGACCTGACATACTCGGCCTGTTCTGAAAGTTCAGCTTTTTATCATGTCAGATTCCCAAGTACAGAGGAGCTGTCCACTCAAGTATCTATATCTGAATACGTAATCTATTCATAGGACTGGTCCCTTGAACATCATATGCAAGAGATTTCCCGCCGAGATCACTTGAGGCCTAGTTCCCTTGCAGAGACTGCGTACTTAGGTCCAAACTCTTCTGAGCCTGTCGTCCTAATTTTGCCTTTCCCATTCACTACTAGGCAAGATCATCACATAGCTAGGAAAAAAAAGCTGTGTACCACTATGAAAGGGAAGGCTCACAAGGATCCGCATAAGGAGGTTTAAACAGGTAGACCTGAGGCAAAACCTCATTGTGGCGTACCGTTTTCCAGTGTTTTAAAGGAAAGTAAGTGTCTCTGGAAAGCTGACACAGGCCAGCCTGCCCCTAAGGTAGACACCATCCAGGCCAGGAGGCGTCCATGATTCCTTCCAGCTAGTTATAGCCTGAATTGCTGTGGGGCCGGCTATCTCAAATGCCTTCTCCAAAGGTCGAGGTAGAACGACGATACTAGGTTTTTTGTTGCTAACATCAATCTGGCTTAGTAGAGTGATATGCACTCTGCTGATCCCATCCTTTTGGTGAAGCAATATGTGATGATGAGAGGGTCCCCAGTTTCCATAGGAGGCGGTTTAACACCATCCTCTCAGCAGTCTTGGCTAAGCATCTGGTCAGCGATTATGGTCTCATACTGCCTGGTCCCTTGGGCTTTGGAATTGGTACATTGGTAGCTTTCTTTCTTCCAAGCTGCTGGGAAGTGTCCTGGCCCTCCACGACTTGTTATGACGTCTAGTTAAGGCCTCCCCATCCACCTGCCCATCCCGTGCAATCATGGATACGTCACACCATCGATGAACGGGCCAGTGTACCTGTGTTCTTATGGCACGTCGGAGTTCAAGTCCGTGAGTCTACATCAGTCACACCTTCCGAACTCACATGCAGCTTGTATCGTTAGCTCGCGGTGGCATAAGATCCGTCCTGTATATTCCGGATGTCCCTGTGGAGCTGAGTGAGGCTCCCCTGGAAGTGAAAAGCCTCCACTCGTTTCTCTGCTTCCTGGATGGGTTCGGGTGTGATTGTTGCCGCGGCTTGCCTCATTGCCAGTTGCTATCGTTGAGCTTTTCCCCATATCTCAGAGAAGGTGGTGTGATGTCCCGAATGTTGAACAACACTCCAGCCATTTCTTCTCAGTTTTTCTCTGAGAGAGATTCTCGGGGCATGCTGCACAATTGGCTTTCCGAAGTTTCCTTTCTCTATGCCGTAGGTTACGCCTGTATTAGCTTCCTAAACAGTTGATGCGTGGATCTGCTCCAGCACCACTCGTCGTTGTAGAAACACCCTCCACTTTGTGAGTGCGTCCTGCGGACTTCTTTGGAATTGGCGCACCTGCTTCCTGATGAGAACAGTGATTAGCTCCGTCAGCCGTATCACAGCTTCAGAGAGAGAGTATGTGGACCACCAGATATGGAATATCCTGGAACACCTTCCAGTTGCCCTCTTTACGGTCCCATCTAGGAGGCATCACAACTGTGGAGGCCTGTTTGATGGTTGAAGGTTGTGAACACTGCAAATGGTCACAGACAAGTAGATGAGTTTCCCCATGTGCTCCTGCTGCGAGTTTGTCTTGACGCCAAGGTAAGTCGAGGCAGCGCCACCCAACGGTTTGTGGGTCCCATTGTTTAGCAACTTTTACACCTGGAATATCGTGACGGCGCATTGCTATAAGTCGTCCAGCACATGGTTGCTGAGTGAAGTGCAGAATAGGGTACTGAATGTGGCGTTGAAACTCCACCCACAATAATACACTCAGTGCGTCGCTAGTGCGAGGAGCTCTGCAATGTCGAGGTAGTCTTGGTTCTTGAAGATGTTATAGATAGAAGGTAATGGGCCCCCATGTATGAGCACAAGTAAGCCTGTACCTCGTCATCCTCCCCACAGTCCACAGGGTTTTGGCTAAAACCTCTTAGGTCTTTGTGATTGGATACAAATACAGCTGTGCCTCTGCAGTGAATCCCGGGTCCATGTGCCGAAAATACCCAGCAAAACGGTAGTTTGGGCCATAGTCGTGACAGTCAGGTTTCTTGTAGCAATACGATGTCAACCCGATCCGAATTACTGCCTCCATCAAGAGTGCTGTTTGCCCCTCAGGCCTGAATGTTCCATTGTAGGACCTTGAGGGTGTGAATTGCACAGAGTTATTCCACCATCGCTGTTGTTTCCTGAGGACTGGAGACTAGTCCTGCTGCCCGCTCTGAGAACCTGCAAATTCATGGCATCCACTGTCCTCCTCTTCGGTCAGAAAGCACACTCTCAGGAGAGTACTGACCTCTGCCGGAATGCGCCTGTTGTTGGGATTTATTGTGTTGCAAATAATATCCGTGAACTCCTTGATGAGTGCTACGAGAACCTCACCCTGGGTGAGGGCCTGCTTTGTAGATGGGGTTCGAAACAGAAAATTATCTGGCTGCTGTGGTCTGTGGGACTGCTGAGGGTTGGATTTCTTTATGTCTCACCCGTGTCTGTTGCTGTTACCAGATTGATAGCCGGATCTTCTGGAGAGGTGCCAGTTAGTCTGCAAAGCGCGGGGTGCCGGGATGGAGTGCCCTCGTTGTCGGTGCTATGGCCCGTGGGGGGCTCTTTTAGTGCAGCCTGCTGATTGCATTGACCCGGTGCACCCTGTTTGACGCCTCCTGTTTCCTCCTTGTTCTGTTTCTTCGTTGAGTAGGGGTGCAGGATGTTCTTGCCTTGACGCCTGGTTAGGCTTCTATCTTCTAGGGTTGGAATTCCAGGGCATTGACTTGGTTTTAGCTCTGAGAGATCTGCGGTATGGGCAGAGTTCTCTGCACCCATCGTTGAAAGATCCGTCGTAGCCTGTTATGCCGAGTTTTTTGGCGTCTTCCCAGACTTCTTGAATATCTGGCGAGCCTCTCGGGGCATCGAGATTCCAGGCATGTGTTTTCTGCCTGCAGTTCGGCATTGTGGAGTGGGTGGCGATGCATTTTTCACCCAGCTTGGTATGCATTCCTCGGTAGGGTGTGCTGCTGCAACACCCGCAGATTACTCTGTTCGACATAGTGCACCAGGTGTCCATACCGCTGACACTTGATACAAGCGAACTGTTCTGCTGTGGAAGGTCCTGTCATCGTACCTCCCCCAAGAACCGAGGTCCATCTGGGATGGGCAAGTGTCCAAACATGCTGAATGAGAACCTGTCGGTTTGGTGCGTTGCCTGCGTCTTTGCCTTGAGCCCTTGCTGGACACCACACTGGGGGAGCGCTACTGCCTCGATGGCATCATCAGCGTATCGCATCACTACACTCCTTTTGATCTCTGCCGATTGGTCCAGTTCCTCCAGGGTGAATGAGCGATCTGTCATCCATGACTCTCTTCAAGGTTGGTATACAATTTCCTTGGTTGAGAGGGAGTCATAATGGTTCTCCCTCAAGTTGAACCATATCTTGAACTTCAGGTTGTTGTCGTGAATTTCCAGGTAGAAACAACCCCATAGTTGGGTTTTCCTGTGTCCCCATACGAATTCACCTAGAATTTGCCAGGTCGGTTGAGGCTGGTTTGCCAGCTTCCTTGGACGGGACGTGCTTCTTCTTCTGTCCACAGTGTTCCATCCCTCTTGGTTTTCGTGGAGTGCGGTGATTATTTCTCGCACCTGTTTCTATTGTCGCTGGCTCCATGGTTGGGACTGTCAATCTGCTACAATGTGAACAGGATCCTTCCTCTTTCTCTCGCATCTTTCTTCGGCTAGAATTTCGCCCCACATTTGCCAATCTGAGTCCTCCGTCGTGTTCATGAGCATCGTGACCTCTTCTTTTCGGCAGAAGCCATGTGCCTATCTTCTGAAAGGGAGTGAACTCCGTGATCTGAGAGTGTGTCATGGATCTGTCGTAATCGAGTCACCTGCAATGTTTCGTACTAACGTACAGCATTGGGCCTTAGACGTGGGCTTAATATACTGTATGAGGGAGACGTGAAGCAGGTGGAGGCGGGGTTCATAGTGTCCCATCCACTAGTCGAAGTAGGTCCTTCGTCCAAAGGTTGAACAAGTGTTGAAGAATTCTTTGTAACAAGATCCCATGATGCCTGCAGTGTCTGACAGCTGTGATGAATGGTTTGAAAAACCGACATGTTGAAGATTGAGACACTAATGCATCATATGGGAATCTTTATTCAGAAACGTTTCGCCACCACAGTGGCTTCACATCCAGTTCATCATCGACTAAAGTGGGGTGGTATGGTACACTATGACCCCGCCTCCACCTGCTTCACTCACCTCACTACAAGTATATATGCCACGTTACGCCCTATGCGTACATTCTACAAGTGATGGACTGAACACTTCGCTCCAGGTAGAGGTACTGATTACCTCATCTCCTCCTCTCCTAACGCATTCCTCTTTGTATTGGACTTGATGAAGCCACTGGTGTGGCGAAACGTTTCCTGAATAAAGATTCCCATATGCTGCATTAGTGTCTCAAACTTCAACATTCCGGTTTTTTTCATCCCAATCATCCACCCACAACTGTCAGACACTGCAGCATCATGGGATCTTGTTACAAAGGAATTCTTCAACACTTGTTCAACCTTTGGACTAAGACCTACTTCGACTAGTGGATGGTACCACTATGACCCCCGCCTCCACCCCTGCTTCACGTAACCACACTAAAGTATATAGCCACGTCTAACGTCCTATGGCTGTAAACATTCACAAGATTGATTGAACTGAAATCACATCGACTCCAGTTAGGGACTGATTACCCTCATTCCTCCTCCTCTCCGTACGCCTTCCTCTTTGTATGGACTGATTGAAAGCCACTGTGTGCGAAACGTTTTCCTGAATAAAGATTCCCTCCCATATGGCAGCATTAGTTCTCAATCTTCAACACTGTCAGATTTTTCAAACCTTCATCACAAGAGAAACTTGAAGAACAAGAGGAAAAGAGGTAATCAGTCCTCACCTTGATCGATGTGTTCAGTCCCATCAATCTTGAATAGAATACGGCATATCATGGTGAAGCAGCGTAATAGAAACCTTTGGGCAGTATAGCATGCAGCAGTCATTGTTCCATGTATGGAACAATGCTCTTTCCAGACTGAGGGACGACCACCTCAAAACTTTAAGGTGATGGACTGATTACATCGTCACAAGTACTTCTGCTCTATCATCTTTCTGTAACTTGACTGAAGAAGCCTCGGGTGTATGCGAAACGTTTTTTCATAATTAAAGATACCTAACTGGTGCATAGTGGTCTTTACCTCACACAACATCCATACGAAGGAGAAACTTGAAGAACAGTAGAAAGAAATGAGGTAATCAGTCCCTCAACCTTGGAGTCATGCGTTTTCAGGTATCATCAATCTTGAATAAATACGGCATATCGCGGAGAAGCAGCTATAAACCGTATGGCAGGAGAGTGCAGCAGGTTCCATAGGTCGTGTCACATTTGGTGCAAGAAAGGTATAAGATACCGACCAAATATGAAAGTTAAGATACATGTGCAACTTCCTGGATATCTTTATTGGTAAGACGTTTCGCAACCAGTGGCTTTATCAATTCAGAATCTAGACATCATAGGAAGACAGTATACTATAAAAACAATAGATGAGTAATCATTCCCTCGTTGCCTTGGAGTTAGTGTTCACAGCATCGTGGTGGAAGAGAATCTCCTTCCCCACGATGCTGTGAAACTAACTCCAAGGCCGAGGACTGATTACCTCATCTTTTTGTATATAGTTCTACTGTCTTCCTTTTATGTCCTAGAAACTGTATTGATAAAGCCACAGGTTGCGAAACGTCTACAATAAAGCTATCCAGATGTTGCACATGTGTCTTAACTTTCATACGTTCACATTTGTTCAATGTGGAAGTAGGTCCGTGCCCTAAAATTAGGCAAGCGATAGAATTCCTAAGTATTAAAATCCCAAGAAAGTGTGCAGTGTCTGAAATTTGTAAGATGAATGGTACAGAAACCGATATGTTGATAAATTAGACTCCTACACAACTCTTTGTAAATCTTCAGGAAGGAAACGTTTCGCCACACAGTGGCTTCATCAGTCCTCATACGAAGGAGAAACTTGAAGAACAAGGAGGAGTATGAGGTAATCATGAACATTAAAATGGTATAAAAGACCGAAAGATTGTTTGTAAGACACATATGGCAACAGTTAGTATCTTTATTTCGAAACGTTTTTTTCGCACTAAAACAGTAGGCTTCCTCAGTCCGAGTACGAGAAAAGTTGATAGAAGCAGAAGAGACGTGAAGAACGATGTAATCAGTCCAATCACACTTTAGTTTGAGGATGGTTCATTCCCTCAGATACTGGAGAAGAGCAATTTTGCCATTGTCTGAACCACTATGAAGTTGAAGTGCCAGAAAGGGGCCTTATAAGTGCCAGGAGGTGAGACTAAGGTTTGCTATGGGAGGCAGGTCCCTCTCAAAGCTACTTCCTACTACCTCTACAAGTGAGAACGGCTGCTTTGAGAGGGACCTGCCCTCCCAAAGCAACCCTACGTCTCACCTCCTGGCACTATATAAGCCCCATTCTGTCACTTCCAACATCTTATTGTTTCAGACAATGGAACAATGCTCTTGTCCAGACTGAGGGACTGACCACCTCAAAACTTTAAGGGTGATGGACTGATTACATCGTCTTCAAGTATCTTCTGCTTCTATCAACTTTCTGTACTCGATTGAAGAAGCATACTGTGAAGGCTAAAACGTTTCGAAATACAGGATACCTAACTGTTGCATATGTGTCTTACCTAACGAGGTAATCAGTCCCTCAACCTTGAGTCGATGTGATGAGTCCATCAATCTTGAATAGAATACGGCATATCAGCGGTAGAAGCAATCTTATTAAACCCGTATGGCAGAGAGGAGTTTCAGCAGTCATACTTTCGTGTCACATTTGTTCAATGTGAAGTAGGTCGAGCCCAAAGAATTAGGCAAGCGAAGATTCCAAGTATTAAGATCCCAAGAAGTTTGCCCAGTGTCTGACAGATTAGTAGGATGAACGGTTCAGAGAACCGACATGTTGATTAAATTAGACTCATTACGACAACTCTTGGGAAATCATCATTGAGGAAAGTTTCGCCACCACAGTGCTTCATCAAGCCATACGAAGGAGAAACTTGAAGAACAGGAGTAAATGAGTAATCAGTCCCTCAGCCTTGAGTCGATGTGTTCAGTCCATCAATCTTGAATAGAATACGGCATATCAGCGGAGAAGCATCTTATAAACCGTATGGCAGGAGAGGTGCAGCAGTCGTAGGTCGTGTCACATTTGTTCAATGTGGAAGTAGGTCGTGCCCAAGAATTAGGCAAGCGAAGAATTCCTAAGTATTAAGATCCCAAGAAGTTGCAGTGTCTTACAGATTTGTTGATGAATGGTTCAGAGAACCGACATGTTGATATGTGTCTAATTTATCAACATGTCGGTTCTCTGAACCATTCATCTACAAACCTGTCAGACACTGCAACTTCTTGGGATTTAATACTTGGGAATTCTTCGCTTGCCTAATTCTTGGGCACGACCTACTTCAACATTGAACAAATGTTACACGACCTATGACTGCTTCACCTCTCCTGCCAACGGTTTATAAGCTCCTTCTCAGCACGTATGCCGTATTCTATTCAAGATTGATGGACTGACCACATCGACTCAAGGTTGAGGGACTGATTACCTCATTCTCCTCCTGTTCTTCAAGATTCTCCTTGTATGGACTGATGAAGCCACTGTGTGGCGAACGTTTCCTCAATAAAGATACCCAAGAGTTGTACATGTGTCTAATTTATCAACATGTCGGTTCTCTGAACCATTCATCTACAAACCTGTCAGACACTGCAACTTCTTGGGATCTTAATACTTGGGAATTCTTCGCTTGCCTAATTCTTGGGCACGACCTATTTCAACATTGAACAAATGTTACACGACCTATGACTGCTTCACCTCTCCTGCCAACGGTTTATAAGCTCCTTCTCAGCACGTATGCCGTATTCTATTCAAGATTGATGGACTGACCACATCGACTCAAGGTTGAGGGACTGATTACCTCATTCTCCTCCTGTTCTTCAAGATTCTCCTTTGTATGGACTGATGAAGCCACTGTGTGGCGAAACGTTTCCTCAATAAAGATACCCAAGAGTTGTACATGTGTCTAATTTATCATCCATATGTTGCACATGTGTCTTAACTTTCATATTGTCGGTATTTTATACCTTTCTTGCACAACGTGTCACATTTGCTCAATGTGGAAGTAGGTCGTGCCCAAGAATTAGGCAAGCGAAGAATTCCTAAGTATTAAGATCCCAAGAAGTTGCAGTGTCTGACAGATTTGTAGATGAATGGTTCAGAGAACACGACTTGTGATAAATTAGTCACATATAAACTCTGGGAATCTTTCATCAGGAAAGTTTCGCCACACCAGTGGCTTCATCAGTCCATACGAAGGAGAAACCTTGAAGAAAGAGGTGGGAGAATGAGGTAATCGTCCCTTCACTTGAGTCGATGTGTTCAGTCCATCAATCTTGAATAGAATCGGCATATCAGCGGAGAAGCAGGCTTATAAACCATTAAGGCAGGAGAGGATGCAGCAGTCTAGGTTCGTTGTCACATTTGTTCAATGTGGGAAGTAGGGTCGTGCCCAAGAATTAGGCAAGCGAAGAATTCTAAGTGTTAAGATCCACGAAGTTGCTGTGTTGGACGATTTGTAGGATGAATGTTTCAGTGAACCGACATGTGATATCAGTAGACACATATACAACAATGGGAATCATCATTGAGGAAACGTTTAGCCACACAGTGGCTTCATCAGTCCATACGAAAGAGTAAATTGAGAACAGGAGGAGAATGAGGGTTAAACAGGTCCCTCAACTTGAGGGTCGATGTGTTCAGTTCATCAGTCTTGAATAGAGCACGACATATCAGCGGAGATGCAGCTTATAAACCGTATGGCAGGTGAGGTGCTGCAGTCAAAGCGTCGTGTCACATTTGTTTCATATGTTGGAAGTGGGTTGTGCCCAAGAATTTAGGCAAGCGAAGAATTCCTAAGTATTAAGATCCCAAGAAGTTGCAGTGTTCTGAGAGATTTGTAGATGAATGCTTTAGAGACAGTCATGTTGACAGATATTAGCCATAGACAACTCTTGGGAATCTTCATTGAGGAGACGTTTCGCCCACACAGTGGCTTCATCAGTCCATACGAAGGAGAAACTTGAAGAACAGTGTGAGAATGAGGTAATCAGTACCTCAAACCTTGAGTCGATTGTGTTCAGTCCATCAATCTTGAATAGAATACGGCATATCAGCGGAGAAGCAGCTGTTAAACCATATTGCAGGTAGAGGTGCAGCAGTCTTCGGTCGTGGTCCACATTTGTTCAATGTGGAAGTAGGTCGTTGCCCATGAATTAGGGGCAAAGCGAAGATTTCCTAAGTATTAAGATCCCAAGAAGTTGGCAGTGCCTGACAGATTTGTTGATGAATGGTTCAGAGAACGACATGTTTATAATTAGACACACAATTCTTGGGATCTTCATTGAGGGAAACGTTCGCCACACAGTGGTTTCATCAAGCTCCATACGAAGAGAAACTTGTAGAACAGGAGGAGAATGAGGTAATAAGTCCCTCAACCTCGATTCAATGCGTTCAGTTCATCAATCTTGAAATTTGAATACTGGCATATCAGTGGTGAACCAGCTTCTAAACCGATGGCGGAGAGGTGCAGCAGTCATAGGTCGTGTCACATAAGTTCAATGTGGGAAGTAGGTCGTGCCCAAGAATTAGGCAAGCGAAGAATTCCTAAGTATTAAGATCAAGGAAGTTGCAGTTGTCTGACAGAATTGTAGATGAATGGTTCGAGAACGACATGTTTATTAATTAGAAACATACAAACTCTTGCGGACTCTTCATTGGGAAACGTTTCGCCACACATTGGGTTTCATCAGTCCATAACGAAGGAGAAAAACTTGGAAGAACAGGAGGGAGATGAGGATAATCTGTCCCTCAGCCTTGAGTCATGTGTTCAGGGTCCTCAATCCTTGAATAGAATACGGCATATCAGCGGAGAAGATCTTATAAACCGCTTTGGCAGGAGAGGTGCCAGCAGTCGTAGGTGAGTCACATTTGTTCAATGTGGAAGTCGTCGTGCCAAGAATTAGGCAAGCGAAGAGTTCCTAAGTATTAGATCCCAAGAAGTTGCAGTGTCTTACTGATTTGGTTGATGAAGGGTTCAGAGACACCGACAGGTTGATAAAAAAAAAAAAATTAGGACACATACCACAAAACTCTTGGGAATCTTCCATTGAGGAAACGTTTCCCACACAGTGGCTTCATCAGTCCATACGAAGGTGTAACTTGAAGAACAGGAGGAGAATGAGGTAATCAGTACATAAACCTTGAGTCCGATGGGATGAGTCCATCATTCTTGAAGCAGAATACGCATATCAGCGGAGAAGAGCTTATAAACCGTATGGCAGGAGAGTCGCAGCAGTCATAGGGTCGTGTCACATTTTGTTCAATGTGGAAGTAGGTTCGTTGCCAAGAATTAGGCAAGCGAAGAATTCCTATGTATTAAGATCCAAGAAGTTTTGCTGTGTCTGACAGATTGTAGATGAATGGTTCAGTGAACCGACTGTTGATAAATTAGACACATATACAACACTTGGGAATCATCATTGAGGGAAACGTTTCGCCACACAGTTGGATATCAGTTCATACGAAGGAGAAACTTGAAGAACAGGAGGAGAATGAGGGTAAAACTGTCGCTCATCTTGAGTCGATGTGTTCAGTCCTTTCAGTCTTGATTAGAGTACGACATATCAGCGGGAAGCAGCTTATAAACCGTATGCAGGAGAGGTGCAGCAGTCAGAGGTCGTGTACATTTGTTCCAATGTGGAAGTAGGTTGTGCCCAGAATTAGGCAAGCGAAAGATTTCCTAAGTAATTAAGATCCCAGAAGTTGACAGTGTATGAGAGTTTGTAGATGAATGCTTTTAGAGAACGACATGTTGATAAATTAGACACCTATTACAACTCTTGGGAATCTTCATTGAGGAGAGTTTCTCCACACTGTGGCTTCATCAGTCCATACGAAGGAGAAACTTGAAGAACAGGAGGAGAATGAGGTAATCAGTCCCTCAACCTTGAGTCGTTGTGTTTCAGTCCATCATTCTTGAATAGAATAAGGCATATAAGCGGAAAGGAGAAGCAGCTGAATAAACCATATGGCAGGAGAGGTGCAGCAGACATAGGTCGTGTCACATTTCGAAAATTAAGACACCATGTGCAACATATGGATATTCTTTATGGTAGTAGACGTTTCGCATCCAGTGGTTTATCAATTACAGATTCTAGGACATCATAGGAAGACAGTGAACTATATACAACAGGATGAGGTAATCAGTCCTCGGCATTGGAGGTAGTGTTCACAGCATCGGTTTGGAAGAGGAGGAAGGAATCTGGAGCAAAAAAGACAAGAAGAGGCGATTTATGTGGCGTCAGTGGATATGGACGCCGGCGCAGACGATGGGCAAAGTCACTGGTAGGCTGGATTCCCCAGTGGAATAGGTCTTCCAAAGAGATGGGTTAGTTGCAGCAGCCGTGAAGGTCTTGTAGATGTCCTCTGAAACAAGATTCAGTGATGTTGCAGGTCTGACAAGTTGTGCAAGAAGTATAAAATACCGACAATATGAAAGTTAGAGACATGATTGCAACATTTTTGGATATCTTTATTGTAGTAGACGTTTCGCATCCATTGGCTTCATCAATAAAGATTCTTTAGTCATGTCTTTGCTCCAGATTCACTCCACCACGATGCTGTGAACACTAACTCAAGGCCGATGGGGGACCTGATTACCCTCATTTTTGTATATAGTTATTGTCTTCCTATTATGTCTAGAATCTGCTATTGATAAAGCCACCTGGATGGCGCGAAACGTCTATACAATTAAAGATTCCATTGTTTGCCGATGAAATGGTCAGCAGAACAGCATGTGTTGATATAAATTAGGAACACATGTACAACTCTTGGGTATCTTTATTGAGGAAACGTTTCGCCACACAGTGGCTGCATCAGTCCATACAAAGGAGCGAATCTGAAGAAAGGAGGAGAATGAGGTATCAGTCCCTCAACCTTGAGTTCGATGTGGTCAGTCCATCAATCTTGAAATAGAATTACGGCATACGTGTGAGAAGGAGCTTTATAAAAACCGTTGGCAGGAGAGAGAAGCAGTCATAGGTCGTGTAACATTTGTTCAATGTTTGAAGTAGGTCGTGCCCAAGAATTAGCAAGCGAATGAATTCCCAAGTATTAAAGATCCCAAGAAGTTGCAGTGTCTGACAGGTTTGTAGATGAATGATTCAGAGGAACCGACATGTTGATAATTTGACACATGTACAACTCTTGGGTATCTTTATTTGAGGAAACGTTTCGCCACACAGTGGCTTCATCAGTCCATACAAAAGGAGAATCTTGCAAGAACAGGAGGAGAAATGGGGGGGGGGGGGAGGTAATCAGTCCCAAACCTTGAGTCGATGTGGTCAGTCCTATCAATCTTGAATAGAATACGGCATACGTGTGAGAAGGAGCTTAATAACCGTTGCAGGAGAGGTGAAGCAGTCATAGGTCGTGTGTAACATTTGTTCAATGTTGAAGTAGGGTCGTGCCCATGAATATAGCGCAAAGCGAGGTATTCCCAAGTATTACGATCCAAGAAGTTTTGCAGTGTCTGACAGGTTTGTAGATGAATTGGTTTAGAGAACCGCCATGTGTATGTGTCTAATTTATCAAACATGTCGGTTCTCTGACCATTCATCACAAAACCGGTCAGGACACTGCAACTTCTTGGATCTTAATACTTGGGAATTCATTCGCTTGGCCTATTTCTTGGGCACGTCCCTACTTCAACATTGAACAATTGTTAACGACTATGACTGCTTCACCTCTCCGCCAACGGTTTATAGCTCCTTCTCAGCACGTATGCCGTATTCTCCCCCCCCATTCAAGATTGAGGGACTGACCTCATCGACTCAAGGTTGAGGGACTGATTACTCATTCTCCTCTGTTCTTCAAGATCTCCTTTTGTTATGGACTGATTGAAGCACTGTGTGGCGAAACGTTTTCCTCAAATAAAGATACCCAAGAGTTGTTCATGTGTCTAATTTATTCAACTGTCGTTCTTGAACAATTCATCTACAAACCTGTCAGACATGCATTTTTGGGATTTAATACTTGGGATCTTCGCTTGCCTATTCTTGGGCACGACCTATTTATCATTTGAACAAATGTTACACGACTATGACTGCTTCACCTCTCTGCCAAGTTTGTATAAGGCTCTTCTCAGACGTATGCCGTTTCTATTAAAGATTGATGGACTGACACATCGACTCAAGGTTGAGGACCTGATTACCTCATTCTCCTACTGTTCTTCAAGATTCTCTTTGTATGGACTGATGAAGCCACTGTGTGGGCGAAACGTTTCTCAATAAAGATTACCCAAGAGTTGTACATGTGTCTAATTTATATCCATATTTTGCCCACATGTGTCTTAACTTGCATATTGTCGGTATTTTATACCTTTCTTGCACAAGTGTCACATTTGCTCAATCGTGGAAAGTAGGTCCGTGCCAAGAATTAGGGCAAGCGGAAGAATTCCTATGTATTTAAGATCCAAGAGTTGCAGTGGTCTGACAGAATTGTAGGATGAATGTTCAGAGAACCGACCATGTTGATAAATTAGACCACAATATACAAAACTTTTGGGAATCGTCATTGAGGAAAC
The DNA here is from genome assembly GCF_026875155.1 of Cherax quadricarinatus. NCBI lineage: Eukaryota > Metazoa > Arthropoda > Malacostraca > Decapoda > Parastacidae > Cherax > Cherax quadricarinatus. The sequence goes on along the minus strand of NC_069453.1, from coordinate 35,367,934 downwards.
GATTTCGCCACTATTACAGTGGCGTCATCAGTCCATGAAGGAGAAACTTGAAGAAGAGGAGGAGAATGAGGTAATCAGTCCCTCAACCCATGAGTCGATGTGTTAAGTCCATCAATCTTGAATAGATACGCATATCAGCGGAGAAAGACGCTTGATAAACCATATGGCAGGAGAGGTGCAGCAGTCATAGGTCGTTGTCCACATTTTGGTCAATGTGGAAGTAGGTCGTGCCAAAGAATAGCAGCGAAGAATTCCTAAGTATTAAGATCCCAAGAAGTTGCTGTGTCTGACGGATTTGTAGATGAATGCGTTCAGTGACCGACATGTTGATAAATTAGACACATTTACAACACTTGGGGAATCATCATTGGAGGAAACGTTTTTCGCCACACAGTGGCTGCATCCGTCTACGAAAGAGAAACTGAAGAACAGGAGGGAGATGAGGTAAACAGTCCTCACCTAACCTGAGTCGATGTGTTCAGTCCATCAGTCTTGAATAGAGCACGACATATCAGCGGAGAAGCAGCTTATATACGTATGGCAGGAGAGGTGCAGCAGTCAAAGAGGTGTCACATTTGTTCAATGTGAAGTAGGTTGTGCCACGAATTTAGGCAGCGAAGAATTCCTATGTATTAAGATCCCAAGAAAGTTGCAGTGGTCTGAGAGATTTGTAGTGATGCTTTAGCGAACCAACATGTTGACAAATTAGTTCAATATACAACTCTAGGGAATCATCATTGAGGAAGTTTCGCCACACAGTGGATTCATCAGTCCATACGAAGGAGAAACTTGAGAACAGGAGGAGAATGAGGTTAATCAGTCCTCACCTTGCGTCGATGTGTTCAGGTCCATTCAATCTTAATAGACTACGGCATATCAGCGGAGAAGCAGTGTAAACCAATTGCAGGAGAGGTGCAGCTACCACCGCTCACTCAAGAGAGACGCGCGCTGCACTAGTGGCGATGTGTCTTGTGTGGCCGCTACCGCGCCTCGTCTGTGCACACATCCAAGTGATATATATAAACGCTAGTACATACTAGAGCGACGTGTCCGTGCTGATGTCTTTAGTGTGAGCCGCACACTCTAGACCCCTCACAAAGATTTAGATGTGCACTCTAGTCGCTTCTCTCGCTCTCACAGAGGCAGTGTGCCAGTGTCGTGTCTAGTGCGTCGTAGCTGGAATCTCCGCAGCTATCATCCTCCCCCTTATCCTCCATGATCATTCCTCCTCCTGCGCTCGATGTGGAAAGAGACGACACACCCTCGTATATGGTGGGGCTAAAGTCACGCGATGATAGTGAAGGCGAAGATGTTTCAGTCGCAGACGTCTCTGTGCTCGAGCTCGGTCCATGTATCTAACGGTCGCCATAGTGCGGAGAGCACCTCTACTTCTTGTTGTAGGTAGAGTGAGGAGAATTAGAGGCTATTAAGGTCCCTCATACTCGAGTCAATGCGTTCAAGTTCATCAATCTTGAATAGACTACAGCATATCAGTGGAGAACCAGCTTCTAAAACGTATGGCAGGAGAGGTGCAGCAGTCATAGGTCGTGTCATCAATTTGTTCAATGTGGAAAGTAGGGTCGTGCTCAAGAAATTAGGCAAGGCGAAGTTTCCTAAGTATTAAGATCCTCATAGGTCGTGTCAATTTGTTCAATGTGGAAGTAGGTCGGCCCAAGAATTAGGCAAGCGAAGAATTCCTAAGTATTAAGATCCCAAGAAGTTGCAGTGTCTGGCAGATTTGTAGATGAATGGTTCAGAGAACCGACATGTTGATAAATTAGACACATACACAACACTTGGGAATCTTCATTGAGGAAACGTTTCGCCACACAGTGGCTTCATCAGTCCATACGAAGGAGAAACTTGAAGAACTGGAGGAGAATGAGGTAACCAGTCCCTCAACCTTGAGTTGATGCGTTCAGTTCATCAATCTTGAATAGAATACGGCATATCAGCGGAGAAGCAGCTTATAAACCGTATGGCAGGAGAGGTGCAGCAGTCAAAGGTCGTGACACATTTGTTCAATGTGGAAGTAGGTCGTGCCCAAGAATTAGGCAAGCGAAGAATTCCTATGTATTAAGATCCCAAGAAGTTGCAGCGTCTGACAGATTTGTAGATGAATGGTTCAGAGAACCGACATGTTGATAAATTAGACTCATACACAACTCTTGGGAATCTTCATTGAGGAAACGTTTCGCCACACAGTGGCTTCATAAGTCCATACGAAGGAGAAACTTGAAGAACAGGAGGAGAATGAGGTAATCAGTCCCTCAACCTTGAGTCGATGTGTTCAGTCCATCAATCTTGAATAGAATACGGCATATCAGCGGAGAAGCAGCTTATAAACCGTATGGCAGGAGAGGTGCAGCAGTCATAGGTCGTGTCACATTTGTTCAATGTGGAAGTAGGTCGTGCCCAAGAATTAGGCAAGCGAAGAATTCCTAAGTATTAAGATCCCAAGAAGTTGCAGTGTCTGGCAGATTTGTAGATGAATGGTTCAGAGAACCGACATGTTGATAAATTAGACACATACACAACACTTGGGAATCTTCATTGAGGAAACGTTTCGCCACACAGTGGCTTCATCAGTCCATACGAAGGAGAAACTTGAAGAACTGGAGGAGAATGAGGTAACCAGTCCCTCAACCTTGAGTTGATGCGTTCAGTTCATCAATCTTGAATAGAATACGGCATATCAGCGGAGAAGCAGCTTATAAACCGTATGGCAGGAGAGGTGCAGCAGTCATAGGTCGTGTCACATTTGTTCAATGTGGAAGTAGGTCGTGCCCAAGAATTAGGCAAGCGAAGAATTCCTAAGTATTAAGATCCCAAGAAGTTGCAGCGTCTGACAGATTCGTAGATGAATGGTTCAGAGAACCGACATGTTGATAAATTAGACTCATACACAACTCTTGGGAATCTTCATTGAGGAAACGTTTCGCCACACAGTGGCTTCATAAGTCCATACGAAGGAGAAACTTGAAGAACAGGAGGAGAATGAGGTAATCAGTCCCTCAACCTTGAGTCGATGTGTTCAGTCCATCAATCTTGAATAGAATACGGCATATCAGCGGAGAAGCAGCTTATAAACCGTATGGCAGGAGAGGTGCAGCAGTCATAGGTCGTGTCACATTTGTTCAATGTGGAAGTAGGTCGTGCCCAAGAATTAGGCAAGCGAAGAATTCCTAAGTATTAAGATCCCAAAAAGTTGCAGTGTCTGGCAGATTTGTAGATGAATAGTTCAGAGAACCGACACGTTGATAAATTAGACACATACACAACTCTTGGGAATCTTCATTGAGGAAACGTTTCGCCACACAGTGGCTTCATCAGTCCATACGAAGGAGAAACTTGAAGAACAGGAGGAGAATGAGGTAATCAGTCCCTCAACCTTGAGTCGATGCGTTCAGTTCATCAATCTTGAATAGAATACGGCATATCAGCGGAGAAGCAGCTTATAAACCGTATGGCAGGAGAGGTGCAGCAGTCATAGGTCGTGTCACATTTGTTCAATGTGGAAGTAGGTCGTGCCCATGAATTAGGCAAGCGAAGAATTCCTAAGTATTAAGATCCCAAGAAGTTGCAGTGTCTGACAGATTTGTAGATGAATGGTTCAGAGAACCGACATGTTGATAAATTAGACACATACACAACTCTTGGGAATCTTCATTGAGGAAACGTTTCGCCACACAGTGGCTTCATCAGTCCATACGAAGGAGATACTTGAAGAACAGGAGGAGAATGAGGTAATCAGTCCCTCATCCTTGAGTCGATGTGTTCAGTCCATCAATCTTGAATAGAATACGGCATATCAGCGGAGAAGTGGCTTATAAACCATATGGCAGGAGAGGTGCAGCAGTCATAGGTCGTTTCACATTTGTTCAATGTGGAAGTAGGTCGTGCCCAAGAATTAGGCAAGCGAAGAATTCCTAAGTATTAAGATCCCAAAAAGTTGCAGTTGTCTGGCAGATTTGTAGATGAAGGTTCGGGAGAACCGACACGTTGATAAATTAGACACATACACAACTCTTGGGAATCTTCATTGAGGAAACGTTTCGCCACACAGTGGCTTCATCAGTCCATACGAAGGAGAAACTTGAAGAACAGGAGGAGAATGAGGTAATCAGTCCCTCAACCTTGAGTCGATGCGTTCAGTTCATCAATCTTGAATAGAATACGGCATATCAGCGGAGAAGCAGCTTATAAACCGTATGGCAGGAGAGGTGCAGCAGTCATAGGTCGTGTCACATTTGTTCAATGTGGAAGTAGGTCGTGCCCATGAATTAGGCAAGCGAAGAATTCCTAAGTATTAAGATCCCAAGAAGTTGCAGTGTCTGACAGATTTGTAGATGAATGGTTCAGAGAACCGACATGTTGATAAATTAGACACATACACAACTCTTGGGAATCTTCATTGAGGAAACGTTTCGCCACACAGTGGCTTCATCAGTCCATACGAAGGAGATACTTGAAGAACAGGAGGAGAATGAGGTAATCAGTCCCTCATCCTTGAGTCGATGTGTTCAGTCCATCAATCTTGAATAGAATACGGCATATCAGCGGAGAAGCAGCTTATAAACCGTATGGCAGGAGAGGTGCAGCAGTCATAGGTCGTTTCACATTTGTTCAATGTGGAAGTAGGTCGTGCCCAAGAATTAGGCAAGCGAAGAATTCCTAAGTATTAAGATCCCAAGAAGTTGCTGTGTCTGACAGATTTGTAGATGAATGGTTCAGTGAACCGACATGTTGATAAATTAGACACATATACAACACTTGGGAATCATCATTGAGGAAACGTTTCGCCACACAGTGGCTTCATCAGTCCATACGAAGGAGAAACTTGAAGAACAGGAGGAGAATGAGGTAAACAGTCCCTCAACCTTGAGTCGATGTGTTCAGTCCATCAGTCTTTAATAGAGTACGACATATCAGCGGAGATGCAGCTTATAAACCGTATGGCAGGAGAGGTGCAGCAGTCAAAGGTCGTATCACATTTGTTCAATGTGGAAGTAGGTTGTGCCCAAGAATTAGGCAAGCGAAGAATTCCTAAGTATTAAGATCCCAAGAAGTTGCAGTGCCTGACAGATTTGTAGATGAATGGTTCAGAGAACCGACATGTTGATAAATTAGACACACAACTCTTGGGAATCTTCATTGAGGAAACGTTTCGCCACACAGTGGCTTCATCAGTCCATACGAAGGAGAAACTTGAAGAACAGGAGGAGAATGAGGTAATCAGTCCCTCATCCTTGAGTCGATGAGTTCAGTCCATCAATCTTGAATAGAATACGGCATATCAGCGGAGAAGCAGCTTATAAACCGTATGGCAGGAGAGGTGCAGCAGTCATAGGTCGTGTCACATTTGTTCAATGTGGGAGTAGGTCGTGCCCAAGAATTAGGCAAGCGAAGAATTCCTAAGTATTAAGATCCCAAAAAGTTGCAGTGTCTGGCAGATTTGTAGATGAATGGTTCAGAGAACCGACATGTTGATAAATTAGACACATACACAACTCTTGGGAATCTTCACTGAGGAAACGTTTCGCCACACAGTGGCTTCATCAGTCCATACGAAGAAGAAACTTGAAGAACAGGAGGAGAATGAGGTAATCAGTCCCACAACCTTGAGTCGATGCGTTCAGTTCATCAATCTTGAATAGAATACGGCATATCAGCGAAGAAGCAGCTTATAAACCGTATGGCAGGAGAGGTGCAGCAGTCATTGGTCGTGTCACATTTGTTCAATGTGGAAGTAGGTCGTGCCCATGAATTAGGCAAGCGAAGAATTCCTAAGTATTAAGATCCCAAGAAGTTGCAGTGTCTGACAGATTTGTAGATGAATGGTTCAGAGAACCGACATGTTGATAAATTAGACACATATACAACTCTTGGGAATCTTCATTGAGGAAACGTTTCGCCACACAGTGGCTTCATCAGTCCATACGAAGGAGAAACTTGAAGAACAGGAGGAGAATGAGGTAATCAGTCCCTCAACCTTGAGTCGATGTGAACATTAAAATGGTATAAAATACAGACAGTTTGTTAGGTAAGACACATATGCAACATTTAGGTATCTTTACTATGAAACGTTTCGCCTACACAGTAGGCTTCTTCAGTCAAGTACAGAAAAGTTGATAGAAGCAGAAGATACTTGAAGACGATGTAATCAGTCCATCACCCTTAAAGTTTTGAGGTGGTCAGTCCCTCAGTCTGGAGAAGAGCATTGTTCCATAGTAAGAAACAATATGAGTTGATAGAAGCAGAAGATACTTGAAGACGATGTAATCAGTCCATCAATCTTGAATAGAATACGGCATATCAGCGGAGAAGCAGCTTATAAACCGTATGGCAGGAGAGGTGCAGCAGTCATAGGTCGTGACACATTTGTTCAATGTGGAAGTAGGTCGTGCCCAAGAATTAGGCAAGCGAAGAATTCCTAAGTATTAAGATCCCAAGAAGTTGCAGTGTCTGACAGATTTGTAGATGAATGGTTCAGAGAACCGACATGTTGATAAATTAGACACATATACAACTCTTGGGAATCGTCATTGAGGAAACGTTTCGCCACACAGTGGCTTCATCAGTCCATACGAAGGAAAAACTTGAAGAACAGGAGGAGAATGAGGTAGTCAGTCCCTCTCCTTGATTTCCTTGTTCAGTCCATAAATTTGAATAGAAAATCCCCGGG
>NC_069453.1:35336336-35360749 GCF_026875155.1 Cherax quadricarinatus | reverse complement strand
AATTTTTAAAATTTTTAAACCCCGACAGTTGAAAAATAAGACACTTTTAAAACCTTTGGGTTTTTATTGAAAAACGTTTCGCCACACAGTGGCTTCATCAGTCCATTACGAAGGAGAAAACTTGAAAACTGGAGGAGAATGAGGTATCAGTCCCTCAATTTGAGGTCGATTATTGAACATTTTAAATGGTTAAAAATACGACAGTTTGTTGGGTAAACACATATGCAACATTTAGGTTCTTTATAGGAAAACTTTTCCCCTAACACATAGGCTTCTCATCATGTACAGAAAATTTGGATAGAAGCAGAAGATACTTGAAGACGATGTAATCAGTCCATCACCCTTAAAGTTTTGAGGTGGTCAGTCCCTCAGTCTGGAGAAGAGCATTGTTCCATAGTAAGAAACAATATGAGTTGATAGAAGCAGAAGATACTTGAAGACGATGTAATCAGTCCATCACCCTTAAAGTTTTGAGGTGGTCAGTCCCTCAGTCTGGAGAAGAGCATTGTTCCATAGTATGAAACAATATGAGTCGATGTGTTCAGTCCATCAATCTTGAATAGAATACGGCATATCAGCCGAGAAGCAGCTTATAAACCGTATGGCAGGAGAGGTGCAGCAGTCATAGGTCGTGTCACATTTGTTCAATGTGGAGGTAGGTCGTGCCCAAGAATTAGGCAAGCGAAGTATTCCTAAGTATTAAGATACCAAGAAGTTGCAGTGTCTGACAGATTTGTAGATGAGTGCTTCAGAGAACCGACATGTTGATAAATTAGACACATATTCAACTCTTGGGAATCTTCATTGAGGAAACGTTTTGCCACACAGTGGCTTCATCAGTCCATACGAAGGAGAAACTTGAAGAACAGGAGGAGAATGAGGTAATCAGTCCCTCATCCTTGAGTCGATGTGTTCAGTCCATCAATCTTGAATAGAATACGGCATATCAGCGGAGAAGCAGCTTATAAACCGTATGGCAGGAGAGGTGCAGCAGTCATAGGTCGTGTCACATTTGTTCAATGTGGAAGTAGGTCGTGCCCAAGAATTAGGCAAGCGAAGAATTCCTATGTATTAAGATCCCAAGAAGTTGCAGTGTCTGACAGATTTGTAGATGAATGGTTCAGAGAACCGACATGTTGATAAATTAGACACATATACAACTCTTGGGAATCGTCATTGAGGAAACGTTTCGCCACACAGTGGCTTCATCAGTCCATACGAAGGAGAAACTTGAAGAACAGGAGGAGAATTAGGTAATTCAGTCCTCTCCTTGAGTCGATGCTTCAAGTCCATCAATCTTGAATAGAATAGGGGCATATCAGTGGAGAAGAGCTTATAAACCGTATGGCGGGAGAGGTGCAGCAGTCATAGGTCGTGTCACATTTGTTCAATGTGGAAGTATGTTGTGCCAAAAAATTAGGGGAGCAAAGAATTCCAAATATTAAGATCCCAAGAAGTTGCAGTGTTGGGGAGTTTGTAGATGAATGTTTTAGAAAACCCCGGGTTGAAAAATTGACACATATAAAAACTTTGGAATCTTCATTGGGAGACGTTTCGCCACGCAGTGGCTTCTCAGTCCATAGAAGGAGAAACTTGAAAAAACGGGAGGAGAATGAGGTAATCAGTCCCTAAACCCTTGAGTCGATTTTTTTCAGCCCTAAATTCTTGAAAGAATAGGGCATACAGGGAGAAGCAGCGAAAAACCCATAGGGCGGAGAGGTGCAGCATATGGGTCGGTCACTTTTGTTAATGGGGAAGTAGGTCGTGCCCAAAAATTTTGGGAAGAAAAGAATTCCTAAGTTTTAAAGTCCCAAGAAGTTGCGTGTCTGACAGATTTTGTAGAGAATGGTTCAGGAACCGACTTTTGAAAAATTTAGCACAACAAACATTTGGGGAAATTTCATTGAGGAAATTTTTCGCCACACGTGGTTTTCATGTCATACAAAGGTAAAAACTTGAAAAAACAGGAGGAGAATGAGGAATCATCCTCACCTTGAGTCATGTGTTCGCCCATAATCTTGAATAAATAGGGCATATCAGCGGAGAACCAGCTTATAAACCGTATGGCAGGAGGGGTTTGAGCATCAAAGGTCGTGACACATTGGTTCAATGTGAATAGGTCGTCCCCAAGAATTAGGCAAGCGAAAAAACCCCAAAGTATTAAGACCCCAAGAATTTTGCAGTGTTGACAGTTTGTGATGAAGGTTCAGAAACCGACATTTTGATAAATTAGACAATTACAATCTTGGGAATTCTATTGGGAAAAACGTTTCCCCACACAGTGGTTCATCGTCCTCAAAGGGAGAAACTTAAAAAAACAGGAGGGAAGGGTAATCATCCATCAACCTTGATCGATGTGTTAGTCCATAAATCTGAATAAATACGGGCAATCAGGGGAAGCAGCTTATAAACCGTATGTCAGGAGGGGGTGCAGCGTATGGTCGTGTCAATTTGTTCAATGGGAAGTGGTTTCCCCCAAGAATTAGGAAAGGGTAGAATTCCTATGTATTAAGATCCAAGAAGTTGCAGTGTCTGACAGATTTGTAGATAAATGGTTCAGAGCCCGACATGTTGAAAATTTTAGAACATATAAATTTTGGGAATCGTCATTGGGGAAAGTTTCGCCACACGTGGCTTCATCGTCCTACAAGGGGGAAAACTTGAAAAAAACGGAGGAGAATAAAGGGTAATCAGCCCTCAACCTTGATCGTGTGTTCGCCCATCAATTTTGAATGAATAGGGCATATCAGGGAGAAGCAGTTTTAAAAAAAACCGTATGGCGAGGGTGCAGCATATAGGTGTGTCACATTTTTTAATGTGGAAGTAGGTCGTCCCCCAAAGAATTTCAACGAAAATTCCTAGTTTAAGATCCCAAAAAGTTGCAGGGTTGACAGATTTGTAGATAAAATGGGGAAGAAACCGACAGGGTTGTTAAATAGACACATAAACAATCGGGGGGAAATTTTCATTGAGGAAAAGTTTCGCCCCGTGGCTTCATCGTCCATACAAAGGGGAAAAACTTGAAAAACGGGAGTGGAATGAGGTAAAGACCCCATCCTTGAGTCGATTGTTCAGTCCATCAACTTAAAAGGAAATACGGCTATCAGCGGAGAAAGGCTTATGAACTGTAGGCAGGAGAGGTGCACATCAGGGGGTGTTCAATTTGTTCAATGTGGAAGTGGGTCGTGCCCAAAAATTAGGCAAGCGACGAATTCCTAAGTTTAAAGACCCAAAAGCTGCAGGTCTGACGATTTTAGATGAATGGTTCAGAAAACCGACATGTTGAAAATTAGACACTACACAACTCGGGGAACTTCATTGGGGAAACGTTTCCCCACCAGGGGCCATCGCCATACGAAGGAGAAACTTAAAGAAAGAGGAATGAGGTAATCATCCCTCACCCTTGAGTCGATGTTCATATAATCTTAAATAGAACGGCATATCGGGGGAGAAGCAGCTTTAAACCTTTATGGCAGGAGAGGTGAGCAGTCTTTGGGTCTGTAAATTTTGTTCAATGTGGAAGTGGCGTCCCCAAGAATTAGGAAAGCGAGAATTCCAAAGTATTAAGATCTCAAGAAGTTGCAGTTTTTGGCGTTTGTGATGAATGGTTCAAAAAACCGACATTTTGAAAATTAGACACATACAAAACTTTTGGGAAATTTCATTGAGGAAACGTTTCGCCCACAGGGCTTCATCAGCCATACGAAGGAGAAACTTTGAAAACGGGAAATAAATGAGGTAATCAGCCCCTAACCTTGAGTCGATGTGAACTTTAAAAGGGTAAAAATACGCAGTTTGTTGGGTAAGACACATATGCAAACTTGGGTTGGCCCGGGGGCCCTTGGTGGGAAAACTCCCGTTCACACAGGAGGGCCCCGGTTGATTCCCGGAGGGGTAAAACCATTTCGACACTTTTCCCTTACCCCTGTTGCCCTTTTCACCTAGCGCAAATGGGTACCGGGTGTTAGTCGACGGGTGTGGGTGCACCGGGGGGGAAAAGATTGGGGACCCCAATGGAAATAAGTTAGACAGTTCGATGACGATGACTTTTTGGGGTTATCCTGGGGGGCAACCCCTCCGGGTTTAAAAAAATCCGAACGAAATTTTCTTATTTTCACAACATTGGGGGAATCTTATTGGGGGAAAACGTTTCCCCACAAGTGGTTTCATCAGTCCATCAAGGGGAAATTTGAAGAACGGGAGGAGAATGAGGAAAACCCATCCCTCACCTTGAGTCGATGTTCATTCATCAACCTTGAATAGAATACGGCATCGCGGAGAAGAGCTTATAAACCTTTTAAATGGCGGAAAGGGGTGCAGCGTAAAAAGGTCTGACACTTTTGTTCAAGGGAAGTAGTCGTGCCCAGATTTAGGAAAAGCGAAAATTTCCCTAGTATTAAGATCCCAAAAAAGTTGAAAGTGTCTGACGTTTTGTAGGAAGGGTTCAAAAACCCGACAAGTTGATAAATTGGGAAAAAATATACAACTCTTGGGGAACGTCTGAGGAAAACGTTTCCCCACACAGGGGCTTAAATCAGCCCCATGCGAAGGAAAAAAAACTTGAAGAACAGGAGGAGAATGAGGTAATCAGTCCCAACCTTGAGCAATGGTTCAGTCCATCAATCTTAAAAAGGAAAAGATATAGCGGAAAAAAGGGAAAGTTTAAAAAAACCTATGGCAGGAGAGGTGCAGCAGTCAAAGGTCGTGACACTTTTTCAATGTGGAAGTAGGTCTTTGCCCAAGATTAGGGCAAGCGAAGAATTCCTAATATTAAGATCCCCAAAGTTGCAGGTCGACAGTTTGTGATAATGGTTCGAAAACCCGACAGTTGAAAAATTAGCAAAATTACAAACTTTGGGAACGCTTTTGAGGAAACTTTTCGCCCCCAGGGGCTTCATCAGCCCATGCGAAGAAAAACTGAAAAAACAGGAGAGAAATGATTTAACATCCCTAAAACCTTGAGTCGAGGTTTTTCATTTCCATCAATTTTGAATAGAAACGGGCTTTTCAGCGGGGGAAAGAAGATTTTAAAAAACCGTATGGCGGGGAGGGGTTTTGCAGCAGTCATAGGTCGTTTTTCCCCTTTTTTCAATGGGGAAAGGGTAGGTCTTCCCCAAAAATTGGGAAAGCGAAAATTTCTAAGTTTTAAAATTCCCAAAAGTTGCAGGGCCCGGGCGGATTTGTAGAAAAGGGTTCGGGAAAACCCGACATGTTGTTAAATTGGGACACGTACACAACATTTGGGAAATTTTTCATTGGGGAAACTTTTTCGCCACACAGTTTTTTCATCAGTCTTTCGAAGGTGAAACTTGAAGAACAGGAGGAGAAGGAGGTAATCGGGTCCCTCATCCTTGAGTCGAGGGGTGTTCAGTCCATCAGTCTTGAATGGGTAACGGCATATAAGCGGAGAAGCCGGGTTAAAAACCCGAAATGGCGGAAAGGAGGTGCACCATAAAAAGGGGGTCGGGGACACATTTTTTTAAATTTGGGGGAAGTGGGTTTCGTGCCCAAAGATTGGGCCCAAGCGAAGAATTCCAAAGTATTAAGATCCCAAAATTTGCGGGTGTCTGACAGATTTGTAGATGAATGGTTCAAGAACCGACAGGGTTAAAAATTAGAACAAATAACACTTTTTGGGAAAATCGTCTTGGGGGGAAACGTTTCGCCACACAGTGGCTTCATCAGTCCATACAAGGAGAAACTTGAAGAACAGGAGGAGAATGAGGTAATCAGTCCCTCAACCTTGAGTCGATGTTTCAGCCCATCAATCTTGAATAGAATAAGCATATCAGCGGAGAAGCAGTTATAAACCTTTTGGGCCCCGGGAGAGGGCAGCAGTCTGGGTCGTGTCACATTTGTTCAATGGGATAAGTCGTGCCCAAGAATTAGGCAAGCGAAAATTTTAAGTATTAAGATCCCAAAAATTGCAGTTTTGGCCCATTTGTAGATGAATGGTTCAAAAACCCCGACATGTTGATAAATAGACAAAACACAAACTTGGGGAATTTTATTGGGGAAACGTTTCCCCACACAGTGGTTTCATCAGTCATACAAGGTGAAATTTGAAAAAACAGGAGGAATGAGGTAATAGCCCCCTCATCCTTGAGTCGAGTGTTAGTCCATCAATCTTAAATAGAATACGGAAAACAGCGGAGAAGCAGTTTAAAAAACCCGTAGGGCAGGAGAGGTGAGCAGTAAAAGGTCGTGTCCATTTGTTAAATGGGGGAAGTAGTCGTGCCAAAAATTAGGCAAGCGAAAATTCCTAAGTTTTAAAGATAAAGAAGTTGCAGTGTTTGGCAGATTTGTAGATGAAGGTTCGAGAACCGACTTTTTGTAAATTAGACACATACACAACTTTGGAATCTTCTTGGGGAAACGTTTCGCCACACAGGGCTCATCGTCCAACGAAGGAGAAACTTGAAGAATGGAAGAATGGGTAATCAGCCCCTAAAACCTTTTCATGTGCTTTTAAAAGGGTATAAATACAGTCGTTTGTTAGGTAAGACACAATGCAATTTGGGGGGCCTGGGGGCCCGGGTGGCTAAAGCCCCCGCTTCACCACGGGGGGCCCCGGGGTTTCTTTCCCCCGGAGGGTAAAAACATTTCGACAGTTTCCTTACACCTGTTTTTTCCTGTTCACCTAGCAGCAAATGGGTACCGGGGTGTTGTCGACTTGGGGGTTTTCGACCGGGGACAAGTTTAAGGACCCCAATGGAAATAATTAGACAGTCCCGAGGGAGCAGACTTTTTTGGGGTTATCCGGGGTGGCAACCCCTCCGGGTTAAAAACCCCGAACGAAATCTTATTTATTTTCACAACACTTGGGAATTTTCATTGAGGAAACGTTTCGCCACACAGGGGTTCATCATCCATACGAAGGAAAAAACTTGAAGAAGGGGAGAATGGGGTAACAGCCCCCAACCTTGAGTCATGTGTTCAGTTCATAAATCTTAAATAAAATAGGCATATCAGCGAAAAAAGGGCCTTAAAAACCGTAGGGCAGGAGGGTGCAGCTCAAAGGTCTGACACATTTGCAATGTGGAAGTAGGTCGTCCCCAAAAATTTAGGAAAGCGAGAATTCCTAAGTTTTTAAGCCCCAAGAAGTTGCAGTGTCTGACAGATTTGTGAGAATGGTTCAAGAAACCGACATTTTGATAAATTAGACCATATACAACTTTGGGAATCGTCATTGAGGAAACGTTTCGCACACAGGGGGTTCTCAGTCCTCGAAGGAGAAACTTGAAGAACGGAGGGAAGAGGAAATCAGTCCCTAAACCCTTGAGTCATGTGTTCAGTCCTCAATCTTGAATAGAAACAGCTTATCAGGGAGAAGCGCTTAAAAACCCGAGGCAGGAAGGTGCAGCAGCATAGGTCGTGTCACATTTGTTCAATGTGGAAGTAGGTCGTCCCCAAAATTAGGCAAGCGAAAAAATTTCTGTATTAAACCCCAAAATTGCAGTGTGGGGCAGATTTGAGAAAATGGTTCAAAAACCCGCAGTGAAAAATTTAGACACGTACAAAAACATTTGGGAAATCTTCATTGAGGAACGTTTCGCCACACAGTGGTTTCATCAGTCAACGAAGGTTAAACTTGAAGAACAGAGGAGAAGAGGTAATCAGCCCCTATCCTTGAGTCGTGTTTTTCAGCCCATCAGTCTTGAAAGAATACGGCATATAAGCGGAGAACCCTTTAAAAAACCGTATGGCGGGAGGGGTGCCCAGCAAAGGTCGTGACACTTTTGTTCAATGTGGAAGTAGGTCTCCCCAAAGAATTAGGCAAGCAAAGAATTCCTAAGTATTAAGATCCAAGAAGTTGCAGTTTTTGACAGATTTGTAGATGAAGGGTTCGAGAACCACATGTTGAAAATTTAGACACTAACAATCTTGGGGAATCGTCTTTGAGGAAAACGTTCCCCACACGTGGCTTCACATCCATACAAAGGGAGAAACTTAAAAGACGGGGAGGAAAATGAGGTAATCGTCCCTAAACCTTGAGTCGATGGTTCAGTCCTTTTCTCTTGAATAGAATACCATATCAGCGGAGAAGCAGTTTATGAAGTAGGCAGGAGAGGGCAGCAGTCATGGGTCGTGTCACATTTTTTAATGTGGAAGTGGTCGTCCCCAAGTTTTGGCAAGCGACAAAATCCTAAGTATTAAGCCCCAAGAAGCTGCAGTGTCTGAGATTTTAGATAAAAGGTTTCGAAACCGACATTTGATAAATTAGACACATAAAAACTCTGGGAATCTCATTGAGGAAACGTTTCGCCACACAGTGGCTTCATCAGCCCATAAAAAAGGAGAAACTTGAAAAACAGGGGGGAGAATGAGGTAATCACCCCTCACCTTGAGTGATGTGTTCAGTCCACAATTTGAATAGAATGGGCATATCGCGGAGAACAGCTTAAAAACCGATGGCAGAGAGGTCAGCAGTCATGGTTTTGTACTTTTTCAATGTGGAAGAGGTCGTGCCCAAATTTAGGCAAGCGAAGAATTCCTAATATTAAGACCCCAAGAAGTTGCAGTGCCCTACAGATTTGTAGAAATTGGGGTTTAGGGACCGACATGTTTAAAATTTGACACATAACAACTCTTGGAATCGCATTGAGGAAACGTTTCGCCCACAGGGCTTCATCGTCATCGAAAGGGGGAAACTTTAAGAAAGGAGAAAGAGGAAAACTCCCCCAACCTTTATCGATGGTTCAGTCCATCAATCTTGAATAGAATACAGCATATCAGCGGGAAGCACTTATAAACCGTATGGGGGAGAGTGCGCGTCAAAAGGGCGTTCACTTTGTTCAATTGGAAGTAGGTCGTGCCCAAAAATTAGGCAAGCGAAAGAATTTCTAAGTATTAAGATCCCAAGAATTTCAGTGTTGGCACATTTTTAGATAAGGGTTTAGAGACCGACTGTTGATAAAATTTGACACATACACAACACTTGGGGAACTTTTATTGGGAAACGTTTCGCCACACGTGGCTTCACATCTATACAAGGTGAAACTTGAAAAACAGGAGAGAATGAGGTAATCAGTCCCCCCCCCTTGAGTCTGTGTTCAGTCCATCAATCTTTAAAAAATACGGGATATCACGGAGAAGGGAGCTTATAAACCGTAGGCGGGGAGGTGCACCAGTCAAAGGGCGTGACACATTTTGTTCAAGTGGGAAATAGGTCGGCCAAGAATTAGGGAAGCGAAGAATTCCTAAGTTTAAGATCCCAAAAGTTGCGGTTGAAGTTTGTAGATGAATGGTTCAAGAACCGACATGTTTAAATTAACACATATACAACTCTGGGAATCGCATTTAGGAAACGTTTCCCACACAGTGGCTTCATCTCCATACAAAGGGAAAAACTTTAAGAAAAGGAGAGAATGAGGAATCATCCCTCAACCTTGAGTCGATTTTTCAGTCCATCAACTTGAATAAAAACGGCATATCGCGGGAAGAGCTTTTAAACCGTATGGGGAGGGGAGGTGCAGCATCATAGGCGTTCAATTTGTTTAATGTGGAAATAGGGCGTGCCAAAATTAGGCAAGCGAAAATTCCTAAGTATTAAAATCCCAAAAAGTTTCAGGTCTGGCAGATTTGTAGTAATGGTTCAGAGAACCGACTGTTGATAAAATTAACCTACACAACACTTGGGAATCTTCATTGAGGGAAAAGTTTCGCCACACATGGCTTCAAACCCGACCGTCCATACGAAGGAGAAACTTGAAGAACAGGAGGAGAATGAGGTAATCAGTCCCTCAACCTTGAGTCGATGTGTTCAGTCAATCAATCTTGAATAGAATACGGCATATCAGCGGAGAAGCAGCTTACAAACCATATGGCAGGAGAGGTGCAATAGTCATAGGTCGTGTCACATTTGTTCAATGTGGAAGTAGGTCGTGCCCAAGAATTAGGCAAGCGAAGAATTCCTAAGTATTAAGATCCCAAGAAGTTGCAGTGTCTGACAGATTTGTAGACGAATGGTTCAGAGAACCGACATGTTGATAAATTAGACTCATACACAACTCTTGGGAATCTTCATTGAGGAAACGTTTCGCCACACAGTGGCTTCATCAGTCCATACGAAGGAGAAACTTGAAGAACAGGAGGAGAATGAGGAAATCAGCCCCTCAACCTTGAGTCGATGTGTTCAGTCCATCAGTCTTGAATAGAGTACGACATATCATCGGAGAAGCAGCTTATAAACCGTATGGCAGGAGAGGTGCAGCAGTCAAAGGTCGTGTCACATTTGTTCAATGTGGAAGTAGGTTGTGCCCAAGAATTAGGCAAGCGAAGAATTCCTAAGTATTAAGATCCCAAGAAGTTGCAGTGTCTGAGAGATTTGTAGATGAATGCTTTAGAGAACCGACATGTTGATAAATTAGACACATATACAACTCTCGGGAATCTTCATTGAGGAGACGTTTCGCCACACAGTGGCTTCATCAGTCCATACGAAGGAGAAACTTGAAGAACAGGAGGAGAATGAGGTAATCAGTCCCACAACCTTGAGTCGATGTGTTCAGTCCATCAATCTTGAATAGAATACGGCATATCAGCGGAGAAGCAGCTTATAAACCATATGGCAGGAGATTTGCAGCAGTCATAGGTCGTGTCACATTTGTTCAATGTGGAAGTAGGTCGTGCCCAAGAATTAGGCAAGCGAAGAATTCCTAAGTATTAAGATCCCAAGAAGTTGCAGTGCCTGACAGATTTGTAGATGAATGGTTCAGAGAACCGACATGTTGATAAATTAGACACATAAACAACTCGTGGGAATCTTCATTGAGGAAACGTTTCGCCACACAGTGGCTTCATCAGTCCATACGAAAGAGAAACTTGAAGAACAGGAGGGGAATGAGGTAATCAGTCCCTCATCCTTGAGTCGATGTGTTCAGTCCATCAATCTTGAATGGAATACGGCATATCAGCGGAGAAGCAGCTTATAAACCTTATGGCAGGAGAGGTGCAGCAGTCATAGGTCGTGTCACATTTGTTCAATGTGGAAGTAGGTCGTGCCCAAGAATTAGGCAAGCGAAGAATTCCTAAGTATTAAGATCCCAAGAAGTTGCAGTGTCTGGCAGATTTGTAGATGAATGGTTCAGAGAACCGACATGTTGATAAATTAGACTCATACACAACTCTTGGGAATCTTCATTGAGGAAACGTTTCGCCACACAGTGGCTTCAATCAGTCCATACGAGGGGAAAAAAACCGAAGAACAGAAGAAGAATGAGGTAATCAGTCCCTCAACCTTGAGTCGATGTGTTCAGTCCATCAGTCTTGAATAGAGTACGACATATCAGCGGAGAAGCAGCTTATAAACCGTATGGCAGGAGGGGTGCAGCCATCAAAGGTCTTTGTCACATTTGTTCAAGTGGAAGTAGGTTGTGCCCAAAAATTTAGGCAAGCGAAGAAATTCCTAATATTAAGATCCCAGAAGTTGCAGTGTCTGAGAGATTTGTAGATGAATGCTTTAGAGAACCGACATTTTGATAATTAGACACATAAATACAACTCTTGGGAATCTTCATTGAGGAGACGTTTCGCCACACAGTGGCTTCATCAGTCCATACGAAGGAGAAACTTGAAGAACAGGAGGAGAATGAGGTAATCAGTCCCTCAACCTTGAGTCGATGTGTTCAGTCCATCAGTCTTGAATAGAGTACGACATATTAGCGGAGAAGCAGCTTATAAACCGTATGGCAGGAGAGGTGCAGCAGTCAAAGGTCGTGTCACATTTGTTCAATGTGGAAGTAGGTTGTGCCCAAGAATTAGGCAAGCGAAGAATTCCTAAGTATTAACATCACAAGAAGATGCAGTGTCTGACAGATTTGTAGACGAATGGTTCAGAGAACCGACATGTTGATAAATTAGACTCATACACAACTCTTGGGAATCTCCATTGAGGAAACGTTTCGCCACACAGTGGCTTCATCAGTCCATACGAAGGAGAAACTTGAAGAACAGGAGGAGAATGAGGTAATCAGCCCCTCAACCTTGAGTCGATGTGTTCAGTCCATCAGTCTTGAATAGAGTACGACATATCAGCGGAGAAGCAGCTTATAAACCGTATGGCAGGAGAGGTGCAGCAGTCAAAGGTCGTGTCACATTTGTTCAATGTGGAAGTAGGTTGTGCCCAAGAATTAGGCAAGCGAAGAATTCCTAAGTATTAAGATCCCAAGAAGTTGCAGTGTCTGAGAGATTTGTAGATGAATGCTTTAGAGAACCGACATGTTGATAAATTAGACACATATACAACTCTCGGGAATCTTCATTGAGGAGACGTTTCGCCACACAGTGGCTTCATCAGTCCATACGAAGGAGAAACTTGAAGAACAGGAGGAGAATGAGGTAATCAGTCCCTCAACCTTGAGTCGATGTGTTCAGTCCATCAATCTTGAATAGAATACGGCATATCAGCGGAGAAGCAGCTTATAAACCATATGGCAGGAGAGGTGCAATAGTCATAGGTCGTGTCACATTTGTTCAATGTGGAAGTAGGTCGTGCCCAAGAATTAGGCAAGCGAAGAATTCCTAAGTATTAAGATCCCAAGAAGTTGCAGTGCCTGACAGATTTGTAGATGAATGGTTCAGAGAACCGACATGTTGATAAATTAGACACACAACTCTTGGGAATCTTCATTGAGGAAACGTTTCGCCACACAGTGGCTTCATCAGTCCATACGAAGGAGAAACTTGAAGAACAGGAGGAGAATGAGGTAATCAGTCCCTCATCCTTGAGTCGATGTGTTCAGTCCATCAATCTTGAATAGAATACGGCATATCAGCGGAGAAGCAGCTTATAAACCGTATGGCAGGAGAGGTGCAGCAGTCATAGGTCGTGTCACATTTGTTCAATGTGGAAGTACGTCGTGCCCAAGAATTAGGCAAGCGAAGAATTCCTAAGTATTAAGATCCCAAGAATTTGCAGTGTCTCACAGATTTGTAGATGAATGGTTCAGAGAACCGACATGTTGATAAATTAGACACATATACAACTCTTGGGAATCTTCATTGAGGAAACGTTTCGCCACACAGTGGCTTCATCAGTCCATTCGAAGGAGAAACTTGAAGAACAGGAGGAGAATGAGGTAATCAGTCCCTCAACCTTGAGTCGATGTGAACATTAAAATTGTATAAAATACCGACAGGTTGTTATGTAAGACACATATGCAACATTTAGGTATCTTTATTAAGAAACGTTTCGCCTACACAGTAGGCTTCTTCAGTCAAGTACAGAAAAGTTGATAGAAGCAGAAGATACTTGAAGACGATGTAATCAGTCCATCACCCTTAAAGTTTTGAGGTGGTCAGTCCCTCAGTCTGGAGAAGAGCATTGTTCCATAGTAAGAAACAATATGAGTTGATAGAAGCAGAAGATACTTGAAGACGATGTAATCAGTCCATCACCCTTAAAGTTTTGAGGTGGTCAGTCCCTCAGTCTGGAGAAGAGCATTGTTCCATAGTATGAAACAATATGAGTCGATGTGTTCAGTCCATCAATCTTGAATAGAATACGGCACATCAGCCGAGAAGCAGCTTATAATATACCGAAAGGCAGGAGAGGTGCAGCAGTCATAGGTCGTGTCACATTTGTTCAATGTGGAAGTAGGTCGTGCCCAAGAATTAGGCAAGCGAAGTATTCCTAAGTATTAAGATACCAAGAAGTTGCAGTGTCTGACAGATTTGTAGATGAGTGCTTCAGAGAACCGACATGTTGATAAATTAGACACATATTCAACTATTGGGAATCTTCATTGAGGAAACGTTTTGCCACACAGTTGCTTCATCAGTCCATACGAAGGAGAAACTTGAAGAACAGGAGGAGAATGAGGTAATCAGTCCCTCATCCTTGAGTCGATGTGTTCAGTCCATCAATCTTGAATAGAATACGGCATATCAGCGGAGAAGCAGCTTATAAACCATATGGAAGGAGAGGTGCAGCAGTCATAGGTTGTGTCACATTTGTTCAATGTGGAAGTAGGTCGTACCCAAGAATTAGGCAAGCGAAGAATTCCTAAGTATTAAGATCCCAAGAAGTTGCAGTGTCTGACAGATTTGTAGATGAATGGTTCAGAGAACCAACATGTTGATAAATTAGACACATACACAACTCTTGGGAATCTTCATTGAGGAAACGTTTCGCCACACAGTGGCTTCATCAGTCCATACGAAGGAGAAACTTGAAGAACTGGAGGAGAATGAGGTAATCAGTCCCTCAACCTTGAGTCGATGTGTTCAGTCCATCAATCTTGAATAGAATACTGCATATCAGCGGAGAAGCAGCTTATAAACCGTATGGCAGGAGAGGTGCAGCAGTCAGATGTCGTGTCACATTTGTTCAATGTGGAAGTAGGTCGTGCCCGAGAATTAAGCAAGCGAAGAATTCCTAAGTATTAAGATCCCAAGAAGTTGCAGTGTCTGACAGATTTGTAGATGAATGGTTCAGAGAACCGACATGTTGATAAATTAGACACACACACAACTCTTGGGAACCTTCATTGAGGAAACATTTCGCCACACAGTGGCTTCATCAGTCCATACGAAGGAGAAACTTGAAGAACAGGAGGAGAATGAGGTAATCAGTCCCACAACCTTGTGTCGATGTGTTCAGTCCATCAATCTTGAATAGAATACGGCATATCAGCGGAGAAGCAGCTTATAAACCATATGGCAGGAGATTTGCAGCAGTCATAGGTCGTGTCACATTTGTTCAATGTGGAAGTAGGTCGTGCCCAAGAATTAGGCAAGCGAAGAATTCCTAAGTATTAAGATCCCAAGAAGTTGCAGTGTCTGACAGATTTGTAGATGAATGGTTCAGAGAACCGACATGTTGATAAATTAGACACATAAACAACTCGTGGGAATCTTCATTGAGGAAACGTTTCGCCACACAGTGGCTTCATCAGTCCATACGAAAGAGAAACTTGAAGAACAGGAGGGGAATGAGGTAATCAGTCCCTCATCCTTGAGTCGATGTGTTCAGTCCATCAATCTTGAATGGAATACGGCATATCAGCGGAGAAGCAGCTTATAAACCGTATGGCAGGAGAGGTGCAGCAGTCATAGGTCGTGTCACATTTGTTCAATGTGGAAGTAGGTCGTGCCCAAGAATTAGGCAAGCGAAGAATTCCTAAGTATTAAGATCCCAAGAAGTTGCTGTGTCTGGCAATTTGTAGAAAGAATGGTTCAGAGAACCGACATGTTGATAAATTAGACTCATACACAACTCTTGGGAATCTTCATTGAGGAAACGTTTCGCCACACAGTGGCTTCATCAGTCCATACGAAGGAGAAACTCGAAGAACAGGAGAAGAATGAGGTAATCAGTCCCTCAACCTTGAGTCGATGTGTTCAGTCCATCAGTCTTGAATAGAGTACGACATATCAGCGGAGAAGCAGCTTATAAACCGTATGGCAGGAGAGGTGCAGCAGTCAAAGGTCGTGTCACATTTGTTCAATGTGGAAGTAGGTTGTGCCCAAGAATTAGGCAAGCGAAGAATTCCTAAGTATTAAGATCCCAAGAAGTTGTAGTGTCTGAGAGATTTGTAGATGAATGCTTTAGAGAACCGTCATGTTGATAAATTAGACACATATACAACTCTTGGGAATCTTCATTGAGGAGACGTTTCGCCACACAGTGGCTTCATCAGTCCATACGAAGGAGAAACTTGAAGAACAGGAGGAGAATGAGGTAATCAGTCCCTCAACCTTGAGTCGATGTGTTCAGTCCATCAGTCTTGAATAGAGTACGACATATCAGCGGAGAAGCAGCTTATAAACCGTATGGCAGGAGAGGTGCAGCAGTCAAAGGTCGTGTCACATTTGTTCAATGTGGAAGTAGGTTGTGCCCAAGAATTAGGCAAGCGAAGAATTCCTAAGTATTAAGATCCAAGAATTTTGGCAGTGCCTGACAGATTTGTAGGAAGGTTCAGAAAACCCGACATGTTGATAAATTAACACACAACTTTTGGGAATCTTCAGAGGAAACTTTTCGCCACACACTGGTTTTATCACCCATACGAAGGAGAAACTGAAGAACAGGGGGAGAAGAGGTAATCAGCCCCTCATCCTTGAGTCGATTTTCATCCATCAATCTGAATAGAATAGGGAATATCAGCAAAGAAGCGCTTAAACCGTATGGCGGGAGAGGTGCAGCAGTCAAGGGTGTCACATTTGTTAAATGTGGAAGTAGGTCTGCCCAAGAATTAGCAACGAAGAATTCGTAAGTTTTAAGATCCAAAATTGCAGTGTCGACAGATTTGTAGATGAAGGTTTCAGAGAACCGACATGTTGTAAATTAGACACATAAACAACTCGGGGAATTTTCATGAGAAACGTTTCCCCAAAACAGTGGTTCTCAGTCCATACGAGGGAAATTTTAAAGAACAGGAGGGAATGAGTAATCATCCCTCATCCTTGAGTCGATGTGTTCCCCCACAATTTTGAAGGAATGGGCAAATCAGCTGAGAAGCGCTTATAAACCTATGGCAAGAGGTGAGCACATGGGTTCGGGTAAAATTTGTTAAATTGAAGCAGGTCGTGCCCAAGAATTAGGCAAGCGAAAAATTCCTAATTTTAAAAGCCCCAAGAAGTTGCAGTTCTGACGATTTGTAGATAAAAGGGTTTTCAGAAAACCCGACAGTTGAAAATTAACAATCCCAAAACCTTGGGAATTTCATTGGGGAAATTTGCCACACAGGGGCTTCATCAGCCCATACAAAGAACATAAGAACAAAGAAAGGGGGAACACTGCAGCGGGCCTTTTGGCCCTACACAGTCCTTTACAATTCATCCCACAAACAAACTTTTGACCAACCCAAATTTTTCAATGCCCCCCAAGAAACAAGTCCGTTTGGGGCAATCCCTCTCAAATACAACCCCTACCATCATTATTTCCCAAACCCTAAATTGAAACTACCCAAAGTCCTAGCCTAAATAACCCAACTGGGTAGACTTTTCCCTCATCAACTCCCCTATTTCAAACCAATACTTTCCTAGCCTTTCAAAATCTAAATTTACCAATTTAAACCTTTACGGGGGTTTTCCTCTTGAAGATATCCTAAAGACCGGGTTAAATACCCCCTTTTATACCATCTTCCACTTATACCTTCGATCAGGTCCCCCCCTCATTCTTCGTCTAACAAGTGAATGTAACTTAAGAGTCTTCAATCTTTCTTCATAACGAAGATTTCTAATGCTATTTATTAATTTAGTCATCCTACGCTGAATGTTTTCTAACGAATTTATGTCCATTCTGTAATATGGAGACCAGAATTGAGCTGCATAATCTAGGTGAGGCCTTACTAATGATGTATAAAGCTGCAGTATGACCTCTGGACTTCTGTTGCTTACACTTCTTGATATAAATCCAGTAATCTATTTGCCTTATTACCTACGCTTAGGCATTGCTGTCTTGGTTTAAGGTTGCTGCTTACCATAACCCCCAGTCCCTTCGCAATCTGCATGGCTAAGGTTCTACATTATTTAACTTATAAGTGCTAGGGTTATGGACACTCCCGAGCTTCAGAACCTTGCATTTATCTACATTGACTGCATCTGCCACTTTTCTGACCAAGAGTAGAGTTTGTCTAAATCCTCCTGAAGTTTCCCCAACATCTTTCGTTTGAATCAATTATCCTACCTATCTTCGTGTCATCGGCGAATTTACTCATATCACTAGCAATTCCTTTATCAAGATCATTGATATATATTATAAACAAACACGGGCCAAGACTGATCCCTGTGGAACGCCACTTGTTACCGATCCCCACTCGGATTTAACCCCATTGATGGACACTCTCTGCTTCCTGTCTGTGAGCCATGACTCGACCCACGAAAGCCCCCTTCCCCCAATCCCAATGACCCTGCTATTTTCTTCAACAGTTTTTGGGGTGCGGAACTCTATCAAATGCCTTTTAAAAATCTAAGTAAAAAAATTTTCAATTTCTTTATCGTGGGTAACCCAGCCTCAAAAGCTTTACTGAAAAAATTTAAATTTAAAATTATTTTTTGACAAAACCGGCCTCTTTTTTGGAAATTCCAGGGCTGAGTATCATTAATCAAGCTATGCTTTCGAGTGGTTCTTATAATTCAGTAAAAATTGACTCTAGAAATTTGCTAAATTGGGTTTGGTTATTGGGCGGTTTTATTTGAGGGGTAACGATTTTCCCCCTTTTTTAAAAATAGGAATTACATTACCCAATCTTCCCTTATCAGCCCACAAAACCCCTTTTTTGAAGAGAAAAATTAAAAAAAATTTTTTTAATGGTTCACAGACTTCCATTTTTTTTTTCCCTTTTAAGGGAAAACCCCTTAAAAAAACCTCATGGGCCCCGGTTTGACTTATTTTGCTTCAGTCGGTCTATTGCTTCACAACCTTTTCACTAGGGGATGTGATGTTAAAAATTTTATTTTCCCTTATTATCCACTAAAAAAATTTTAATTACGGGAAATTTATTATTAGTGTCTTCCTTTTGAAAAAAACCGAGAGAAAAAAAATTTATTTAAAACCGAGAACATTTCATTCTTTTTGTCGAAAGTGCCCATAGTTTTTTTTTAAGGGGACCTATTTTAAATCTCTGCTTTTGTTCTTTATCCCTGGAAAAAAATTTTTTTGGGGGTTAGTTTTAAAACCCCTGAAAATTTTAATTTCTTGTCCCCTTTTGGGCTTTTTTTTACCCCCTTTTTTTAATTTTCCCTTTAATGCTTTTTACTAAATTTCAAAAGATGACCCCCCCTTTTTTGGGTTTAGGCCTAAAAAATTCCTTTTTATCCCCTTTGTAGTTTTTCCCGCCTTTTATCATCCTTTTTGGGGGCCATTTCTTTTTGGATCAAATTTTCCCTTTTTAAAAGGGGGAAAAAGTTCTTTGAGCAGCTTTGTATTGTGTTCAGAAAATGTCATATTGATAGCTCTTTCGTTACCCCCAGTAAAACAAATGATAAGGTTCTCTAACCCCATCGTAATTTTTCCCTAGGCGAAAAAATCGGGGAGGTTACTGATTTATCCTACTCTCATATTTCCATTCAATTTTTAAAAATTTAATTTGTTTTGGGGTTTCTTTTAGCACCCATTTCCCTCTGAAACTTTAAATTTTTTAAAAAAGGGGGATTCATTGTTTGCCAGAACTAAGTCAAGCGGGGTTTTTTTCCCCTTGTAGGTTCTGTCACAAACTGTTTTCCAAAAAACCTTCCTGAATTTACTTCTAAGAATCGTTAATTGATTCAAAATTCCCCCGCAAAAAATTTCCCAATAAATATGACTAATTTTTAAAGTTCCAAAATTTTACTAAAATTTATGGGGGCCTTGTGGCCCTAACAATTTCCCCCCAATAGTATTTCCCCTTTGGCCCCTTTTTAAAAATTTTGGGGGACGGTATATCACCCAAAAAATTTATTTTTCAGGCCCCTCGGGAAAATTTAATCCAAACAGACTCTGTATGGTTATTCAGCCCTTAATCCCCTTTTTTATGAAAACTTTTTTCAAGGGGGGAATCTGGGAAATTTCCCAATGCCCCCCAAACCCCCCCTTCCGATACTTCTATCTATTTGGGAACAAAAAAAACCCCTGAATGTGACTTTCTGCAGGCATTTTCCGATTTTTTAAATTTTAAACCCCACGTCTCAGTAAGGGAAAAAATAAATCTTTTCCCCCTTTCACTAGAAAACTGGGTTAAAACTGTCCATCTTATTCCTAGCACTGCAAATTATTTGTGTAAAAAAATTTTTTAATGCCCCTCCTCTTTTTTTCCCCTTCCTGCCCCTTTTTCTGTTTTTTCCACAAAAACCCCTTTACTGTCCTTGTAAATTTTGTCCCACTGGTTTTCCCAATATCCACCTCTTTTTTGCCTATTACAGTTCTCCTAGTACTATTTTTACTACCCTGTGACTTCCGGGTTCCCTCCCCCCAAAAACCCCTTTAAAACAAACCTATTCCTATTTTAAAAGACCTAACTCTCCCTCCATGCTTTGGGCCAGGGGCCCCCACCCAAAACCAGATAATAAACCCCACCCCTGGCATACTTTGTCATTTCTGCCATAGAAGGGCCCAAGTTGCCCATGAATTTTTACCGAAATTTTTTTTTTCAGTATTTGTCCAGCGGGCCAATTGCCCCAAATTTTCCCTCTGGAAAAACCTTTTTTTTTCCCAACTCCTCCCCTTTGGCAAAATCCCACATATGCCCAGGTTTCCCACCCCCCTCCAAATTATTTTCTTTTGGGTGCCCTTTACTGCAAATTTCAGGTCCTCACTCCTACGTTTGCCAACATCTTTTGGTCCAGCACTGAGCAAAATAATAGGATTGCCCCAAAATTACTTCTCTTGTTTGTCACCCCAGCCCGGCTAAAAATTTTTCCCTTCATCCCCCCCCCGGGAAAAACCATTCTGCCCTCCTACCCCTTTCCCTTCAAGCGGGTTTGCCCTACCCATGTACCAAATCTGGCTACCCCAACAAACAACAATGTGTTTACCTTCCTTGGCGTCGTCTGTTTTGATGCCGAGTAGTCGACTCACATTCGCCATGTAGCATTACACCCTTGTAGGGAATTTTTTTTTTCCAAGGGGTTCTCGGGTGGTCTTCGTTGGGGGTTTTTAGGGGTTTTCTTACTCACGTTGCCCAAAGCTTCTTTTGGGGTCGTTGTGGCATTCCCCGTTAGAACACTCACTTTTGTCAGGTAGCCCGGGGCCAAAGAGGTTTGGAAATTTTTCCCCGGTGTTTTTCTGGTTTCCCCGTTGTTTTTGCCTCTCCAAACCCTTTTCTTTTATTTTCAGCTTTGGTTTTCCCTGTTGCCCGGGGGCTGACCCAAGGGTCCCCTTTTAAACCCGGGGACTCACAAAAAAGAAGGATTAATACGAATCCTCTTGTTCTCCTCCCTTAATGCCGTATCTCCATCTTAGCAACCTTTAGTCTTCTTCAGCTGCTGGTTAAAAATTTCTCAAGAGGGGCATCCTGGTTCAGATTCACAAAAGGGGCCACAAAAACGGTTCCTTTTACAAAAAGCTAAGTACAGTCAAAGATATCTCCCCCCATTCTACGCCTCTCCCGAGAGTTTGGGGTTTTTAAGGGTTTAAGTCTATCTTCTACGGGAGGTTTTCCCTTTAAAAGTAAATCTTTTTTGTCATTTTCTCTGTATTTTTCTCTAATGAGTCTATGGGTAAATCCCGTAGTTTTAAAGGGGGCCAAAAAATGAGCAGCATAATCTAAGAGGCCTCATAGTGATGTATAGAGCTGTAAAAAAATTTTGGACTTCTGGGTTTCTTTTAATTTTGAGATAAAAACCAAATTTAAACTGATGATAAAATTTGACACAATTTTGCAACTCTTGGGATTTTTCATTTAGGAAAAAAGTTTCGCCACACAGTGGCTTCAAACAGTCCCCTACATAGGAGGGAAAATTGAAAAAAACAGGGGAGAGGGAAGGTTTAAACAGTCCCTCAACCTTGAGTCGATGTGTTCAGGGCCATCAAACTTGAGTTTGAAATTCGGCAGGGTGAGCCCGGGGAAGAAAACAGGGTTATAAACCGTATGGCCCGGAGAGGTGTAGCAGTAAAAGGGGAGGGGTCACTTTTTTTCAGTGTGGGGAAGTAGGTTGTGCCGAGAATTAGGCAAGCGAAGAATTCCCCAAGTTTAAGATCCCCGAAAGTTTTCATGTTGACGGTTTTTTAGAAAGAATGGTTTAGAGAACCGACAATGTTTATAAAAATTTGACAAATGTGCAAATCTTTGGGTTTTTTTTTTTGAGGGAAAAAGTTTCGCCAAACAGTGGCTTCATTAGGGAAAATAAGAACATAAAAAACATTAGAAAGGAGGAACACTGCGCAGGGCCCGTTTTGGGCCCCCACTAGGGAGGTCCTTTAAAAAATTCATCCCCCTTAAAAAACATTTTTAAACCAAACCCAATTTTCAATGCCACCCAAGAAACAACTCCGATGTGCAAGTCCCTCTCAAATCCAACCCCTCCCATCATGTACTTATCCAACCTAATTTGAAACTACCCAAAGTCCTAGCCTAAAATAACCCAACTAGGTAGACTGTTCCACTCATCAACTCCCCTATTTCCAAACCAATATTTTCCTATGTCATTTCTAAATCTAAACTTATCTAATTTAAATCCATTACTGCGGGTTCTCTCTTGGAGAGATATCCTCAAGACTTGTTAATATCCCCTTTATTAAAAACCTATCTTCCACTTATACACTTCGATCAGTTCCCCCCTCATTCTTCGTCTAACAAGTGAATGTAACTTAAGAGTCTTCAATCTTTCTTCATAACGAAGATTTCTAATGCTATGTATTAATTTAGTCATCCTACGCTGAATGTTTTCTAACGAATTTATGTCCATTCTGTAATATGGAGACCAGAATTGAGCTGCAATAATCTAGGTGAGGCCTTACTAATGATGTATAAAGCTGCAGTATGACCTCTGGACTTCTGTTGCTTACACTTCTTGATATAAATCCCAGTAATCTATTTGCCTTATTACCTACGCTTAGGCATTGCTGTCTTGGTTTAAGGTTGCTGCTTACCAATAACCCCAAGTCCTTTTCGCAATCTGTATGGCTAAGTTCTTCATTATTTAACTTATAAGTGCTAGGGTTATGGACACTCCGAGCTTCAGAACCTTGCATTTATCTACATTGAACTGCATCTGCCACTTTTCTGACCAAGATTTAGAGTTTGTCTAAATCCTCCTGAAGTTCCCTAACATCTACGTTTGAATCAATTTTTCCTACCTATCTTCGTGTCATCGGCGAATTTACTCATATCACTAGAATTCCTTCTTTCAAGATCATTGATATATATTATAAACAACAACAGGGCCAAGACTGATCCCTGTGGAACGCCACTTTGTTACTGATCCCCACTCGGATTTAACCCCATTTATGGACACTCTCTGCTTCCTGTCTGTGAGCCATGACTCGATCCACGAGAGCACCCTTCCCCCAATGCCCTGAGCTGCTACTTTCTTCAACAGTCTTTGGTGCGGAACTCTATCAAATGCCTTAAATAAAGTCTAAGTAAACAATATCAAATTCTTTATCGTGGTCAACAGCCTCAAAAGTTTTACTGGAAGGGAAAATTAATAAATTAGTTAGACAAGACCGGCCTCTTGTGAATCCATGCTGAGTATCATTAATCAAGCTATGCTTATCGAGATGGCTTCTTTATAATCTCAGCTATAATTGACTCTAGTAATTTGCCTACAATTGAGGTCAGGCTTATTGGGCGGTAATTAGAACGGGAACGACTTGTCCCCCGTTTTAAAAATAATAATTACATTAGCCATCTTCCACATATCAGACCTACACCTGTTTGAAGAGAAAATTAAAAATATTTGTTAATGGTTCACAAAACTTCCATTTTGCATTCCTTAAGAACCCTTGAAAAAACCTCATCAGGACCCGGTGACTTATTTGCTTCAGTCGGTCTATCTGCTTCACAACCATTTCACTAGTGAAATGTGATGTTACATAATTTATCTTCTTCTGATCCACTATAAAAATTAATTACAGGAATATTATTAGTGTTCTTCCCCGTGTAAAAAAATGAGAGAAAATAATTATT
This sequence comes from Cherax quadricarinatus, assembly GCF_026875155.1. Classification (NCBI taxonomy): domain Eukaryota; kingdom Metazoa; phylum Arthropoda; class Malacostraca; order Decapoda; family Parastacidae; genus Cherax; species Cherax quadricarinatus. Next base: position 35,337,197 of record NC_069453.1, on the reverse strand, counting down.
TAAAATCGAGCACATTTCATTCTCTTTGTCCCGTAAGATGCCCATAGTTATTTTTAAGGGGACCTATCTTATCTCTGACTTTTGTTCTATATACCTGGAAAAAACTTTTTTGATTAGTTTTAGAATCCCTAGCAACTTTAATTTCATAGTCCCCTTTAGCTTTTCTTATCCCCTTTTTTAATGTCCCTCTTAATGTCAATATACTGATTCATAAATGACCCTCGCCTCTTTTGATATGCCTATAAAATCCTTTCTTATGCCCTAGTAGATATTTCAACCTATTATTCATCAATTTTGGGTTATTTTTATTTGATCTAATTTCCTTATAAGGGATAAACGTTCTTTGAGCAACATGTATTGTGTTCAGAAAACTGTCATATTGATAGCTCTCTTCGTTACCCCAGTCAACAGATGATAAGTTGTTCTCTAAGCCCATCGTAATCTGCTAAGCGAAAAAACTGGGACTGTTACTGAGTTATCCCTACTATCAAACTTCCATTCAATTCTAAAGTTAATTGATTTTGTGGTCACAGCACCCAGTTCCTCTGAAACTTCTAAAGTAATTAAACAAGGGTTTCATTGTTTGCCAGAACTAAGTCAAGCAGGTTATTTCCCCTTGTAGGTTCTGTCACAAACTGCTTCAAAAAACAATCCTGAACTACTTCTAAGAAATCGTATGATTCTAAATTCCCAGTCAAGAAATTCCAATCAAAATGACCCAAAGTTAAAGTCTCCTAGAATTACTACATTATCGGCCTGTGGCCCTAACAATTTCCCCCCATAGTGTCTCCCTTGGCCCTATCTAAATTTGGGGGGGGTATTCACACCTAAAATTTTAATTTTTTTATGCCCCTCTGAAAA
>NC_069453.1:35330591-35335836 GCF_026875155.1 Cherax quadricarinatus | reverse complement strand
CAGAAAAAAAACAGCACCTCACAACAGACAACATCACACAGACACAGCACCTCACAACAGACGTACAAAAGAGACACGCCCCTCACAACAGACGTATACAACAGAAAGCACCCATAACAGACATTTTCAAAACAGAACAGCACCTCGAAACGACAGTATCAAACAGAACAGCACCTCACAACAGACAGTTCAACAAACCGCACCCAAACAGAACATCACAACAGACAAGCACCTCAAACAGACAGCCACAGCAGACACGATCACAACAACAGATCACAACAGACGCCCTCGCAACGACAGTACACAACAGACACCCCCAAAAAGACTATCACAACAGACAAGCACCTCGAAAAAGCAGTATCACAACAGACACGCCCCTAAAACACGTATCAAACAGCAAGCACCTCAAACAACAGATCACAACGACACAGCCCCACAACAGACAGTATCACAACAGACACAGCCCCCCCAAACAACAGTATCACAACGACACAGCCCCTACAAAAGACGTACCAACAGAACAGCACCAAACAAAACCAGCACCTCACAAAAGACAGATCACAACAGCCAGCACCCTCACAACAAAGCTCAAGCGCACAGCCCCTCACAACGAAGATCAAGCAGAACGCCCCTCAAAAACAGACAGCATCACAGCAGAACAGCACCCACAACAGACACATCACAGCAACACAGCACCTCACAACAGACGCACACAGCAAAAGAACCTCCAACAGACAGCACACAGCAGACCACCCCTACAACAGACAGCATAAAAACCGACCAGCACCTCAAAACAGACACATCACAGCGAACACACCTCAAAAAGACAATCCAGCGACACGCACCCACAACGACAGCATCACAGCAGACACAGCCCCTAACAAAGACAGCATCACAACACAACCCTCACAACAGCGCATCACAACACAGCACCACAACAGCAGCATCACAACACAGACCTCACAACGACAGCATACAACACGCACCCACAAAAACATCATCCAAACGAACCTCACAACGACAGCTCACAACACAGACCCACAACGACAGCATCACAACACAGCCCCACAACAGACATCTCACAACACAGCACCTCAAAACAGACAGCTCCAACATCACCTCACAACAGCAGCACACAACACAGCACCTCACAACAGACTCATCACAACACAAGCACCTCTCAACAGACGCATCACAACACAGCCCTCACAACAGCAGCTCACAACAGAACACACCCCAAAACAACAGCATCAAAAGAACGCCCTCACAACGGGACACTCACACGAACAGCACCTCAAAACAGACGCCACAACAACCAGACCTCCAACGAAAGCTCACAGCAAAACCAGCCCCCTCAAAAACAGACAGCATCAAACACAGCCCCTCACAAAGCGCATAAACAAAACCCGCACCTCACAACAGACATCACACAACAGACACAGCACCCCAAAACAACAGACACAGCACCCCTCAAAACAGACAGCATACAAAGACAAGCCCCTCACACAGCTCTTTCACATCAGACCAGCCCCTCACAACGACATCACACTCGACACAGCCCCACAACGACGCTCACAGCGACCAGCCCCTCAAAACAGCAGCATACAGCAGACAGCCCCTCCAACAGACAGCATCACACCAGAACAGCACCTCAAAACAGACGGCTCACACCGACACAGCACCTCCAACAGCAGCTCACAACGACACTGCACCTCACAACAAACAGACCCAAACAGCAAAGACCTCACAACAGACAGCATCAAACAGACACGCCCCTCACAAAAGCAGCATCACAACAGACACAGCCCCTCACAACAAACGCTCACAAAGACAAGCACCTCAAAAGAAATTTTACAAACAGAACAGCACCTCAAAACAGACAGCAACAAACACACAGCACCTCCAAGAACGCACAAAAACCAGACCTAAACAGACAGCATCAAAACGACACAGCACCTCAAAAACAGACTGCACACAAAACCAGCCCCTCACAACGACACAGCACCTCACAAAGACAATCCCCTCACAACAGACAGCATCAAACAGACACAGCCCCTCACGCAGAACAGCCCCAAAAACAAACGATCACAACGACAAAACACTACAACAGAAAATATCACAACAAGCGCACCTCACAACAGAAAACACACAACAGCCACAGCCCCTCAAAAACAGACGCACCAACAAGACCTCACAACAGACAGCATCACAACAGACACAGCACCTACAACGACTGCATACAACAGACACAGCACCTCACAACGACAGCATCACAAAACACAGCACCCACAACAGACAGCTCACAACAGCACAGCCCCCTCATAAATACATCACAAAACAGACACGCCCTCACAACGACATCTCCAACAGACACGCACCTCACAACGACACAGCCCTCCAACAGACGCATCAAACGGACAGCACCTCTAACAACATCATCAAAAGAACAGCCCTCACAAAAAGAATCATCACAACAGCACATCAGTCACCAATCATCACAACAGCACTGCCCTCAAAAAGACATCATCACAACAGACCATCACCTCACAATGACAAATCCAACAGCCACAGCCCCTCAAAAACAGCAGCCCCACAAAAACCCAAAAACCTCACAACAGACAAAAACCTCAACAGACAAAACACCCCCAAAACAGAAGCCCCAAACAGACGCACCACAACAGACACGCACCTCACAACAGAGAGCATCACAACAGACACACCCCCTCAAAAAGGGCAGACCCACAGACGTACAGCTCAAAAACAGACAGCACCACAACAAAATAAAAAAACCTCAAAACAACGCACTACAACAGACACAGCACCTCAAAAACGACAGCACCCCAACGGGTACACCCCCCCAAACAGACAGCACTACAACGGACAATACCTAAAACAGCAGCATCACAACGACACGACCTAACAACAGCACAAAACAGACACACCCCTCAAACAGACCAGCACCTCACAACACATACAATTACACAGCATCTCACAAAACACACTACAACAAACGCCCCTCACAACAGACACAGCCCCTCACAACGACAGCTCACAACTTACCAGACTCACAACAGACACAGAACCTCACAACAGAGAAAAAGGGATCTGTACAGACAAACCAGAGAGTCACTGCAGAGCGAAATGTCACTAAGGATGTTAACGAGTGGCGCCCCTAGGTCCCCAGTCCTTGCCCTTTGGGCCCCCATATGTTCTCCTCCGACTCCCCAATAATAATAATAATAAAAATAATAATAATAATAATAAAAATAAAAATTTAGAAATATCTTTTTTCTCAAGTACATGAAAAATTTTATACAACCATAGTAAATTTCGTGAAATTTTTTATGGGAAAGCCCCTGGTTATGTCCCCAGGATCCCGCCCACAATCCATAACACCCACGTACCTACTTACTGCTAGGTAACAGGGGACACGGTGTTTTAAAAAAACACGCCCAAATGTTCCCCAGCCGTACCGGGGTTTTAAACCAGGCCCTCTGTGTAAGGTGAGTGCACTACCAACCCTTTAAAGGGGTAAGGGACACCAAGGGTGTTGCACCTGGGCCAGAAAACCCCTTGATAGTTTTGACAAAGTGTTCCCTGCGTCCCCCACTGCGACCAAATCAAGCAAGAATCCCTTTAGAAAACCATCACCGAAAATTCATTCGGGGGTTGAAGCACTGCGGGAGGCTGCGGGCCCCATGCTAGGCGGGTTTCCAAGCCATATATTGGCCCCATGCTGGGCGGCCAAGTCACCTACGGGCCCATGCTGGGCTTGAGTACAGATACTACCACAGGGGTGCGGAAGCGAGGGGCCCAAAAAGGTGAACAGTGTGAACACGGAAGCACTTGTCAGCTAAAAGGTGATTTAGGGTGAAACACATGACTAGGTTTCAAAGAAAACCCCAGTGATTTTGGGACGTCATTGAACCTTAGGGAACCTTGTCTGTCAGGTGGGGTGCTGCCCCCTCCTCCAACCCCCCCCAGGGTCCGTATCTGGCCTGAAAAGACAAAGACATGTCAGTTGCAAACACACACCCACACACCCTCCCTGAAAACCACCTACAGAAGCCCCCCAACCAGGACGAGCCCAATTCAACCAAACATTCTAACCCAAAACACACATGCAGTACCCAGTGCCCCCACCCACCTCATTACAAACTCCACCCCCAAAGCAACCCCCCCCCATAGTTCCTCATCAGGTCACCCACTTCCCCATCCCCAATGTACTCCCCAGACCACAGTCTTAGAAAAGAAGTTGAAGGTTTAGTATACAAATGCAAATGGAATAACAAATAAGTGCGAGGAGTGGCATGAAAGAATCAAGGAGACATCCCCAGACATAATAGCACTCATAGAAACAAAACTCACCAGGATGATAACAGATACAATCTTTCCACCCGGATATCAAATCCTGATGAAAGATAGAGGGAGGAGAGGGGGAGGAGGAGTTGCACTGCCCATTAAAAGCCGGTGGGGATTTGAGGAAATGGAAGGAATGGATGGAATCAACATCGAAATCTTTATTTCCTCGTAAAGCTTACAATGTGTGATTTACATGTTATATTTAATACAAAGAAGGCCACTAACATGCCTAGGCGAAAGGCACTACATAGAAGGAACAATCCAGTCCGAGGGCCATAAGGTGGTAATTACAGTAATGTACAACCCGTCACAGAACTGCAGGAGGCCAAGAGAAGAATACAATGAGAGCAACAGAGAAATGATTGACACACTAGCCGAGGTGGCCAGAAGAGCTCACATGGGTAGAGCAAAGTTACTAGTTATGGATTTCAATCACAAAGGGATTTATTGGTAAAGCCTGGAGCCCCATGCGGGTCCCAAAACATGGAGAGCCAAGATGATGGATGTGGTACTGGAAAACCTCATGCATCAACGTGTTAGAGACATTACCAGAGAGAGAGGTGAAGATGATCCAGCAAGACTGAACCTTGTATTCACCTTGAGTAGTTCGGACATCGAGGATATCATGTATGAAAGGCCCCTATGAGCTAGTGATCATGTGGTTCTGTGCTTTGACTACATAAATGAGCTACAAGTGGAGAGAGTAGCAGGAATAAGATGGGAAAAACCAAACTATAATAGGGGGGACTACACAGGCATGAGGAACTTCCTGCAAGACGTTCAGTGGAAGAGAGAACTGGCAGGAAAATCAGTAAAAAAAATGACAGACTATATGACAACAAATTGCAAGGAGGCAGAGGAGAGGTTTATTCCCAAGGGAAAC
>NC_069453.1:35305591-35325591 GCF_026875155.1 Cherax quadricarinatus | reverse complement strand
GTATACTTCACTACTGTATAATTCATTACTGTATACATCACTATACTGGTGTATACTTCACTACTGTATACTTCACTATACTACTGTATACTTCACTACTGTATACTTCACTACTGTATAATTCATTACTGTATACATAACTATACTGGTGTATACTTCACTACTGTATACTTCACTATACTACTGTATACTTCACTACTGTATACTTCACTACTGTATACATCACTATACTGATAAATTTGACACATATACAACACTTGGGAATCTTCACTGAGGAAACGTTTCGCCACACAGTGGCTTCATCAGTCCATACAAAGGAGGATCTTGAAGAACAGGAGGAGAATGAGGTAATCAGTCCCTCAACCTTGAGTCGATGTGGTCAGTCCATCAATCTTGAATAGAATACGGCATATCAGCTGAGAAGCAGTTTATAAACCGTATGGCAGGAGAGGTGTAGCAGTCATAGGTCGTGTCACATTTATCAACATGTCGGTTCTCTGAACCATTCATCTACAAATCTGTCAGACACAGCAACTTCTTGGGATCTTAATACTTAGGAATTCTTCGCTTGCCTAATTCTTGGGCACGACCTACTTCCACATTGAACAAATATGACACGACCTATGACTGCTGCACCTCTCCTGCCATACGGTTTATAAGCTCCTTCTCCGCTGATATGCCATATTCTATTCAAGATTGATGGACTGACCACATCGACTCAAGGTTGAGGGACTGATTTCCTCATTCTCCTCCTGTTCTTCAAGTTTCTCCTTCGTATGGACTGATGAAGCCACTGTGTGGCGAAACGTTTCCTCAGTGAAGATTCCCAAGTGTTGTATATGTGTCTAATTTATCAACATGTCGGTTCACTGAACCATTCATCTACATCACTATACTACTGTATACTTCACTATACTACTGTATACTTCACTATACTACTGTATACTTCACTATACTACTGTATACTTCACTACTGTATACTTCACTATACTACTGTATACTTCACTATACTACTGTATATTTCACTACTGTATACTTCACTATACTACTGTATACTTCACTACAGTATACTTCAATATACTACTGTATACTTCACTATACTACTGTATACTTCACTACTGTATACTTCACTATACTACTGTATACTTCACTATACTACTGTATACTTCACTACTGTATACTTCACTATACTACTGTATACTTCACTACAGTATACTTCAATATACTACTGTATACTTCACTATACTACTGTATACTTCGCTACTGTATACTTCACTATACTACTGTATACTTCACTACTGTATACTTCACTATACTACTATATACTTCACTACAGTATACTTCAATATACTACTGTATACTTCACTATACTACTGTATACTTCGCTACTGTATACTTCACTACTGTATACTTCACTACTGTATACTTCACTACTGTATACTTCATTAGCGTATACTTCACTACTGTATACTTCACTACTGTATACTTCACTACTGTATACTTCACTACTGTATACATCATTAGCGTATACTTCACTACTGTATACTTCACTACTGTATACTTCGCTACTGTATACTTCACTACTGTATACTTCACTACTGTATACTTCACTACTGTATACTTCATTAGCGTATACTTCACTACTGTATACTTCACTACTGTATACTTCACTATTGTATACTTTACTATACTACTGTATACTTCACTACTGTATACTTCACCGTACTGCTGTATACTTCACTACTGTATACTTCACTATACTACTGTACGCTTTTCTAGTGTATACTTCACTATACTACTGTATACTTCACTATACTACTGTATACTTCACTATACTACTGTATACTTCACTATACTAGTGTATACTTCAGTAGTGTATACTTCACAAGTGTATATTTCACTAGTGTATACTTCACTAGTGTATACTTCACTAGTGTATACTTCACTAGTGTATACTTCACAAGTGTATACTTCACTAGTGTATACTTCACTAGTGTATACTTCACTAGTGTATACTTCACTAGTGTATACTTCACAAGTGTATACTTCACTAGTGTATACTTCACTAGTGTATACTTCACAAGTGTATACTTCACTAGTGTATACTTCACTAGTGTATACTTCACTAGTGTATACTTCACTAGTGTATACTTCACTATACTAGTGTATACTACACTAGTGTATACTTCACTAGTGTATACTTCACAAGTGTATACTTCACTAGTGTATACTTCACTAGTGTATACTTCACTAGTGTATACTTCACTAGTGTATACTTCACAAGTGTATACTTCACTAATGTATACTTCACTAGTGTATACTTCACTAGTGTATACTTCACTAGTGTATACTTCACAAGTGTATACTTCACTAGTGTATACTTCACTAGTGTATACTTCACTAGTGTATACTTCACTAGTGTATACTTCATTAGTGTATACTTCACAAGTGTATACTTCACTAGTGTATACTTCACTAGTGTATACTTCACAAGTGTATACTTCACTAGTGTATACTTCACTAGTGTATACTTCACAAGTGTATACTTCACTAGTGTATACTTCACTAGTGTATACTTCACTAGTGTATACTTCACTAGTGTATACTTCACTAGTGTATACTTCACAAGTGTATACTTCACTAGTGTATACTTCACAAGTGTATACTTCACTAGTGTATACTTCACTAGTGTATACTTCACTAGTGTATACTTCACTAGTGTATACTTCACTAGTGCATACTTCACTAGTGTATACTTCACTAGTGTATACTTCACTATACTACTGTATACTTCACTAGTGTATACTTCACTAGTGTATACTTCACTAGTGTATACTTCACTAGTGTATACTTCACTAGTGTATACTTCACTGGTGTATACTTCACTATACTACTGTATACTTCACTAGTGTATACTTCACTATACTACTGTATACCTCACTAGTGTATACTTTACTAGTGTATACTTCACTAGTATATACTTCACTAGTGTATACTTCACTAGTGTATACTTCACTAGTGTATACTTCACTAGTGTATACTTCACTAGTGTATACTTCACTAGTATATACTTCACTAGTGTATACTTCACTGGTGTATACTTCACTATACTACTGTATACTTCACTAGTGTATACTTTACTAGTGTATACTTCACTAGTGTATACTTCACTGGTGTATACTTCACTATACTACTGTATACTTCACTAGTGTATACTTTACTAGTGTATACTTCACTAGTGTATACTCCACTGGTGTATACTTCAGTATACTACTGTATACTTCACTAGTGTATACTTTACTAGTGTATACTTCACTAGTGTATACTTCACTGTTGTATAATTCACTATACTACTGTATACTTCACTAGTGTATACTTTACTAGTGTATACTTCACTAGTATATACTTCACTAGTGTATACTTCACTATACTACTGTATACTTCACTAGTGTATACTTCACTAGTGTATACTTCAATAGTGTATACTTCACTAGTGTATACTTCAATAGTGTATACTTCACTAGTGTATACTTCACTAGTGTATACTTCACTAGTGTATACTTCACTATACTACCTTACATCACACTTCATTGTAGTGTATGTTAATGGTGAGACACTCATTATGGAATCATTATTCCTGCGTGAGAGTGAGACAAGAATGATGAATAACAACGTGACTGTATGATAGTGTAGCAGTCAGAGTGATGAGTAACTTGACTGTATGATAGTGTAGCAGTCAGAATGATGAGTAACATGACTGTATGATAGTGCAGCAGTCAGAATGATGAGTAACTTGACTGTATGATAGTGTAGCAGTCAGAGTGATGAGTAACATGACTGTATGATAGTGCAGCAGTCAGAATGATGAGTAACTTGACTGTATGATAGTGTAGCAGTCAGAGTGATGAGTAACTTGACTGTATGATAGTGTAGCAGTCAGAGTGATGAGTAACTTGACTGTATGATAGTGTAGCAGTCAGAGTGATGAGTAACATGACTGTATGATAGTGTAGCAGTCAGAGTGATGTGTAACTTGACTGTATGATAGTGTAGCAGTCAGAGTGATGTGTAACTTGACTGTATGATAGTGTAGCAGTCAGAGTGATGAGTAACTTGACTGTATGATAGTGTAGCAGTCAGAGTGATGTGTAACTTGACTGTATGATAGTGTAGCAGTCAGAGTGATGAGAAACTTGACTGTATGATAGTGTAGCAGTCAGAGTGATGTGTAACTTGACTGTATGATAGTGTAGCAGTCAGAGTGATGAGTAACATGACTGTATGATAGTGTAGCAGTCAGAGTGATGAGTAACATGACTGTATGATAGTGTAGCAGTCAGAGTGATGTGTAACTTGACTGTATGATAGTGTAGCAGTCAGAGTGATGAGTAACATGACTGTATGATAGTGTAGCAGTCAGAGTGATGTGTAACTTGACTGTATGATAGTGTAGCAGTCAGAGTGATGAGTAACTTGACTGTATGATAGTGTAGCAGTCAGAGTGATGTGTAACTTGACTGTATGATAGTGTAGCAGTCAGAATGATGAGTAACATGACTGTATGATAGTGCAGCAGTCAGAGTGATGAGTAACATGACTGTATGATAGTGTAGCAGTCAGAGTGATGTGTAACTTGACTGTATGATAGTGTAGCAGTCAGAGTGATGAGTAACTTGACTGTATGATAGTGTAGCAGTCAGAGTGATGAGTAACATGACTGTATGATAGTGCAGCAGTCAGAGTGATGTGTAACTTGACTGTATGATAGTGTAGCAGTCAGAGTGATGAGTAACATGACTGTATGATAGTGCAGCAGTCAGAGTGATGTGTAACTTGACTGTATGATAGTGCAGCAGTCAGAGTGATGAGTAACATGACTGTATGATAGTGCAGCAGTCAGAGTGATGAGTAACATGACTGTATGATAGTGCAGCAGTCAGAGTGATGAGTAACATGACTGTATGATAGTGTAGCAGTCAGAGTGATGTGTAACTTGACTGTATGATAGTGTAGCAGTCAGAGTGATGTGTAACTTGACTGTATGATAGTGCAGCAGTCAGAGTGATGAGTAACTTGACTGTATGATAGTGTAGCAGTCAGAATGATGTGTAACTTGACTGTATGATAGTGTAGCAGTCAGAGTGATGAGTAACTTGACTGTATGATAGTGTAGCAGTCAGAGTGATGAGTAACTTGACTGTATGATAGTGTAGCAGTCAGAGTGATGAGTAACTTGACTGTATGATAGTGTAGCAGTCAGAATGATGTGTAACTTGACTGTATGATAGTGTAGCAGTCAGAGTGATGAGTAACTTGACTGTATGATAGTGTAGCAGTCAGAGTGATGTGTAACTTGACTGTATGATAGTGTAGCAGTCAGAGTGATGAGTAACTTGACTGTATGATAGTGTAGCAGTCAGAGTGATGTGTAACTTGACTGTATGATAGTGTAGCAGTCAGAGTGATGAGTAACTTGACTGTATGATAGTGTAGCAGTCAGAGTGATGAGTAACATGACTGTATGATAGTGTAGCAGTCAGAGTGATGTGTAACTTGACTGTATGATAGTGTAGCAGTCAGAGTGATGAGTATCTTGACTGTATGATAGTGTAGCAGTCAGAGTGATGAGTAACATGACTGTATGATAGTGCAGCAGTCAGAATGATGAGTAACATGACTGTATGATAGTGCAGCAGTCAGAGTGATGTGTAACTTGACTGTATGATAGTGTAGCTGTCAGAGTGATGAGTAACTTGACTGTATGATAGTGTAGCAGTCAGAGTGATGAGTAACTTGACTGTATGATAGTGTAGCAGTCAGAGTGATGTGTAACTTGACTGTATGATAGTGCAGCAGTCAGAGTGATGTGTAACTTGACTGTATGATAGTGCAGCAGTCAGAGTGATGTGTAACTTGACTGTATGATAGTGCAGCAGTCAGAGTGATGTGTAACATGACTGTATGATAGTGCAGCAGTCAGAATGATGAGTAACATGACTGTATGATAGTGCAGCAGTCAGAGTGATGTGTAACTTGACTGTATGATAGTGCAGCAGTCAGAATGATGAGTAACATGACTGTATGATAGTGCAGCAGTCAGAGTGATGTGTAACTTGACTGTATGATAGTGCAGCAGTCAGAGTGATGTGTAACTTGACTGTATGATAGTGCAGCAGTCAGAATGATGAGTAACTTGACTGTATGATAGTGCAGCAGTCAGAATGATGAGTAACATGACTGTATGATAGTGTAGCAGTCAGAATGATGAGTAACATGACTGTATGATAGTGCAGCAGTCAGAATGATGAGTAACATGACTGTATGATAGTGCAGCAGTCAGAATGATGAGTAACATGACTGTATGATAGTGCAGCAGTCAGAGTGATGAGTAAAATGACTGTATGATAGTGTAGCTGTCAGAATGGTGAGTAACATGACTGCATGATAGTGTAGCAGTCAGAGTGATGAGTAAAATGACTGTATGATAGTGCAGCAGTCAGAGTGATGAGTAAAATGACTGTATGATAGTGTAGCTGTCAGAATGGTGAGTAACATGACTGCATGATAGTGTAGCAGTCAGAGTGATGAGTAAAATGACTGTATGATAGTGCAGCAGTCAGAGTGATGAGTAAAATGACTGTATGATAGTGTAGCTGTCAGAATGTGAGTAACATGACTGTATGATAGTGCAGCAGTCAGAGTGATGAGTAAAATGACTGTATGATAGTGCAGCAGTCAGAGTGATGAGTAAAATGACTGTATGATAGTGTAGCTGTCAGAATGGTGAGTAACATGACTGCATGATAGTGTAGCAGTCAGAGTGATGAGTAACATGACTGTATGATAGTGTAGCAGTCAGAGTGATGAGTAACATGACTGTATGATAGTGTAGCAGTCAGAGTGATGAGTAACATGACTGCATGATAGTGTAGCAGTCAGAATGATGAGTAACATGACTGTATGATAGTGCAGCAGTCAGAGTGATGAGTAACTTGACTGTATGATAGTGTAGCAGTCAGAGTGATGAGTAACATGACTGTATGATAGTGTAGCAGTCAGAATGATGTGTAACTTGACTGTATGATAGTGTAGCAGTCAGAATGATGAGTAACATGACTGTATGATAGTGTAGCAGTCAGAATGATGAGTAACATGACTGTATGATAGTGCAGCAGTCAGAGTGATGAGTAACATGACTGTATGATAGTGTAGCAGTCAGAATGATGAGTAACATGACTGTATGATAGTGTAGCAGTCAGAATGATGTGTAACTTGACTGTATGATAGTGCAGCAGTCAGAGTGATGAGTAACATGACTGTATGATAGTGCAGCAGTCAGAGTGATGAGTAACATGACTGTATGATAGTGCAGCAGTCAGAGTGATGAGTAACATGACTGTATGATAGTGCAGCAGTCAGAATGATGAGTAACATGACTGTATGATAGTGCAGCAGTCAGAGTGATGAGTAACATGACTGTATGATAGTGTAGCAGTCAGAGTGATGAGTAACATGACTGTATGATAGTGTAGCAGTCAGAATGATGTGTAACTTGACTGTATGATAGTGTAGCAGTCAGAATGATGAGTAACATGACTGTATGATAGTGTAGCAGTCAGAATGATGAGTAACATGACTGTATGATAGTGTAGCAGTCAGAATGATGTGTAACTTGACTGTATGATAGTGTAGCAGTCAGAGTGATGAGTAACATGACTGTATGATAGTGTAGCAGTCAGAGTGATGTGTAACATGACTGTATGATAGTGCAGCAGTCAGAGTGATGTGTAACATGACTGTATGATAGTGCAGCAGTCAGAGTGATGTGTAACTTGACTGTATGATAGTGCAGCAGTCAGAGTGATGTGTAACATGACTGTATGATAGTGCAGCAGTCAGAGTGATGTGTAACATGACTGTAAGATAGTGCAGCAGTCAGAATGATGAGTAACATGACTGCGTGATAGTGTAGCAGTCAGAGTGATGAGTAACATGACTGCATGATAGTGCAGCAGTCAGAATTATGCACAGTTCTGGACATAAATGCTGCAGACTGATGTCACTGTCTATCCTACGAGTACAGACTGTTGGCACTGTCTATCCTACGAGGACAGACTGATGGCACTGTCTATCCTACGAGGACAGACTGATGTCACTGTCTATCCTACGAGTACAGACTGTTGGCACTGTCTATCCTACGAGGACAGACTGATGGCACTGTCTATCCTACGAGTACAGACTGATGGCACTGTCTATCCTACGAGTACAGACTGATGGCACTGTCTATCGTACGAGTAGAGACTGATGGCACTGTCTATCCTACAAGGATAGACTGATGGCACTGTCTATCCTACGAGTACAGACTGATGGCACTGTCTATCCTACGAGGATAGACTGATGGCACTGTCTATCCTACGAGTACAGACTGATGGCACTGTCTATCCTACGAGTACAGACTGATGGCACTGTCTATCCTACGAGTACAGACTGATGGCATTGTCTATCCTACGAGGATAGACTGATGGCACTGTCTATCCTACGAGTACAGACTGATGGCACTGTCTATCCTACGAGAATAGACTGATGGCACTGTCTATCCTACGAGTATAGACTGATGGCACTGTCTATCCTACGAGTACAGACTGATGGCACTGTCTATCCTACGAGGATAGACTGATGGCATTGTCTATCCTACGAGTACAGACTGATGGCACTGTTTATCCTATGAGTACAGACTGATGGCACTGTCTATCCTACGAGTACAGACCGATGGCACTGTCTGTCCTACGAGTACAGACTGAGGGCACTGTCTATCCTACGAGGATAGACTGATGGCACTGTCTATCCTACGAGTACAGACTGATGGCACTATCTATCCTACGAGGATAGACTGATGGCACTGTCTATCCTACGAGGATAGACTGATGGCACTGTCTATCCTACGAGTACAGACTGATGGCACTGTCTATCCTACGAATACAGACTGATGGTACTGTCTATCCTACGAGTACAGACTGAGGGCACTGTCTATCCGACGAGGATAGACTGATGGCACTGTCTATCCTACGAGGATAGACTGAGGACACTGTCTATCCTACGAGGATAGACTGAGGGCATTGTCTATCCTACGAGGATAGACTGATGGCACTGTCTATCCTACGAGAATAGACTGATGGCACTGTCTATCCTACGAGAATAGACTGAGGTCACTGTCTATACTACGAGGGTAGACTAAGGGCACTGTCTATCCTGCGAGGATAGACTGAGGGCACTGTCTATCCTACGATGATAGACTGAGGGCACTGTCTATCCTATGAGGATAGACTGATGGCACTGTCTATCCTACGAGTAGAGACTGATGGCACTATCTATCCTACGAGGATAGACTGAGGGCTCTGTCTATCGTACTAGGATAGACTGAGGGCACTGTCTATCCTACGAGGATAGACTGATGGCACTGTCTATCCTACGAGTACAGACTGAGGGCACTGTCTATCCTACGAGGATAGACTGATGGCACTGTCTATCATACGAGGATAGACTGATGGTACTGCCTATCCTTCAAAAATAGACTGAGGGCACTGTCTATCATACGAGGGTAGACTGATGGCACTGCCTATCCTACAAAAATAGACTGAGGGCACTGTCTGTCCTACGAGGATAGACTGATGGCACTGTCTATCATACGAGGATAGACTGATGGCACTGCCTATCCTACGAAAATAGACTGAGGGCACTGTCTATCCTACGAGGATAGACTGATGGCACTGTCTATCCTACGAGTACAGACTGATGGCACTGTCTTTCCTACGAGGATAGACTGATGGCACTGTCTATCCTACGAGGATAAACTGAGGGCACTGTCTATCCTACGAGGATAGACTAAGGGCACTGTATCCTACGAGGATAGACTGATGGCACTGTCTATCTTATGAGGATAGACTGATGGCACTGTCTATCCTACGAGGACAGACTGATGGCACTGTCTATCCTACGAGGATAGAGCGATGGCACTGTCTATCCTACGAGGATAGACTAAGGGCACTGTGTATCTTACGAGAATAGACTGAGGGCACTGTCTATCCTACGAGGATAGACTGAGGGCACTGTCTATCCTAAGAGGATAGACTGAGGGCACTGACTATCCTACGAGGATACACTGAGGGCACTGTCTATCCTACGAGGATAGAGTGATGGCACTGTCTATCCTACGAGGATAGACTGATGGCACTGTCTATGCTACGAGGATAGACTCAGGGCACTGTCTATGCTACGAGGATAGACTGAGGGCACTGTCTATCCTACGAGGATAGAGTGATGGCACTCTCTATCCTACGAGGATAGAGTGATGACACTGTCTATCCTACGAGGATATACTGAGGGCACTGTCTATGCTACGAGTACAGACTGAGGGCACTGTCTATCCTACGAGGATATACTGAGGGCACTGTCTATCCTACGAGGATAGACTGATGGCACTGTCTATCCTACGAGGATAGACTGAGGGCACTGTCTATGCTACGAGGATAGACTGATGGCACTGTCTATCCTACGAGGATAGACTGAGGGGCCCTGAACCTGCACTCAACAAAGACGTAGAATTAGGGAGGATATGATTGAGGTGTATAAATGGAAAACAGGAATAAATAAAGGGGATGTAAATAAGACGGTGAAAATATGTAACCAAGACAGGACTCACAGCAATGGTTTTAAGTTGGAAAAATTTAGCTTCTGAAAGGATATAGGAAAGAACTGGTTTGGTAATAGAGTTGTAGATGAGTGGAACAAACTCCAGAGTAGCGTTATTGAAGCTAAAACCTTGTGTAGCTTAAATATAGCTTAGATAAATACTTGAGAGGGGTGTGAGTGGGAGTTAGACCTGTCTAGTATGGGCCAGTAGGCCTACTGCAGTGCTCCTTCTTACGTTCATGCTTTTAAGTAGTAGATATTTGCATGAATGTAATAATAATAATAATAATAATAATAATAATAATAATAATAATAATAAATAATAATAATAATAATAATAATATAGCTTAAATAAATACTTGAGAGGGGTGTGAGTTGGTCCTGCCTAGCATGGGTCAGTAGGTGACTTGGTCCTGCCTAGCATGGGTCAGTAGGTGACTTGGTCCTGCCTAGCATGGGTCAGTAGGTGACTTGGTCCTGCCTAGCATGGGCCAGTAGGTGACTTGGTCCTGCCTAGCATGGGTCAGTAGGCCTGCTGCAATGTTTATAGGTGTACACAGGTGCTGTGTGCTATGGCAGTACACAGATGTTGTGGCAGTACACAGGTGTTGTGTGCTGTGGCAGTACACAGGTGCTGTGTGCTGTGGCAGTACACAGGTGTTGTGTGCTGTGGCAGTACACAGGTGCTGTGTGCTGTGGCAGTACACAGGTGTTGTGTGCTGTGGCAGTACACAGGTGTTGTGTGCTGTGGCAGTACACAGGTGCTGTGTGCTGTGGCAGTACACAGGTGTTGCGTGCTGTGGCAGTACACAGGTGCTGTGTGCTGTGGCAGTACACAGGTGTTGCGTGCTGTGGCAGTACACAGGTGTTGTGTGCTGTGGCAGTACACAGGTGCTGTGTGCTGTGGCAGTACACAGGTGTTGTGTGCTGTGGCAGTACACAGGTGTTGTGTGCTGTGGCAGTACACAGGTGTTGTGGCAGTACACAGGTGCTGTGTGCTGTGGCAGTGCACAGATGCTGTGTACTGTGGCAGTGCACAGGTGCTGTGTGCTGTGGCGGTACACAGGTGCTGTGGCAGTACACAGGTGTTGTGGCAGTACACAGGTGCTGTGGCAGTACACAGGTGTTGTGTGCTGTGGCAGTGCACATGTGCTGTGGCAGTACACAGGTGTTGTAGTAGTACACATGTATTGTGTGCTGTGGCAGTACACAGGTGTTGTAGTAGTACACAGGTGCTGTGGCAGTACACAGGTGCTGTGGCAGTACACAGGTGCTGTGGCAGTACACAGGTGCTGTGGCAGTACACAGGTGCTGTGGCAGTACACAGGTGCTGTGGCAGTACACAGGTGCTGTGGCACTGCAACATTTACTGCAACATTCTCAGGTGTTTTGGAAGGGCATCTAGAGAGAGTTGTTTGTTATGTGGAGTCATGTTTAAGGCTCCAGGTGCACAGTGCACACTCCTGGCCCTCGTAGATTACAAAAACATCTCTCATACTTGTTACACCTCTTAACCATCAGCATATACACTGAGAAATTGAAAAATATATATCTCTCATTGTATATACACTGAGATATGTATATCTCTCGGGGTATATACACTAGTAGTTTACATTAATCGATGTTTTAGGTGACATGCAGTCTTAATGACCCTCGTATAGTAGATAGACTTTAAACCCAATTAACCATCCAACCAGTCTTAATGACCTTCTTGTAGTAGATAGACTTTAAACCCAATTAACCAACCAACCAGATCATGCACATAGTTGGAATATCTTGGGAGTCACAGTAATCAGAACCTGAAACAACAGTGTTGTGTTGTGTTGTGTTGTGCCTGTTAAGGGTCACCATATTGCCTGACTCTTGTTATCAAGTGGAAATGACAAGATTTCTAAGATTATGCTGCTGCTCTATAAGTGAGATTTCACAGCTCTGTATATCACTAGTGAGGTGTTACAGCTCTATACATCACTAGTGAGGTGTACCAGCTCTATACATCACTAGTGAGGTGTACCAGCTCTATTCATCACTGAGGTATAGAGGTACAGAGCTGTGACACCTCTATACCCCAGTGTGTGTACTCACCTAGTTGTACTCATATAGTTGTGGTTGCAGAGGTCGAGTCATAGCTCCTGGCCCCGCCTCTTCACTGGTCGCTACTGGGTCACTCTCCCTGCACCATGAGCTTTGTCATACCTCTGCTTAAAGCTATGTATGGATCCTGCCTCCACTACATCGCTTCCCAAACTATTCCACTTCCTGACTACTCTGTGGCTGAAAAAATACTTCCTAACATCCCTGTGATTCATCTGTGTCTTCAACTTCCAACTGTGTCCCCTTGTTACTGTGTCCAATCTCTGGAACATCGTCTTTGTCCACCTTGTCAATTCCTCTCAGTATTTTGTATGTCGTTATTATGTCCCCCCTATCTCTCCTGTCCTCCAGTGTCGTCAGGTGGATTTCCCTTAACCTCTCCTCGTAGGACATACCCCTTAGCTATGGGACTAATCTTGTTGCAAACCTTTGCACTTTCTCTAGTTTCTTCACGTGCTTGGCTAGGTGTGGGTTCCAAACTGGTGCCGCATACTCCAATATGGGCCTAACGTACACGGTGTACAGGGTCCTGAATGATTCCTTATTAAGATGTCGGAATGCTGTTCTGAGGTTTGCTAGGCGCCCATATGCTGCAGCAGTTATTTGGTTGATGTGCGCTTCAGGAGATGTGCCTGGTGTTATACTCACCCCAAGATCTTTTTCCATGAGTGAGGTTTGTAGTCTCTGGCCCCCTAGACTATACTCCGTCTTCGGTCTTCTTTGCCCTTCCCCAGTCTTCATGACTTTGCACTTGGTGGGGTTGAACTCCAGGAGCCAATTGTTATACCAGGTCTGCAGCCTGTCCAGATCCCTTTGTAGTTCTGCCTGGTCTTCATTCGATTGAATTCCTCTCATCAACTTCACGTCATCAGCAAACAGGGACACTTCGGAGCCTATTCCTTCCGTGTGTGTGTGTGTGTGTGTGTGTGTGTGTGTGTGTGTGTGTGTGTGTGTGTGTGTGTGTGTGTGTGTGTGTGTGTGTGTGTGTGTGTGTGTGTCGTCAAGTATAAATATACTTGAGGGCCCTGAACCCTCACTCTCTTGAAGAAATGAGAGGAGACTGTGGGCCCTGAACCCTCACTCTCTTGAAGAAATGAGAGGGGACTGTGGGCCCTGAACCCTCACCCTCTTGAAGGAATGAGGGGAGACTGTGGGCCCTGAACCCTCACTCTCTTGAAGGAATGAGGGGAGACTGGGCCCTGAACCCTCACTCTCTTGAAGGAATGAGGGGAGACTGTGGGCCCTGAACCCTCACTCTCTTGAAGAAATGAGAGGAGACTGGGCCCTGAACCCTCACTCTCTTGAAGAAATGAGAGGAGACTGGGCCCTGAACCCTCACTCTCTTGAAGGAATGAGGGGAGGCTCTGGGCCCTGAACCCTCTGTTAAAGTAATGAGGGGAGAATGAGGGCCCTGAACGATCTTTTGAAGGAATGAGGGGAGATAGGCTTAAAGTGTACAAGTGGAAGATAAACATTAATAAAAGTGGTAAAAACATACACACAGTCCTCCTGGTCACTGGCGTGAGTTTCCGCACGCTCCTGACCTTTACAGGCGTTCCAGGGATTTATCTAGCAAGGTCGCTAGGCACGGAATGCCTGTTGACCTCAGGAACACTGGCGTAGGTGAGGTTTCAGGCGAAGTGATCGGCTTAGTGGGTGGTACTGGGAACCAGTGGTGGGTGGGGGCTTGCTAGGAAAGGGAAGGGGTTGCTAGGGAGGGTAGGGGTTGCTAGGGAGGGTAGGGTTGCTAGGAGGGGAGAGTGGGGAACACTGTATAAGGGACAAGGGTCGCTTCATGTGATTCAGGTCGTCAGCCTCGTGTGTTTGACCTCAATCCACAGAAAACACCAGACAAGCTGATTCCCTACACTTGACGAAGCCGGAAAAAACAGACACAAGTGAAGCATAATGTGATTCTTTATTGACAACGTTTCGCCCACACAGTGGACGTTATCAAGTATATATCAAGAGTATATGAGTATATGTTGTGTGGAGAGTCAGGTGGAGAATGTTGGGTAGGTTTTAGTAGAGATGGACCTGCGTGTGCACTCTTATGGGGTTCAAAGTCTATCTACTACACTAGGGTCAATAAGGCTGGTTGGTTGGTTAATGGGGGTTAAAGTCTACTACACGAGGGTCATTAAGACTGGATGGTTAATGGGGGTTAAAGTCTACTACACGAGGGTCATTAAGACTGGATGGTTAATGGGGTTTAAAGTCTACTACACGAGGGTCATTAAGACTGGATGGTTAATGGGGGTTAAAGTCTACTACACGAGGGTCATTAAGACTGGATGGTTAATGGGGATCAAAGTCTACTACACGAGGGTCATTAAGACTGGATGGTTAATGGGGATCAAAGTCTACTACACGAGGGTCATTAAGACTGGATGGTTAATGGGGGTTAAAGTCTACTACACGAGGATCATTAAGACTGGATGGTTAATGTGGTTTAAAGTCTACTACACGAGGGTCATTAAGACTGGATGGTTAATGGGGTTAAAGTCTACTACACGAGGGTCATTAAGGCTGGATGGTTAATGGGGTTTAAAGTCTACTACACGAGGGTCATTAAGACTGGATGGTTAATGGGGTTTAAAGTCTACTACACGAGGGTCATTAAGACTGGATGGTTAATGGGGTTTAAAGTCTACTACACGAGGGTCATTAAGACTGGATGGTTAATGGGGTTTAAAGTCTACTACACGAGGGTCATTAAGACTGGATGGTTAATGGGGTTTAAAGTCTACTACACGAGGGTCATTAAGACTGGATGGTTAATGGGGTTTAAAGTCTACTATACGAGGGTCATTAAGACTGGATGGTTAATGGGGTTTAACATTAAGACTGGATGGTTAATGGGGTTAAAGTCTACTACACGAGGGTCATTAAGACTGGATGGTTAATGGGGTTTAAAGTCTACTACACGAGGGTCATTAAGACTGGATGGTTAATGGGGTTAAAGTCTACTACACGAGGGTCATTAAGGCTGCATGTCACTTCTTAATAAAACATATGTGAAATAGTTAGGTATCTATTCCCAAACGTTTCGCCTACACAGTAGGCTTCTTCGGTCGAGTACAGAAGAGTCAGCACAAGCAGTAGAGATGTGAAGACAATGTAATCAGTCTTTCACCCTTGAAGTCGTAGTTTTGAAGTGGTCAGTCCCTCAGCCTGGAGAAGAGTTTTGTTCCATAGTCTTGAACAATGTGGAGTTCAAGAAGTCCCACACGGTATAGGAGAGGAAAATCTTCTGGACGGGAGACGTGGCGGACAGGCAACACCCAGTTTACATAAACGAGGAGAAATCAGAGTGGGGGACGCATCACAAGTGGTGTTCCACAAGGGTCTGTGTTGGGCCCCTTGTTGTTCAACAGGTGTCAGTGTTGGACCCCTTGTTATTCCACAGGGGTCAGAGTTGGACCTCTTATTGTTCAACAGGTGTCAGTGCTGAGCCCCCTTATTCACAATACACACAAACAACACACAAGAAGCCATAAATAGCGACACAAGCAGATTAGGTTAGGTAAGGTTCGTCAGGAAACAGGACAAGTGTTTCCTGACGCGGGTCTTAGATGATGACCCGACACAAGTTTACAACTGATACTGAGATAAGTCTTCAGCTAGATTCAGACGAGGACACCAGAGGTCGACAGGAAGGTCAGGACACACTGATGCAGTGGTGGTAGACAAGTGTCGAGGTTCTAAGTCTGGGGGAAAGAATATCGGTACCAATACAAATAGAGGGAGTCCCTGTTAGCAGTAATTTAAAGCCAGAACAACAGTGCGTAACAGCTGGTAGTAAAGCGGATATAATTCTTGGCTTCGGTCCTGGGACAGAAGAGATCAAGGTCTTGGGACCGTAGTGGTCAAGGTTCCAGTATCGTAGGGGTTCTTAAATGGAGATATCGAGGGTTGAAGGTAGACACACTTGTTGGATTGTAACATATATTGTCAGACTGAGGTGATGAGGAATGGAGCCCAGCCTTGCCGTGTTCTTGTCTGGATGGTCTGCCGCCGAGTGAGAGGGAGGCAGAGGTACGAGCCTACACATGCGCATCCCGTGACGTCACACAAAGTCACAGGCCTACAAGGGATCTCCTATCTAAAGCACAAGGATGATACTAATATGCTATGCTATATAGCACAGGGATCAGCAACTATGCTGACACACACACACACACACACACACACACACACACACACACACACACACACACACACACACACTGGCTGAGGTGGCAAGAAGAGCTCACTCGAGCAGAGCAAAGTTACTGGTAATGGGCGATTTCAACCACAGGGAGATCGACTGGGAAAACCTGGAGCCACATGGGGGTCCCGAAACATGGAGAGCCAAGATGATGGATGTGGTACTTGAAAACCTCATGCATCAACATGTCAGGGACACAACCAGAGAGAGAGGGGAGGATGAGCCAGCAAGACTGGATCTTGTGTTCACCCTGAGCAGTTCAGACATTGAGGACATCACTTATGAGAGGCCCCTTGGAGCTAGCGATCATGTGGTTCTGAGTTTTGACTATATAGTAGAGTTACAAGTGGAGAAGGTAACAGGAACTGAAGAGGACAGGCCAAACTATAAAAGGGGGGACTACACAGGTATGAGAAACTTCCTGCAGGAGGTTCAGTGGGACAGAGAAATGGTAGGAAAATCAGTAAACGAGATGATGGAATATGTGGCAACAAAGTGCAAGGAGGCAGAGGAAAGTTTTGTTCCCAAGGGAAACAGAAATAATAGGAAGACCAAAACGAGTCCTTGGTTTACCAGAAGGTGTAGGGAGGCAAAAACTAAGTGCAACAGAGAATGGAAAAGGTACAGGAGGCATAGGACCCAGGAAAACAAGGAGATTAGTAGAAGAGCCAGAAACGAGTATGCACAGATAAGGAGGGAGGCCCAGCGACAGTATGAAAACGACATAGCATCGAAAGTCAAATCTGACCCGAAACTGCTGTATAGCCACATTAGGAGGAAGACAACAGTCAAGGACCAGGTGATAAGGCTGAGGAAAGAAGGTGGAGAACTCACAAGAAACGATCAAGAGGTATGTGAGGAGCTCAACACGAGATTTAAGGAAGTATTTACAGTAGAGACAGGAAGGACTCTGGGGGGACAGACCAGATGGGGACACCAGCAAGGAATACACCAACAAGTGTTGGACGACGTACATACAGATGAGGAGGAGGTGAAGAAACTGCTAAGGGACATCGATACCTCAAAGGCAATGGGACCGGACAACATCTCCCCGTGGGTCCTTAGAGAGGGAGCAAACCTCACTCAAGGAGAAAGATCTTGGGGTGAGTATAACACCGAGCATGTCTCCGGAAGCACACATCAATCAGATAACTGCTGCAGCATATGGGCGCCTGGCAAACCTGAGAACAGCATTCCGATACCTTAGTAAGGAATCATTCAAGACACTGTACACCGTGTATGTCAGGCCCATACTGGAGTATGCAGCACCTGTTTGGAACCCGCACTTGATAAAGCACGTCAAGAAACTAGAGAAAGTACAAAGGTTTGCGACAAGGTTAGTTCCAGAGCTAAGGGGAATGTCCTATGAAGAAAGATTAAGGGAAATCGGCCTGACGACACTGGAGGACAGGAGGGTCAGGGGAGACATGATAACGACATATAAAATACTGCGTGGAATAGACAAGGTGGACAAAGACAGGATGTTCCAGGGAGGGGACACAGAAACAAGAGGCCACAATTGGAAGTTGAAGACACAAATGAGTCAGAGAGATAGTAGGAAGTATTTCTTCAGTCATAGAGTTGTAAGGCAGTGGAATAGCCTAGAAAATAACGTAGTGGAGGCAGGAACCATACACAGTTTTAAGACGAGGTTTGATAAAGCTCATGGAGCGGGGAGAGAGAGGGCCCAGTAGCAACCGGTGAAGAGGCGGGGCCAGGAGCTAAGACTCGACCCCTGCAACCACAAATAGGTGAGTACAAATAGGTGAGCACACGCACACACACACACACACACACACACACACACACACACACACACACACACACACACACACACACACACACACACACACGACACACACACACAACAAAACACACACACACGACATGTTAACGACATGACGGAAGGGATAAACTCAGAAGTGTCCCAGTTCGCAGATGACGTGAAGTTAATGAGGAGAATTAAATCAGATGAGGAACAGGCAGGACTACAGAGAGACCTGGACAGTCTGGATGTGTGGTCCAGAAACTGGCTCCTGGAATGTAACCCCACCAAATGCAAAGTCATGAAGATCGGGGAAAGACAAAGAAGACCGCAGACGGAGTATAGGCTAGGTGGCCAAAGACTGCAAGCCTCGCTCAAGGAGAAAGATCTTGGGGTGAGTATAACACCGAGCATATCTCCGGAAGCACACATCAACCAGATAACTGCTGCAGCATATGGGCGCCTGGCAAATCTGAGAACAGCGTTCCGATACCTTAGTAAGGAATCGTTCAAGACACTGTACACTGTGTACGTCAGGCCCATACTGGAGTATGCAACACCTGTTTGGAACCCGCACTTGATCAAGCACGTCAAGAAATTAGAGAAAGTACAAAGGTTTGCAACAAAGGTTAGTTCCAGAACTAAGGGGAATATCCTATGATGAAAGGTTAAGGGAAATCGGCCTGACGACACTGGAGGACAGGAGGGTCAGGGGAGACATGATAACGACATACAAAATACTGCGTGGAATAGACGAGGTGGACAAAGACGGGATGTTCCAGAGATGGGACACAGACACAAGAGGTCACAATTGGAAGCTGAAGACTCAGATGAATCAAAGGGATGTTAGGAAGTATTTCTTCAGTCATAGAGTAGTCAGGCCGTGGAATAGCCTAGAAAGTGACGTAGTGGAGGCGGGAACCATACATAGTTTTAAGGCGAGGTATGATAAAGCTCATGGAGCAGGGAGAGAGAGGACCCAGTAGCAACCAGTGAAGAGGCGGGACCAGGAGCTAGGACTCGACCCCTGCAACCATAAATAGGTGAGTACAAATAGGTGAGTACACACACACACACACATAGTGTGAGTAACGATGTGCACATGCATGTTAGTTATTGACACAAATACTCTGAATCACCGAAGGTGTGTGTGTGTGTGTATGTGTGTGTGTGTGTGTGTGTGTGTGTGTGTATGTGTGTGTGTGTGTGTGTGTGTGTGTGTATGTCTGGTGTGTGTGGTGT